>JAJEJO010047450.1:0-97922 GCA_020662805.1 Glaucomys volans
GAGCCAGGTGTGAGAAGCCAGGTGTGAGGAGCCGAGTGTGAGGAGCCAGGTGTGAGAGACTATCAGCAGGTCAGTCTGACTTCCTCTGATCACAGGAAGGCCACGTCTACAGAGCTCTGAGGGAAAGAGTCAGGTATCAGCGAAGTCTTGGTTTTATTTCGCACAGTAGCAAAGGGCGTCTTTAAAGTCTCAGAGAACCATCCCTCGCAGCCCCTCGCTCCCACCGAGCACAATGCAAACTGGAGGGGAAACAGGAGTGTCCTGACCCTGTCCCACACGCGGAAAGGGAACATGTCCCGCACTCTGAAAGGAACAGGAGTGGATTGCAGAGGAGAGCCGAACCCAGCGCAGTTCCCACAGGGAAGCGCCTGCGAATGGTCAGCTGAGTTTCCCTGTGACTCTGCCTTAGAGCAGGCCCCGCAGGAACCCAGAGGCTGGACTTGATGCTGAAGAGCGCCTGCCAGGGGGACGCCCTGGAGAGCCCAGAGCCAGTGTGGCCTGCACGGGTCTCAGCCCAGCTCCTGAAGGAGGCACACGCAGTCAGATCCACATCAGCGCAGGGCGAAGCTTCCTCACGGACGGGGTGCTTGCAGCCCCAAGTGTCCTGCCCCTGGGTAACGCCTGCCAGGAGAGACCCAAGCCAGGCGCCAAGCACCGCACTGGAAACTAGATGGCTCAAAGACTCTCCCAGCAACCACTAACTCTCAGTGCGTGACCCACACCCGACACGCAATTGCCAAAGCTCGGAACACAGATGGGTTGGAATTACCACCACGAGAAACAGACCTGACTGTCCCAGTGAGGCCATTAGCTATAGAGGATCACACAGTACCCACCACGCAGACAGCAGCTCCTGTCCCTGGCACGGACAGAGACCGGGATCGCCTACGCTTCAAGGCAGTGGTTTCACAGGCCACACGAGGCAGAGAAAACATCCCCAAAGAAGGAAAAGAAAGTCTCATCGACAACGAGTTAACTTTTTAAAAGGACCAAATGGAATTTTAGAAATGACAAGCACAACATCTTCAACTGAAAAGAAAAAAGTCTGTGGATAGATGGACTCACAGGCTGAATGACTTGGCAGAGGAACGAGTCAGTGAACTTGAAGATAAGAAGTCAGGAGAATAATGCTGACATTTACAATTGAAGTCATACCAAGAACAATAAAAATAACAAAATAAATAATCGTAAATGTCAGCATTATTCTATTTTTAGCTAGTAGCTACTTTTTTCCTATGTTATTTAAAAGAAAGATGCATAAAACAATTATTACAAACCTATGTTCATGAACAGAAAATGTATAAATGATTATAACAATAGCAAGACATAGGGAGAGGATGGAGATATATAGAAACAGAGTTTTTTATGCCATTGAAGTTAAGTTCATATTAATTCAAACCGGGTTGTTTTAAGTAAAATGAAATTATAATTCAACAAAAAAGGAAGTCAGGAGAGACTCACGAGCAGAGAGAAAAAAGAGTGGAAAAGCTTCAGTTTTCAGGGACTCCTGGGATAGAGCAGAAGGTCTAAAGTACACAGATGGGAGTCTCAGGGAGTCAGGGGAAGAGGTGGAGGCAGACACACACACACACACACACACGCACACATTGGTCCATACATGTACACACACGTGCACACATTGGTCCATATATGCACACACGCACATGTGCACACATTGGTCCATTCATGTACACACACACATGTGCACACATTGGTCCATTCATGTACACACACGCACAGGCACACACATGTGCACACATTGGTCCATACATGTACACACATGTGCACACATTGGTCCATACATGTACACACCCACGCGCACACACATTGGTCTATACATGTACACACACGTGCACACATTGGTCCATATGTGTACACACACGCACACACGTGCACACATTGGTCCATACACGTACACACACACGCACACGTGCACACATTGGTCCATATATGCACACACACACACATGCACACATTGGTCCATACGTGTACACACCCACGCGCACACACATTGGTCCATACATGTACACACACATGCACACATTGGTCCATACATGTACACACACATGTGCACACATTGGTCCATATGTGTACACACACGCACGCACACACACACAGAAGAAAAACAGTTGAGATTTTTCCAAGTTATTCAAAGAATGGACTTATAGATTTTAGAAGCTTGTCAAAGCCACGACAGGATAAACACAAAGTAGAACAGCAAACAAGGGAAAAGTAGAAAATACTCTGGAATGAATAATTGTGAAGAGACAACATAGGAACTAGAGCTAGAGCTAAAACTTTGGAGAGAGGAAAACTTATACTTTTTAAATGCTTACTTTAGAAAAGAAGAAATATCTAAAATTAGTTCCTAACATTCCACATTGAATGAATAGAAATGGGGCAAATTAGACCCATGGTCAGTAAAGGAAAATAAATAACAAAAGAAAGAATAGAGATGAACAAAAGAGATAACAGACAACAGAGAAAATTGGCAAGGCCGAAGGTTGATTCGTTGAAAAGACCAACAAAATTGGCAAATTACAGGGAGAATGTTTGACAAAAAGGAAAGAAAAGAAGCCATCAAGATCAGTCATGGAAAGGAGACTATGACCTAGAGTCCACAGATGTTAAAATGATAATTAGTTTCAAAAAGCTCAACCATCACTATTTGGAAATTTATATTTTTACTTAAAAGACTTTTGATAAAGAAGAAATCAAACCAAACTCACAGAAAATATGGAAATGCTACTCTTTGAAAATTGAGTCTGAATGGTATCACAGGCATCTCCAGCCTGGTGGAAGGGGTTCTGGTGAGCGGGAAGCAGGCAAGCTGGGCAGCTGCTTACTGGCTAAACAGAAAAGTGATGTTGAAACTTGGCCTTCCTCTCCCACCCAAAGAGCTGCAGACCAAGTCCACTCATGACACTGATATTAATACCTTTTTTTTTTTTTTTTTTGGTACTAGGGATTGAACCCAGGGGCACTCGGCCACTGAGCCACATCCCCAGCCCTATTTTGTATTTTATTTAGAGACAGAGTCTCACCGAGTTGCTTAGGGCCTTGCTAAGTTGCTGAGGCAGGCTTTGAACTCGTGATCCTCCTGCCTCAGCCTCCCAAGTGCTGGGATTACAGGTGTGCGCCACCAAGCCTGGCTGATATTAATACCTTTTAGAATTTGTAAACAGTTGTCAATTAAGGAAGACTACACTTCCTGGCCAAGTGAGATTCATCCCAAAAATTTTACACAGAAGCAAGTAAAGGAATATAGTTCCTCGTAATATTGGGTTAAAGGGGGGACTGTCCCATTCCTGAAGGTGTCCCACAGACCTTCAGCATGAGGAACTACCATCTGATGGGTGAATAGTGTCGCCTCCCAACTCAGCATGCAGGCAGGCTTCCCGTGTGGACACGGTAGCTCAGTTCTGTTCAGGAGATAAAGGCCATTTGAATTAAACGAGGAGAGAAAGAAGAGTGTGACGCTTGGGCCTCCAATGTCCCCCAAAGCCTCGTGCCCCCCAGGCTTGGACAAGCCAGTGGCACTAGTGAACACTGGTGATAGGCTTAGGAGATTGAGCCGAGGGGACAGAAGTGAGTCACTGGGGGTGTGACTTGAAGGGGACACTGGGGCCCCGCCCCTTCCTCTCCCTGTCCTTCCTGACAGCCCCCCACCCCAGGAGAACAGCGTGGCTCTGCCTCTGGCTCCCTCCCTTGATGTTCTTTCATGTCACAGATCCAAAGCCAGGAGCCAGCCGGCCATGGACTGGAACCTCTGAACCTCTGAACAGCTCGTCTTTCCTCCTTTTAAGTCTCTTCTCTCAATGTTTTAACACAGGGTGGGGAAACCAGCACCAGGAGGTGTAGACACTGGAAGGAAGGAAGGAATGGGAAAGGACAACAGGATCACTTGTAGGAGAGAGTGCTCTCTAGTTAGAAGATGCAAAGGAATCTCAAAAAATCCTCCTAAAATCAATATGGTAAATGTTGGCTAGGTGGCTGGTTACAAAACTAATACACAGCCTTTTCTGACAGTAAAGAGTCTTTCCAAGCAATAAACAATAACGTAGGAAAAAAGTGAGCATTCCATTTGAAATGGTATAAACTACAAATATTGATGTTTTTTCTAAATTTACAAAGGATTTACGCCCTAGCCACGTAAAAGAAAAGTGTAGCAGAAAATAGGCAAATGGGATGGATATTTAACAGAGAAAGAAATACAAGTGACCCAAACACGAAAAGGTATTCACTTTCATCTGTAACTAAGTAAAGCCAATGTAAGTAAGAATGGGGATCTTTTCTTTTTAAAGTTATTAATGCATATAATTGTACAAAATAATGAGTTTCAATGTGACATTTCCATATATGAATATATCACCTTTCAAATTAGCCCAATTAAAAATCCATGGGTGGGGAGGGTGTGAAAAAACAAACACACGCATCCTCTACAGTTGTGGGTGTGGGAAACAACACGCACGACTCCTTGAAAGGTAATTTGGCAACAGCTGTTTTAATTAAAGAATGTAAAGATCCAAATACTCTTTAATACTTAATGGACTATGTGCAAAATGTTAAAAGTGTGTGTGTGGGTTTTCCCCAAGTCCCTGATGGACCCATTAGAAATTCTCAATTATTTATCTCTGGGGCAAAAGACTGGGCATGAACCAGGCAGACAGACATTTTCTTTTCATTATGTGTGTTTCTGTTCTACTAATTTAAAAAAAAAAAAACCCTTTAGGTCCACATTACTTAAAATAAAAAGTAATTAGCTAGACACACATACAAAACTGACCAAGCCGATGGAAGGAATTCCATTACAGAAGTTCTCAGAACCTAGTTAGAATCAATTGTTCTGAAAGTCTGTGATGGAGAATTTGGAGGAAGAGTTGTGAAAAGCCGCCAGTTCCTGAGTGTTTGTGCACATTAGCTCGGGGAAGGGAAGTCAGCGTGGTCCTTAGACAAGAAAGCCCACAGGCTATTTCTCCAAAGCCCTGAATTAAAGCACTCTTGTTAAAATGATCTTTTAGAGCTAAGTGGAGCTGTTATAAAGTGACAAAGTCTAATTTCAAGAGAAGTGAGAAAAGCGATCCAGCAAAAGTTTAGAAACATTTAGTGTCTTTATCCAGAGGAGCCCTGGTAACCCTGCTGACAACCTTCTTTCTTCTGGTGGTTTCTGAATGCCCACGCCTCAGGAGCCAAGCCAAGCTGATACCGAGAACTCAGGGATGAAGCTTAGGACCCAAAGTTCTCATGCTCTTTGCCTTTCTCTTTATCTTCAGCTCTTTGTCCTCTATTGAGCTCCCTTTACAGTTTTTCATTCATTTTTCGGAGATACTGCATGATGTGTTTCTATTTAAATAGCAGCCTTGGAGTTTTAAGACCATTTCCAAAAGGGTTTTGGTTGGTTGGTATGCTCTAAATACCCTGCAAGATAATCCAGACCACCATCTCAAGATTCCAGTGACAACTGTCTGGACTGATTGATGCCTCATATTCTTTATTTGTCCTCTGGCAAAATCCTGCATTTCTCTAAAAAATCGTTTTACAGGTATTTTAGATATAAAACAGCTTTGTATTACAACGAACAAAATATAGTCTTTTTCAAAAACTGATTTTAGTTTATTGAAGTAAGAATATTTAACATAAAATATACCCTCTTAAAACACTTTTAAGTGAACAATACATTATCAGGACTACAAGCATGATGCTGTACACCAGAACTCCAGAGCTTATTCATCTTGCTTGGTTGAAACTTGTATGCCCATTTCTCCCTCCCCAGCACCCCTGAGATGACCTGCTTCCACTCGTTAGTTGTATGAACTTGAAAAGTTTTAGGTACCTTATCATGTGCAGTCATGTAGGATTCTTCTTTCTGCGATTGGTTAGTAATTCTTTGGTAGCATAATGTCTTCCAGGTTCATGCAGTTTGTCTGGCATTGAAGAATTTCCTTCCTTTTCTAAAACTGAATAGCATTTCATTATATATATATATGTACATTTTGCATTATATATGTGTATATGTATATATTGCTTCTCCTTTGTCCACTCATCTGTCAGCTGACGTTTTGTTTGTTTCCAGATCTTGGTGAAAGGGAACCGTGCTGCCAAGAGCATGAGTATGTGAGGATTGCTTTGAGATTCTGATCTCAATTCTTTTGGATAAACAACCACGTGTGGAATTGCTGGTTCATGTGATTGTTCCACTTTTCCTCCTTGGGGACCCTCACGCCACACTGTGCACAGCACCCACCATTGTGCATTCCCACTAACAGTGTGCCAGGTTTCAGAGTCCCCACGCCCTTGTCCATACAGGTGCCTTTGGTAACAGCTGTCCTGACAGGTGGGGTGATGTCCCCTGTGGTTTCCATGACTCTCGTGATGCATGGAGTTGAGCATTTTTTGATAAACCTATCCATCACTTCAGTGTTTTCGTTGGGAAAATGTGTTTTCAAGTCCTCACGCTGTTTTTAATTGGGTCATTAGTGTTTGCTGCTGTGGAATTGGAGGGGTGCCTTATGTGTCTTGGAAGTTAAGCTTTTATCAAGCACATGGTGGGCAACGATTTCCTCTCAACCTCCAGTTGACTCTTGACTCTGTGGTTTGTTCCTTTTGCAATGCTCACGCTTTCAGTCTGGTGTGGTCTGGCTGCGTTGGTCTTTGTTGCTGCCTATGTTTTGGTGAAATTTCCAAGAACTCACCACCAGCCACACAGCCTTCTGCTACCTTTCCCTGTAAAAATTTGTTGCAATAAGTCATTGTTTTAGTCAGCTTTTTCATTGCTGTGACTAAAGGACCTGATCAGCACAATTGTAGAGGAGGAAAAGTTTATTTGGGCCTCACAGTTTCAGAGATCTTAGTCCATAGACAGCAGACTCCATTCCTCAGGGCTCTAGATGAGGCTGAACATCATGGCGGAAGAGTGTGGCAGAGGGAAGCAGCTCACATGGTGATCAGGAAGCAGAGAGGGAGACTCCATTCTCCAGATACAAAATACATCCCCCATAGCCATGCCCCAATGCTCACCTCCTCCAGCCACACCCACCACTTCAGTTACTATTCATTTAATCCCTATAAGGGGGTTAATTCACTGATTGGGTTAAGCCTGTCACAACCCAATCATTCCTCCTCTGAACATTCTTGCACTGTTTCACACGTGAGGTTTTAGGGGACACCTCACATCCAAACCATAACAATATCAAGAAAGCAAAACTACTTTGGACTTTAAAGGTTGGGACGGTTGCCTGGGCTCTACCCTGGTCATTTAGGATCTCTGCCTCACCGATCTCATGCTTGTGCATCACAGTGTCTTCTTTTGTATTTTTTACTTCATCAAATTTTTTTTGGTATTGGGGGTTGAAACCAGGGGTGCTCTACCCCTGAGTCACATCCCCTGCTCTTTTTATTTTTCATTTTGAGACAGGGTCTGGCTAATTTGCTGAGGCTGGTCTTGAACTTTCCGTCCTTCTGCCTCAGTCTCCCAAGTTGCTGGGTCGTAGGTATGTGCCACCGTGCACACCACCCCGGAACACCACCCCTGTCGGAAAATATTTGCTGTGATTGTGTCCCCAGTCTTATCTACAGAATCAGAGGCAGATTTCCCATGAAGCCAGTGAAGTCTGGGCCCCGGAACTGGCTGAAATTCCTTCTCTTATTCTAAATGAACATCCACTTTCAAAATACAACTCCGTTCACAATTACTTAAGTTTTTTTTTTTCCTTACAGAAAATCCTGCAGATGATGTTGATTCCAGGTCCCGCCGTCCTGGGTGTGTCGCTGCCTAGACTGCTCGTCCTGGGGAAAGGCCACATCTGCTGCTTTCCCCGCTGTGGTCTTGGAGCCTGGACAGCGCTTCACACACAGGACACGCATCATAAATCTTTGCTGAATGAATGTTGAAATGTGGACAATCGGGGGGAAGAGCATTCCCACCAAGACTGCTGATTCAGGGCCAGGCAGGGCTGGTTCCGGGCGCTGTCGTGAATGCGGTGTGGTTGGAAAACGTGGAATGACCCAGAAGGGAGAAAAAGAAGGGCTGGGACACGCAGGCAGAGTCCAGAAGATTCCACAGCCTCTGAACACTTGAGGCATATAAGCAGGAGAGCCTTGGAAAAGACAGGCATGGTGGCCCTGTAGAGATGGGTTGGGAGGGGGCAAGAGTGAAAGCCGCTCTCCAGGAAGCTGCAGTGGAGACTGGGCCAGAGTGCTGAGAGGAGGAGGGCCCACTTGGGATGGACTAGATGTGGGGAGCGGGAGGGAGCCAGGGTGCCGCTTGGATTTCTGTGTGGAGTGTGGGATGCTCTTTGTCAAGCGCACAGTTCTGCAGAGAAGGCAAACAGGGAGCCTGCCCAACACCCAGGAGACGTGCTCTCCCTGGCAGCCGAGATCACACCTGAGGGGCTTTCCCCTGAAGCTTTAAGCCACAAACTAAAAGCGAACTAGCGCCAGCCTTGCCTGGACTTTTTTTCTTAAATAAAAGTTCTGAATTAGTAGTTCCTTGAAATTTTCGGGTCCTGACATTTTAAGATTCTATGGGATGGCCAAGGTCAGATGTGCAACTCCAGGATGGTCTCATGCATCAACATAGGACTGAAAGTCTCCCACCAGTCTTTTTTTTTTTTTTTTTGACATAATTTCAAATTTACAGAAAATTTACAAGAATAGGATCAATAACTTTCGGATACTTTGGACCATATTCTCCCAAATCATAACACTTAGTATAGCTGTTTCCTTGCTCACAGTCCCTGTATTGCTTTCTCCGACTGCCTCCCTGTATCCATAAGTAAGCACACAATTCATAATGCGCATCACGTAGATAAATGTTTTCATATGTGTGCTTAATTCTGATTTTTTAAAACTCCACATATGCAAATCACAGGCAGGAGCTCATTAGGCACTGGTTCTCACCAGGGGTGCTATTTCTCCAGGGAATGCGTGAAGATGTCCCCCCCCCGCTGGTCACGGCTTGCGCCCGTTGCCATGGGCCTCTCAGAGTGAAAGGTCACATGTGATGCTAACCATCCCCATGCACAGGACGACACTTACAGCAGGGGAGCATCAGGCCCCAAATGTCAACAGGAGGATCTCACAGTTAGGTCACCTACCTCCCTGCCCGTCAAAGCTCCTGCTCCCAGGACGCAGCCCAAGTGGCCTTGGTATAAGCCCCCTTCACGTTTTAAGAAGGATTGCTGCTCCTTCTCCCCTCAGTGTGCCAGGGTTTACAGTTGTCATCAGGGACAAATCAGAGGACTTCTAAAAATATGCTGCTTTACCTTATTTTTTCTGTTTTTAAAAATTATGTTAATGACTTTGATTCAATCATGCCACAATGTGTGTGTGTGTTTAAAGATATCACAGCATCATGTTATACACCAAAAAGTAGAAAATTTATATTTGTTAATACACCTTTATAAAGATGGAAAACAAAGATATGTCTGTTTCATTTTTTATTCACACATTTCTTTTCCGAACGAGCTAGGAGTAAGTCCACACGTGGTGTCCATTTCCCTCCATGGACTTCCTTGCAGAGTTTCTAAAACAAGCACCTCTCTAAATGTAACCTCAGGAAAATAACCAAAACTAGAAAACCATCTTTGATATAATACAACAAATGGCAAGTTTTATGGCAATTCCTTTGGTCGGTTTTTGAAAATCCGAAGATCTGTCTCACAATCTTTATCACGATGAAAGTGGCACTTAGACAACGAGAGAAGCTCCTTCGGTATCGTCTGCCTGGACCTCGCTTTCATGGATGCCCATGACCCCATGACCTGGAGCAGGCCCTGTGCAGCCACCCAGCAGCCCTGTTTCCTGTCTGTTTAACTCCCTCTACCTCATCCACACCTTTCCCATTTCAGCAAAACCTCCACCCCCTTCTTGCCCCTCCTGACTCTCAGCTGGTGGTTGAACTTTGAGGAGATAGAAGGTGCTGGAAGAGGACTTCCACGGGGTCCCAGCCCACTGTCTGTCAAGCCGCCTACCACCCCCTCCTCTGCCTGGCTCTCCCTTGTTCTTGTCCCTCCCTTGGCTCTTCCTCTGGGCCCAGGACCCCTTTCTCACCTGCCTCCTCAAGAATTGGGTCCTGCTGTGTTTCCTATGGTTAGGAGAGAGAGGTGACCACAGGGTGATGCCATGGGTCCCTGCCCTGCAAAGGGCTCCTTTACTTCCCACACACTCAAACAGGGGAGAATGACAAGGGTCACCTCACAGGGAGGTGCATCCTCTGCGGAGGGAGCGAGTCCATCTAATTTAGAACCCACTTATTAAATTCTGGTTGCTCAGTCAGAACGGAGGTGGCCTCCGAGGATGCAGGGCCAGTGCAGAGGGGAGGCCTACCTTGCCAAGGGAGGGTCTCAGAAGAGGATGATGGGCAGATGCTGCTGAGATCCGAGAGGTTGGTCCCTGGGAATCAGGGAGCGGTGCAGCCGGTCTTCAGAGACGAGTGGGAGCTGGCGGAGGGCAGCCCTGTGTATGCCACACCCTCCAGGTGTCTGTATAGGGCCCCGGGTTTATTCGGGTTCTGGAGTCCAGTGTTTGAGACGAGTAGCTCATGTATATGGTCTGGCACTGTGTGATGTAAGGCTCATGGGCAGGAGGGTCGTTCTTATCACAGAGACACATGTCACTCACGGGCACATTAGGTAAGCGTGTGGGAACAATTCAAAGCTACGTAACATGTGGTTTTCTCTTCCCACTTCTGCATCATTGATATTTTCCTCTTCTGCAGGTCATCTCCTGTTCTGCACAACCTGACTTCCTGTCCCCACCTTCCACCCTCAGCGCCACCCATTGCCCGGACGCACACCCAGCAGGGTGGGGTATTCTCACTGTCTCCCTCTTCCTCCTCCTCCTCCTCCTGCTCTCTCATTTTTCTGGCGAGGTGGGTACTGGGAATCAAACCCAGGGGCACTCTATAACTGAGCTACACCCCCAGCCCCTCATGTTTTTTGTTTTGAGACAGGGCTCACTAGGTTGCTGAGGCTGGCCTGGAACTGGCCATCCTCCTGCCTCAGCCTCCTTCAGGTGGGCACCACTGCACCCGACCCCTGCTCGCTCTTGATTCCATCTAATTGGGCTGAGTCTGCCCCACACTCTGCCAACCTGTCCTCATCAAGAGCTTCAACGACTGTGTTGCAAAATCCGAGGACCACCTTCCGAGGGTTGCCTTCCAAGGACCACCTTCCGAGGGTCACCTCCGAGTCTCAGGGCACTGGAGTGAGAGCATCCGGCAGGACACGGCAGCCACCCCTCTGGCCTTGGTTTCTAGCTTCAGACGTGAAGCAAGACTTCCTGTAAAACGACCGTGTTCAGGGTGGCTCAGAACTGGACGGGAACAGCGTCCACGTCAAACCCTCGTGTCTGTGGTCAGCTGTGCTGTGAAAGAGGTACCAAAGTAAGTCACTGGTGGTGGGGAGAGAAAATCATTTTCAACAAACGGTGCTGGAGAAGCCTGATATACATTTGGGAAAAAACAAATATCCCACATATTAAAAAACTAGCTAGAAATAAATCATAGAGCTGAACTTGAAAGCTTGAAGCTATGAAACTTCCAGAAAAAAACAGGAGACTTTTTTTTCCCAACCAAATTTTTTTGATTTTTGGAAATAAAAATGCAAACAGCAAAAGAAATTGTAAGTTATGTTTCAACAAATTTAAAAATTCTGCTCCTCAAGATACACTGCTCTACAAAAGAAAAGGCAAGCCACAGACGAGGAGAAAAATTTGTTACCCACATATCTGACCAGGGAGTAACATCCAGGATGTAAAAGAACTCTTACAACTCAGCAATAAACAAGCAACCAGACACAGCAATAAAGAAATCCACTACGGCTCCCCTGGCTGGCGGAGTCAGGGAAATATCACTCTTAGTCAAAGAGGTCCGTGGAAAAAATCGCATGCCCCATGATCACGTTCCTAAGAGACGTCAGAAGGGAAATCCGGACAAAGCAGTCAGTTGTGTCTGAGCCCTGGGCAGCTGGGAAGTCCACCTGAACAGGGGATGAGGGAGATTCGGGGTGATGCACAAATCCTGTGTCTGGAGAGCAAAGGTGGCTACACCAGCCCAGACACTGTCACAACCCACGCGACTGAACACCAAGCTTGTTACCTCGGTGACGCCAATGTCAGCATTAAGAAGGACCTCACCTGTGCAAAGGTGGGTTGTTGCTTTTCCCTGAAAACCTGCTGCCCCGCAGTCCTGCCTTTCTCAAAACATGGACCATCTCGCCCACCTGTTGCTCAGGCCATACGTTTTGGAATCTTCTGGGTCCTTCTCTTTCTCTCACATCCCACCTCCAGTCCATTAGCAAATTTCATGGACTTTACCTTCAAAATACATCCCGGCACGATCACTTTCCCCTCAGGTACACTGCTCCAAGCTGCCATCTCTAGCCTGGATCAGGGCCATGGGCTCTGAGTGGTGACTGCCTTCTCTTCTGCCCCTTTCCCTTCTGCGTCAGCCGGTCATTCAGGCACTGATCTGCTGCAAGCCCTTGGCTGGCAGCTTTCTGGAAGGCTGGAGGAAGGAGACAACGGTGTCTCCATGTCCTAACCAGCGAGGCCTCCCTGCTTCCCCCTCCCTCTCCCCAGTGCTCCCCTCGAGGCAGCCACACTGGGGACCTGGCTGGCCTCCAACACCCCAACGACACTGTGCCCCTCTAGATGCTCAGCCTGCCACCCCTTCCAGATTCCCCTCAGAGCCACCTTCTCAGAGGGGACTTCCCTGAGCATTTTGGATGGGGAGGCCCCTCAGAAAGCCCTCTTCTTTTCCCACCTTTGTGTTCTCAGCCCATGTAGCTCATGCACAGAGGACTTGTTTAGTTGCTGTTTGGGTTTTTCCTCACTTGGAAGAGAAGAGTGCTAGAAATTTGCTTTGTTTTTCATTGTATTTTTAGCTCCAATAGAAATTCACTTAAGTTTTTATCTATCCCTTCATTATTTAGACAGAACATGTAATTGATAATACTTGCAATTTACATATACTTTACATGCATATGTATACATATGAAATATATTTATGCTATGTAATATGTAAATTTTATTATAATTTTATGTAAAATATGCAATTGACCTAAGTGTCCATAGGCAAAGAAGGAAAATGTGCTTCATGTGCATAGTGGAATACTATTCAGCCTTTAAAAGAAGGAAATCCTATGATTTATAACAACATAGATGAACCTGGAAGATGTTCCATTAAATGAAATAAGCCAGGCATGGAAAGAGAAAAGCTGCCTGATTGCATGTGTGGAATCTAAAAAAGTGAACTCGCATAAAATAAATAGAGTGAATCGACTGGGCGTGGGGGATTTGGGAAATGTCAAAGAACACAGTGCTTACTTAGAAAGGAACAAGTTCAGGAGGTCTACTGGTGCTTCACAGTGACTGGAGTTAATAATACGTTACATAGTTGCAAATCTCCAGGAGAGTAGATTTTAAATTGCGAAATCACAGAAATGATCAGCATGCCGAGCTGACGGGGATGCCGGGAGCTGGGTTCAGGCGTTCCGCCCGCCCACGTCAATCCGAGCGTCAATCCGAGTGTCACGTCAAACACCACAAACATGGAGAATTTTTACTTGTCATTAAAAGGTGTCCATATAATATAAATAAACCATAACTATCTACTGAATGAATCGATGGCTTTACTGTGGGGCATTCAATGGAACACCCTTGTGCGCGCACACACACACACACACACTCACACGTGCAGAATTCCCCCCTTTTGGTATGAAGTTTTCCTCGTCCTCCCTCTGACCCTCTGAGCACCCTGAGACCCAGTGGTCACTCTGAAGGTCTTTCCGCAGCCACTGCAGCAGGCGCGGGTGACAGCACGTCCCTGCCCAGCCTGGGGAGCCCCAGCGGTCCAGGAGGCGCCTTTCCCAGGGAGCCAGGAGCTTTGCCCTTGGCCCTGGACCAAGCTCTGGGGGGTCCCCACTAAGTGGTTGGACTGAGCAGGCAACACGAAACCTGTTTGTTATCCCCAATGTAAATTTAAACTTTCTTTCATTATTGTTTTAGGCTTTGTTTCCAAACGGACCAACAGACTTGGGCCCTGGGGTAAAACAGAAATGACACACTCTTTAAAGTTCTTCAGTTGTGTTGAAGGGGCAGAGAGGGCCGGAGTCTGCTGGGTACTGACTGCCGCGGACTGTGCTCAAGCCCTGGGGCCTGGCCTCCCCCGAAGCTCTGGTTCTCCTGCATCTGCCTTTATTACATCTTAGCTGCGGAGTCAGAGCCCTCCTGAGCCGCTGAGGTTCCGAGGGTCACAGACGGTCGGAGGGAAGGTCCTACCCGTGACCTGCTCCTGTCCACCCGTGATCTGCTCTTGTCCACAGCCAGGGCCTTTTGTGGACACAGCTCTCGAGTCCTTCCAAAGACAGGGAAGCCAGTGCTCAAACTCACAGCCCCAGTCCATATTTCAGCAAGGTTTCTGGAACAGAATAAGGACTTAATGATTGCCAGGGGTCCCCACTTAGGCAGGAAAAGCACACGCGGAGGGAAAATAGATCTCATGGAAAAGCCAATGCACATTCTGCCCTGTGCCTGGGGCTGAGGCATTTGCCCAAAGTGTTTCTTGGATGGTCAGGGAACACACACCCACCCCAAATCTCCTAAGCCTGTCTGGCCACAGTGCTACACAAGGAATGAGTTTCCCAAGGTCAGTTCTTCAAAACCTGAGTCTTTCAGTTCATTGAGGAGGAGGGAAGCCGGCTTAGGAAGGACTGTGGAGGTAGTCTTTTTCCTTGTGTATGTTTTAAAAATATGCAGCCCAATTCTCTAAGGCAGTTGACCCAGTTTGCAGTGTATGTTAATTGAGATAATAGTCTAATTCTGAATCTGCCGGTGTCGTAGTGTTAAGGAATGTCTCCTGGTGTAGCTGTAATTAAATTCCGTATCACCTCAAGTTTATTCTGACCCAAGGGAAGAAAGTGACATGGGATTTTCATTAACATTTTAATTAGTCTTTTGGTGGTTGCTGACTCCTGATGGATTAAATTTTTAGAGAACAAAGGTGGATCTGTTCATTGTATCCACTGCAAGCTGAATGTTCTTTCTGACATGTCCTCGGTTGCTTGGTGGCGCATTTTCTTATTTGTTTGATCTGCTATTTCAGCCTTGAATAATTGATAGAATGTTTTAGCACCAAACAGGAGCACTGCTGGGCACACGAAGGTCGCCTTTAACATTGAAGTGTCTCTTGTTTTATCTTTAAACTTTAAAAAGTGTTTAAAGAGTTTATGTTTTAATCTAACTAGGAGTTTTAATTTTACTAGCATTTGTATACATGGTCGTTTTAATTTTGTCTAGTAAAATTGCATTGTAATGAAGCTTGTTGTGACAAAATTTCTATCTCATCGTTCTGAATGAATAGCCTTAAAATGGGCTGTATTATTTATTCTAACATCAGAAATGTTATTCAGGGAGGTGCTGTGTTTTCTTCTTATCACATTTGCAATGGTGTATCAGCACACAGTGAAGAGGCAATGTCATTTCAAGCCATTTTTTCTTTAGCCTGGCATCTGATCCAAATTCTTGAGACAGAATTCATTTGGAATAATCAATTCTTCCACTTCCAATATAGAAGCCTTTGGAAAAGTTATTTCCCTCTTCTGTTGCTCAGTTTCCTCATCTCCAGAATGCAGGGAGCCTTCTGAGTCCGTGTCATACTGTTATGGGGCGCAACTTAATAACAGACCGTTCACCACTGAGAAGTCCAAATTTGAGAGTCTTTATTAAGCCGGCCGGCTGACTGTCTCCACACAAGGCCCCAAAAATGGCTATTGGGAGAACAGCCCTGACCAGAGGGTTGCAGGGGTTCTTATACCAAAAATCACATCAATCACAAGTGTCTGTTGCTATGATTTGAAATTACAAACTTACATCATGAAATCATCAGCAGAGGGGGAAGTGGGTCAAAATGACCCTTACCTAGGTACAAACTGAAGAATGGTTACTCATGGTTACTTACATAGGAATCAAAAGAGAACAATATTTCATCATGTAAGAATAACCATTTTGCATTGTTAAACATGTCATGCTAAGTGACTGATGATGGTACAGATGCTGGGTGTTCCCATGGGAGAAGCTAAGCAATTGTTGATGGGTACAGAGGTGGGGTGTTCCCATGGGAGAAGCTCATTTCCTATATAACGTGGAGTCTCAGAGCAAGATGGAGTCTGTTTAGTCATTGTCCATATAGCCTGCCTGTCACATTTTCATGGAGCCAAATCTGTCAACCCATCATAATATGTGAATGTACGAAAATGAAAGGCAGGTGATGCAGCCTCGTGAACCCGCCTCCTGAACCCCCTGGTCCCCTTCCAAGGCTTCTTTTCCTCTTTCTTGTCTCCAGAGTTTGCCCCGCTGTCCTCCCACCACAGATCTCCACATGGCTGGCTCTGTTTCTATAGTCAGGTCTCACTTCATCATAGAGGGGACACCAATCCAAAGTGACCCCACACCCATCAGTCCCAGCATACCAAGTCGGCCCACTGTGTGCTCCTCACACACTTACCACTGGGCACGAGAGCCTGGTTTGTCTGTTTCCTGGTTTCTTTGTCACATCTTGTGGAACTGGAGATCCTGGACCTTGGGAACACTGTCTGCTTCACTGAATCCCCAGGGCCTAGAATGGGGCCCTTCAAATGAACAGAGGGGGGACCTCACCCACTTTAGTTAAGCGCATTGGCTTCCCAAGAGCAAGGCAGAATCAGCTCCAGGTTTGGCATCTGCCCCCACATGGATTTATTGATAGAAGTTACTGGATAACTTAAAACGAGGTCTGGAAGTGCATTTCCCTATATTTAATTGTGCTATTGAAAAATTTAAAAAAAATATATATATATACACCAGAGACAAAATACTTGTTTCATTCATTCACTGCACAAACTTTTTGAATGCTAAGGATTGGGCTAATAGCTAAGGTTAAGATGCATAAGATGAATGAGTTCATATATTTCAGAAGCATCTAAAAGCATCTAATCTAATCAGCAGAGTAAACTTCATGCATTCAACCTATTACCTTTAAGACAGTTTACCTTGAATGCTACTAAAGTGCTAAAATGTTTAATGATATATAAAGTTATCCAGCCCAATACTCAGGGATTCTGTGGAAAGGAGTTTAAGGCCAAGAAACTGACAGTAGGGATACTTGGGCTGGACTTAAAGATTGAGTGGAGGTTTCAGGACAGAGAAAGGTCAAGAGGCAATTCAGGAAGGCAGCCAGTAGGGCAAAGACCCAGAAGGGTCCAGGCCTGGGGGAGCGCTCGGGCAGCTGGGGCTGTGTGCAGGAAGCCAAGCCCCCTGGAGGCTGGTGGGGCTCGGGAGGACGTGCAAGGCCAGGAAGGGCAGCTGCAGCTTGAAGACGCACAGATGCCTGCCTGGGGCCTTGGAGGTGAACTGCAGGCAGCAGGGAGTGTGAGTTGGTCTGAGCTACATTTTAGGAAGTCGTCTTTATGGGTGTGCAGAAGAGGCAGGGCTGTGGAGAGGAGAGGAGAGTGACTGGAACCTTCCAGAGGCTAGTACTGGAGCCCGGGCAGTAAATCAAGGCGCTGTGATCCAGGGTGACTTCACAGGACCTGTGGAAGGAAGAGGTGACTTGAGCAGATTCAGCAGGGTGGCATGCCATACTGAGGTGACTGGAGGGCCGGGAACACTGGCAAAGAGAAAACGGAAGCTTCAACTTGGGGACATGGAAACCGGGTCTATGGCGTCTCCAGGCGGGGAAGGTCTATTTGGGTTGTTCTCTGTTTGAATCAGTGCTTCCTAAAGTCATGGTGACGGTCTATCTGAGGGGTCAGATGGACAGAGCACTGTCGCAAATACGTAGTGAATTCTTATTTTGTTTGTAGATTTAGACAAAGAAAGAAGCGGATCACATCAACAACGTGCTTCTGGAAATGTGTGTTTCCGAAACTTCATTTACCAAGAACCACAACCAGATACCAAGATAAAGAGGTCAGGTTGTTGCTTATTTTTCTTACAGGGAAGCAGAGGTCAGACTCAACACTTGACCTTGAAAGCCAGAGATGACAACAGTAATTTTATATTCAAACAATAATCATTTTTAATGACTTACTATGGCCTGGTGCTGGGATGAGCTCTTTCCGTCAGGTAACTCCTCTAACCCTCACGGTGTGAGGTGGGTACTATGGTGGTCGTCTCTGATTCACAGAAGAGGAACATTCAGCCAGGTCCCCCACTCAGCCCCTGGTAGAGGTGGGATTTAAACCCTTGCACCCTGGCTCCAGGGCTCATTGCTACAAGAGTGCGCCTTGTAAGGAACAGCCTCACCCCCAACAGTCAAACAAATAAGCAAACCCTGGCGTTCAAATCCTCGTAACCGTAGCTCCCCAGAGAGAAACTCACCATGCACGTAGCAGAGCAGACCTGGAGCTGCTGCTAAAATGTCCCTGGTCATACTGGTCGCGGAGGCCTTGATCTGTTCTTCCCACCTACTTACAGCCTTGTCTTTGGGATTGTCACTGTTTGCAAAACCCTGATGCCCGGTGGCCATTAATCTCTACAAAAAATTGAAGCCACTTGGTTCTATTGTGTACCTTTCCCCAGTTCTCCAAATTCCTTCCAGGCACTTACACCCAGCATCAGCAAAACACACCACAAAGCTCTCAGTGCTCCTCTCCGGGCATTCGCAGGTACTATCAACTGAGCTGACGTGTTTTCTGTCCTCTCTGTGGGCAAGCATGTGGTGGCCATGGGTGAGTGGCAGGCTGGTGACACTTTCTTCTTAGAGCTGGGCAGGGGTGTGAGCATCACTGATATTGTGCTTAGCTTTCTAGGCAGCTGCATCTCTCATCGCTGCTCCGAAGCCCTACCTAACAATCCTGATCTTTCTGCAAGAGAGCGTTTACATATTTGTCTAGGATTTTCTTGAAGCTGAAAGATTCACTTCTTTAGTGAACTTTTTTCTCATGTGACACAGTTTTGAGTTGCTCCATGGTCCTTCCTGTGCTTCAAAGGGATCTGTTGCAATTCACCTCTACTTCCTCCAACAGTATTTACCATATGTAAGACCATTTTTATTTATCATAACATTTTCTACATTTATAGTAGACATACACATCCGTGTGCAACTTGAGAGAAGATTTTTTTCCTTTTCTATGTCATGTTCAAATTCCTAAATCCCTTAACCAAACTCCCCATGAGGGAAAGAATCAGTGCAAAAAGTATCGACAAAATAGCTACGTGTTAATATCAGTTATAAATGACAGAAAAAAGTAAAATCATACTAATATGTTAGACTAAAGGAGGGCTAATAGCCTCCTTTATTTACAAGTTTGCTGCCCTGTCCTAATCTGCTAGCCTTATTGATTTTTCTTGTGCAAACATAAATTATTGTGCATATCAAATCAAGTGTGAGGCTGAGTGGGGAATAGATTCAGAATAGCTAGAGTGAAATGCTGGTCACATTCATTGTTCAGTGTGCACAAGTGGATAAGGTCAGGTAAATTTAAACAATGAGCAATCACTGAGGAAAACTGACCTACTCAGTTAAGAGCTGTGTAGTATCCATTCTCCCAAATTCATCACTCCACGCCCTTGTGTCGGCTTTCAGAGGAGCAGGTCACAGATCCCTCAGTGTCCCTCTGAGCATGCAGGCAGAGTCCTGCTGGAGTCCCACTCCTCAGTCTGTAGCTGTGGTGTCCACCAGGCACCAGGAGACATGCATGCTTTTCCAAGGGATGCCATTGTCCCAGCTCTGAAACCCACCAGGCTTTGGTGTTCCAACCACATTCCAGTGTCCTGGACTCTGGTGTGCTGAGTGGTTTCCAGGAGTGTCTTTGTGTTCTTATCTCCGTGTCCTCCGAGGTTGTAAATTCACTGTCCAGCACATTCACGTCACTGTCCAGCACATTCATACCCACACATCAAAGATCTGGGTATCTTTGGAGGAGAGTTACTTTGTCCCACTCCTGCCTGCCCATCATCTGGACCACCTCAAGGCCAAGTTCAGCTCCCTGGAGGCCCACGGAGGCCCAGGCTCTTCTGTTTGCCTTAGCTCCTCTCTCTGGCTGCTGAGCAGGCAGGTAGCTGGGCTTCAGAGTCCTGCCTTCCCAGCAAATCATCCTCAAACCTGCCTGATGTGATGCACTTTCTGGCAGCAGGAGCTTTCTTTCTTTGTCTTTTCATCATTTTTAATCTAAGTCTTTTTTAAAAACAAAATTGTACCCAGAAAACACAAATATCAAAGGTATAAAATTGAAAAAGGAAGATACGGGCATTGGAGGCCCAAGTCTCTAATGGGCTTCTCCCTGATCAATAACACTCCTTGGAGGAGACATGTGCTCCAGACTGAGTGCTTGCCCTGAAGGCTGGACTCCTGCCCCCATGGTCATCAGCCCAGGACAGGGGCCTTCGGGAAGTCATTGGGTTGTGACAGTGGAGCCCCGACCACGTGGGATTTGTTTCTGCTGTGGTCTGAGGGTTTGCGTCCAACTCCCAGAGTCACAGGTTGAGGTCCTGACCTCCCCAGGGACAGTGTTGGAGGGGGCCTTTGGCAGGTGACTGGGTCACTGGCATTTGATACTGAGTGGCTCCTTCACCACGTGAGGACACAGGAGAGGGCAGCAGTCATTAACCAGGAGATGGCCTTCACCACCATCAATCCCCCAACACCTTGATCTTGGCTTTTCCAACCCGCAGAAATGTAGGGTATTTTCTCCTATTGTTTATAAGCTGCTCAGTTTGTGGTGCAGTCGGCCCTGGAGATCTGCGTCCCTGGATTCAACCAATAGTGGACTGAAAACGTTTGGAAAACAATATTCTATCTGAACAGGTGCAGAGTTGACTTGGCTTCTTATCGTTGTTCCTGAACCACACAGCACAGCCCCGTCCACGTAGCTCGTCCATTGCCTCAGGCCGCGTAAGTCATCTGGAGATCAGGCGATGTGCCTGGGTCTTACCTAAGTACCCACCATTTCACATGGGGGGGCTTGAGCATGTGCACAGAGGAAGGGGACGGGGGCTTGGAGCTGAGTCCTGTGGATACAGAGGGAGGACGGTGCTCAGTGACAGCAGCCCAGACAGACGGATGCTGCCCTCACAGAAGAGATGCAGAGGGAGCCCCTCCCCTTCCTGCTGTCTACCACGTGAGCCAGGACAGGGGGGCACCTGCAGACCGGGATGCAGGCCTGCCATAGACCCTGGGGGCACGGCTACCTGGATCTTGGACTTCCCAGACTTCAGAACTGTGAGAAGCAAATGCTTCCTGTTTAAGCCACACCATCTATGACAAGCAGGAGTCCAAATGCTAAGACACCTGGAAAGGTGCTCTCCGAAGAGGGCATCCTAGCAAGCGCCCTGTTCAGCCAACGTCCCTCCCACTTCCCTCTCTCCATCCCCCTCCCACTCTTTCTCCTTAGAGCCCCACTTCTACTTTAAAGTTCCAAACTTCTCCAGCTTCTTCTGAAAACAGGCTTTCTCCTTGTCTGCCTCCTCTTCATTATCCATGCTTTGCCTTTTCCTGGGACTTTCCATCAAAGCTGCTGAATCCAGAATGTTGCCCTGTGCTGCTCTGAGTGCTCATTGAATATGATGTTCCAGGCATGGAAAAACAACCAACCAACCAACCAACCAACCAACCAACCAAGCATTCTTGTTTGCATGGAGCCCCAACCTAAGTGAGACAAGATAGATAGACAGTAAGCAAAAGAAATGATTTATTGGAAAGTTGCAAGTATTACACAGAAAGGTAGATTGTAGGGGCGAGTTCAGACTGGGGGGTGGCGGATGTTTTAGCTGTAAATTGTGCACCTTAAAGAGAGTGAGCAGGGGGAATTATCTGGGCCAGGACCCTCCAGGGAGGAGACCAGCTCAGGGATAAATGAGCCCAGCTGGCTATGCCTCTGGCATCTGGAGGGACAGCAAGAAGGTGGAGCAGTTGGAGGGGATTCAATAAAGCTGAGAGAAGGAGACAGATTCAAGGAGACAAGCAGGTGCATCTTGCTGGGCCTTATCAAAATTTGCAAGTACTTGGGCTTTTGCTGAGTGGAAATGGGGGTCACTGAGGAGATCTGATGACCCCCCAGTCTGGGTGATATTGCTCAGTAATTATGTGGCTGCTGGATGTGCAGAGACTGCAGAGGAGCTGGGGTGGAAGGAAGGAGGCCAATTGAGAGGCTATTACTTTAGAGGCATCTGTGATTCCTATTGCAATGGGCGTACTTGACCTCTTGCTTTCCAGGCACCGGGTTGGATGTTGGAAAGAAGATGGCTAACAAGACTGTAATATTTTTTTTATTAGTTTCTGTCCACACCAATACCATCCGCTAGTTTTCCAGATCATATCCAAGCATGTGGATGGCCTTATTCCTTCAGCATCTCCATAATTCTTTTATCCTGTTGTTCCACTTCTAGGGAAGAATGAACATTTACATTTTCCTATTCCTTTTTAAATTAAGAAATCTTTGAATATACTCAACTGCTCTAGAAAAAAAAAAAAAAAAAAAAAAAACCTGCCCACATCTCTTGGGCAATCCAGTTTCCTGAAATCTGACCAGCATGACTTGGTGCTATTGCACAATGTTCTTTACCCTAACAGTCTGGATAATATCATCCTGGGGGCGGCGGCGGGGACAAAGACATCCAGTTGCCTGGCAGATGGTTTCAGGGTGGTGGCTGGCTAGGTAGTAAAACCTACCTGGACACTAGAAAAGGAGATGCTGCCAGGGGAAGCCTTCCAGTGGTCATCAGCGGGCAGCAAGCCTCGCCCATGACCGGATTGTGAGTTCCAGGTTGACGCTGGTTTGACGCACAGCTTCTCTGCCTGGCTTCTCTGCAACTTGGTGTCTTTCTCCTGCCCTCCTTCCCCAGGAAGTGTGTGATGAAGGGAGGGCGTGGGGGCAGCAGTGTCATCCTGTGCTCTGTAAGAGGGCCCAGGGCAAGGTCAATGTGGCTCTTCATCTGTCACAGACCCCACATGACTGCAGTGGGCTTGGAATCCCCTAACTTCTAAGTGCTCTGCGTCCAGCTGTGATTTTCTTACATGTGGGAACCCATGGTGTCTCCCAATTTGATTCTGACACCAGTAAGGGGACTTTCTCAGGTTTTTTGCTCCTTCCTAGGATGAGGCTGAATGAGTCCTGCAGAGAGAGGCCAGAGCACTCTGACCCAGCCTCCGTGTCTCTGGAGGCCAGGGAAACCCTGGAGAGAGACACTAAGTCTGTTAACAGATCCCGTAGAGATCCTGAAATCGACCTTCGCGGTTCTACATTCAGAACCCTGATTTGCCCCAGTGGGAACATAGTCTGCGTGAGCAGGAGAGGTGAGGTCCATAGCCCTGCGTGGACCCAGGAGGAGCACCTGTCGTGGAGAGCACTGGCTCACCCACATTGCCACCAGCCTTGAAGAACTGCTGGCAATTTGATCCCGAGATTCTGATCTCTGTTTTTCTTGGCCTTAAGCTTCCTCCAAGTCAAAAGAACCTGATTAATTAACTCTAATGAATTTATTAGGAATCCACAAAGAGCTGTGGCGGAGGTGATACCAGGAACTCTGAGACACTGGCTCACGAGGAATTAGCTGCTAAGGTACGTGTTTGAAGAGCATAATAAGGAAGGAAGAAGCAGCTATAAAAATATCTCAGCAGAGTACATTATGAAAAAATGGATCTATGTGCTAAGGAAGACTCCTGAAGTTCTCTATAAGGATCCAGACATGCAATCAACATCATGTGCATATTCAAACAGCCAGCTTAGAGAAAGTGCATGTCGATTAGATTGAAAGTATGTTTTAAAATAATACCAAAATTTTATTGGGTAAAGACTATTTCAGAGAAGGAAAGCTTAGAATCTACACATTGTGTGCAGATTGTGTCTCCACGAAATTCAGATGTAGAAGCCCCAACACCCATTTCCTCTGAATGGGAGGTACTTGGAGAGAGGCCGTGGAAGAGGTGACTAGGGTGAACTGAGGTCATGAGGGTGGTTCGTGTTCCAATGTGGCCGGTATCCTTCTCAGAAGAAGAGACCCAGGGTTGCACACGGAAGAGGAAAGACGCTTTGAGGGCACAGCAAGAAGGCCGATGTCTAGAGGCTCCCAGGAGAAGCCAGGTCCGTGGGCAACTTGATCTTGGACTTCAGCCTCCAGACTGAGAAAATGAATCTCCGCTGTTGAAGCCACCCAGCTCGTGGTATTCTGTTATGGCAACCCTGTGAAACCAATTAAAATTTATTAAAGCAAAGCAACCAGGATACCTTAGGGACATTGAGGGTAACAAACAGAATAGATTAAAGGGAAGAAGCCTAGTTATGTAAACTTATTTTGCTCACTAAAAACATACGCATCTTGAAACCTAGTGTTCAGGAACACCACCAATATGGAAGGAGAGAATGTAATTAAATACCTGGATTCCTGAATTTTAAAAAGAGCTACATGGAACAAGATCATTAGACATAATCTTCAAGTTTCACAAAGGAGACTCAGAAGTTAAGCAAGTTGCACAGCATCACTCAGCAAGTGAGGGCAGAACTAGGGCCAGACCCCTGCCCTCGGATGTAGGTTCAGTAGTATGTCCGTGAACAGCCCTGTGCTCCCCTCAGCTGAGTGGCAGGCTAATTGCAATGAGTGCCAAGGCCCTGATGGCCACTCCCATTCATTGTGGGGTTGCGTTTAGTTCATGCCCATGATGTGGACTTAAGAAGCAGCAAACCCTATCAAAGCAGTCTGGGTCCTTGTGGGTGGTTTTCTGAAGGCCTTGTCTGTTTTCCTGGCCCGGGAATCTGGCATGCAGGCTAGATGATTGGCAGGGCTGTCACCTACAGGAATTTGCGGAACTCTTCTGATCTGGGGCCTTGCTACTTGCTGCAGAGGCAAGCCTTCAGACCCTCCTGCCCTCCCGGAGGAGGATGAGTGTGAGCCTTTGTTTGCAACAATTACCTAAGTATGTGAGTGTGGAGGCGAAGGATTTGCAAGTCAAATCACAGAATTCAGCTAAATATAGCCTTTGTCCGAGTCACTTGTAAGCAAATAAACTCTACCCACTAGAAGAACCGCAGGCAGACTGTGTGTACGTGGAAACCATGTCTACTGTTCTCAGAGATGCCCCAGCTATTGCACACCCCCGGGACTGACCCAGGGACACACACCACTGTGGAGGCTAAAAGGAAGTGTCATCTGAAACCTCAAAGCGAGGTTTCAAAACAACATCAAACAACACAACTCAGCCGCTTCAGTGACTTTGGAGTATAGCCTCACCAGGGAGTTTAGCGTTTTTCGAGAACCCAACCACACTGACCTACAGATGAAACACAATCGGCATTGTCTTTCTGGTCAAGGTCTCGCTCCCTGTGTGAGTGGGCAGTGTGCATGAGAAGCCCCACGAGCAGACCATCCTCCACACTTGGCACTGCGGGGCGCAGGCGAGTCCCCGTTGTGTGAAGGAAGTTGACTCTGCCACCCAGCTCTTTCTTTCTTCCTTGGAATCCCAGGATCTTATCTGGGGTCCATTCTGTCCCTCAATACTTTATATTTAATTGAAATTTTAAAATGTCCTCAATTTTATGTGAACATCTATATAGGCTTGCACTTCTTAGTATTTGCTGTCTAGATGGACGTTGATATTTAATTTGGTGCTCTCAGGTCCTTTTGGACTCGTCATTAACAGATATGACATATAGAAACTAGTGGCAGGGAAACAGTGTTCTGATAAATGCCATTTTCACAAAATTCTGCTAATCAATGTTTTCCTGTTTAAAATTCCTGGCATGTAGGCAAATTAAGATTGGTGTGTTCCTACTACGTATTAATAATACGATCACTTCCGTGGCCTGGAGAGCTGCAGGGGACAGCAGCGGGGTGTCCTCTCAGCCTATGAAGTTCTGATGCTCACTACTCAGAGGTAGCCTCAGGTCCCAGGTGGAGACTCCGTCCCCAGGACCACCCCTCTCCTTCCTTTAGATCCAGTCACAGGCCCACCTCGTTCCACCTGTGCTTCGGACAGACGGGCTATAAAATCGAGACACCCACCTTGGCATTCAATTATTTTGCTCCAGTGCCCACCGAGCTCTGGAAGCACGCTCATCTACACTTACTGGTTAATTACAAGGGATGTCATGCAGGACGCAGATGGAGAGACCTATAGGGCGAGCTACGGGAGAAGCAGCGAGAAGCTTCCCCGCCTTCTCCGGCTGTGCCACACGCGTGCAGTCTCCCTGTGTCCAGCTACGGGGAGCCTCTCTGATGTCTGTCCTCTTGGATAGTTATGGAGACCTCATTGCAAAAGCCAGTGAGACCTGTCTCTTCAGATTCCTTCTGGTGTCTCTGTGTAAAATTCCTCCCTCTAGGGCCTGGGGTAGGACCCTCTGGAATGAGGACAGTCGTATGACCTACTGTCAGACAACCTAGGTGAGAGAATGTCCAGTGACCAACTCTGAGATGGAGAGGCAGGGAAGCCTGAAGTTTCCATGCCTGCCATGGAGAAGAGATCCTAGTTTCTATGGCCAGTCTTGAAGAGGAAGCGATGAGCCAGGAACTGTACTCAAAATTGAAATGCACATGTTGTTACATCATAAGAGCAAATGTTTTCGGTTTGGGTAGAATAAAGCACCCTAGGCCCGTGCCTCCCGGCTGCCCTGGCCTGCACACATCCTCACTGGATCACAGGGGCAACGCCACAGCCGGAAACCAGAGCAGACCCTCCAGTGCAGCCGGACCCAGCGACGCTGCACACGGCAGGCTTCCTCATGCCAGGACTCCAGCCTCAAATTACCCCTTCAGGAAACAATCAGGAGCCCTCACTCAGCAGGGTTGTGAGGGCTCAGGGTCCTCTTCTTTTTCTTGTGCATTTCTATTTTAGTGGGATATGAAGAAAACAAACAAGAAGAAATTCAAAATAAATAAACCAATTGCAGTTTTCAATGAGCTCTGTGAAGCAAAGACAAATGGTACAAATTTGGAATTTGATGTTCAGGAAAGGCTTTTTCTGCTGGAGAGTAGCAAGATGCCATTTAGATACTAAGACACTTTCTTGCTGGCTCTCTGCAGGGGCGTGAAAAGTTCAGAAGCAAAAGAGTAGAGGTAAGGCTTAGCCAGAGACCTGTGTCGTGGTTTGAGCACACATGAAGGTGACCGGGACTCCATCCGTGCTGAGGGTCTGAAAAGAAGTACACAGATTCTGGGGGACACAGATTCATCAGAGCTGGATGGCTGGATGTGGTCGGAGGCGGCTGGGAGACAGATGGGAAGACCTCAGGATGCTCCTGGGGCGTCTGGCTGGAGTACAGGTGCCTTTGGGTTTCCTTGCACACGCTGGTGTTGAGAGCCCTGTAACAGGTGAAGAGCAGCCCGTGGGGATGTGATCACGAGGTTCCCAGGAGTGTCACAGTGGGAGGCACCAACTAGGATTCGTCCACATGTTCCTGGGGACTGGTGGACACGACAAGGGAGAAGGATGGAGAAGCCCAAGAGTGAGGCAAAGAGCAGATTGGATGCAGGGTGGCGTCCGGTGCTGCGGAGATGAGCGAGACAATGACAGAGGATGCTTGCACCGGGAAGCACTGCAGAGTGGAAAAGCTCCTGTTCCGGAGTCCACCTGCCTGGATTGGAAGCCTGGCTTTGACCTTAGAAACACAGAAAATTGGCCTCTGTGTGCCTCTGAGTCCCCATTTAAAATGTGGACTGTAGTCTTTGCCTCAGTGGGCCTCTGTGAGGATCTCGCAATTTACTACACCCAAAAGCCTTACGGAAGTGTGCCTGACCCCTCCTGTTCAGCAGATGTCCACTGCATGTCTCCCACGAGGCAGGCACACTGTTAGGCGCTGGGCCTAGACGTGAGCAAAGCCCTCTGACCATGATGGAAAGGGAGTCGGGCAGCAAGCGGGGAGGAGTTGATCAGCAGCCTGGAGAGCACAGAGCACAGTGGGCCGAGGAGCTTGCCGTGGTCTTGCCGTGGTCTGTGAGTCCTTCTGGCTGGTGCAGCCCGGGTGGGGGTCTGCAGATCGTGGGGCAGAGCAGCTCCGCAGCTCGAAGGAGGAGCAGCAGACCCAGCATGCCCAGGACTCCTGACATAGGGAGGTGAGTGCTCGCTCCTTCCCTTGACCTCAGGGACCTTCTTGGCCAATAGGACAAACTCAGTGACATCTGAGGCTTGGAATCCAGGTTATTCCTTGAAATCTTGCAGCTTCCATTTGGGCAACTTAGGAAATTTTGAGGGGAGAGTCAATTGCTGTGTAAGAAGTCCACCGTGGCACTGCCAGGACTGTGAGGAAGGGCAGGCTGGCTACGGAGAAGTCACACCATGGGCAAGTGGAGGGGTGGGGAGCAAGACGGGGCAGGGCAGGGGCAGACATGCCCCCCAGCCCTTTATCTCATTGGTCACCTTAGAAAACCTATTAGAATACGTCTACTTTACCCCATTGGTCATTTTAGATTACCCGACCTATGATGGGAATTACCCTGGGCCCCAAGTCCTCAGTGGCGGGAGCTATCATGGCAGTGGGACTTACTGTAAGCAGGGACAGCGCTCGTCTCCCTGTCTGCCCTCCATCAGCCTTCTTCTTGTGCTCTGCCTCTGACATTGTGGTGTCCCTGAGCTCCTTCCTAACAGGGAGCCCTCTGCACTGGAGTGACCTGGGTCAGGGTGAGGAAATTGGATCAACTATGCTTTTTGCTCTGGCCAGTGTCTGCACTGGTGGTGAGGACCCCTGTACCAACTGAACAGGTTCGGGGAGCAGCCTATGGAAGCAGAATGGCAGAGGTGAGATGCGAGACGTCCACCTAAGGAGGAGAGTGGTGGTGGGTGGGCTTGCCCGGTTACACTTTCTGATGGCCATCAGCAGCAGAGAGGAGAGGGATAGCAGGGGAGAGGGTTTGAAGGCAGTGACCAGCCGGGTTTTTGTTCCTTCCATGGGAGGCCCTGGGACATGCTCCTAGCTGATGGGAACAGAGGCTTGAGGGGAGGGCAGGGAGGAGGACAGCACCCCACCAGGTGAGGGAGTGGATCCAGGCTAGCCCAGGCTGTGGGAGGGGAGGGGGTGCTGGGAGCCACAGGGGAGTGTGACCGGGAGGTTCTGGGGTTGATAGAGGAGTGTTCTCAGAAGATGGCCAAAGAGGGTTGGAGGAGGGAGAAGATCTGAGATTCCCAGCACTCTAGCACAAGAGTTCTCTGTCCCTACTAGCCTGATGACACAAGAGACCTTTAATACCAATTATGGAGCTTTGAGGGGTGGCGCGGGCTGGCAGAAATCAGAGAAAGTGCAAGGCCCTTCAGGGTGGTTCTGTCCTCATTTTGTCACATGTGCAAATAAGAAATGCTTGTTAATTCCCAGGTGGGTCCGCAGATCCAGTTTCCGCACAATTTCACACGGCGGAGTACAGATGTTTTGGGTCCTTTTCAGAGGAGATCAGGAGATGCAGGTTGGGGAGGGAGACGCTGGGCTCTGAGACTGCTTCTCCCCGCTGGACAGCGGGGGTACTTGCCCCTCCTCGTGAGTCAGCTCAGACTGAGCTCCTGCACCTGCACCCACCTTGTGGCTGGAGTTGTGAGCTGCGCATCCTGGCCACTCCCTCGCTGTTGGCAAGTGTGTTAGAGGTGTCCCCCAGACTCAGAGGAGAGCACACAGTTTTTCATCTCCATGTCTAAGGGATGGAATTTCCCCCTCCCCCTTTTGGCTTCACGTCATGTAGAATGGATGCAAGTGAGTACCACAGGCTCCCCAAAGGGAGGTCTGAGCGCAGTTCAGGACTGAGGAGCAAGAACTAAACGTGACAGAGGCTCGTTCCAAATGAGCTTGTGCAGTGGCCTTCCCTAACGCCCAAGCAGGGTCGGGTCCTTGCCTTCCCGACCCTTCATTTGCAAACCGTAAAGCCGCTCTGCTCTCTCCCACTCCACAAGATCCAGGGGCCTTGGACAAGAGCTCTAGGAAGGACCCAGCACAGGCAGCAGCGAGTGTTCCGCAGCTGCATTTGTAAACCTGGCCATTTTTGACAGCAGGGGATGTGGGGGCTCCGATGGGCCTGGAACAGCAGAACTGGCCCTAGTCATAGGTGGAGGTAACGCTGGGCACACAGCCAGGCTGTGATAGAGTCCATGCTGGTGTGGAGCTTCCATCCAGAGGCGGAGTCCAGGGGGGCAGTGGCTCATTTGTCACTGCAGGCGACAGTAGGTGCTACAACAGGGACTCTAGGTGAGAAAAACTCGTGGAGGAACTTGACCACCAGTCCAGGGGGCCGAGTGAGACTGCACCCCAGGGCCAGGTGGTGCTCCAGGTCAGCTCTGCCCGCCCTCGGGGCTTTTCTGATGGGCACTGAGGAGCAAGAGATGCAAAGTAGGAGCCCAGAGAGCTTCTGGGTTATTCTGTTTCCCCTGCATGAAATCACAAAGTTTGTAAAAGTGAACACAAAACACTCCCCTTTCTTAGTTTTGTGAACATATTTATTGGGATAGTTTCCTTCTGTGAAGAGATAGCAATATATGTCAAGGGCTTGTGTGGTCCAGAAGCTTCGACAGGGGTGGGTTCTCTAAATCCTAGAGATGTTAACTAATTAACATCCTAGGGATGTTAATTCTGTTTTATAGAAGAAATGGAGGTGCACAGAGGTTAAATGGATCCTCTAAGGTGTCGTGGGTGGTCGTGGAGCAGGACCCAGAGCAGTGACAAAGGGCCAGGAGCTTTCCCTCAGCCACATGGATCCTGTTGCTGGGTGGGTTTTACTGGGATTGTTTTCGTCTTTGTTTGTTTTGTTTTTGATGCATCCAGGTGCCTATTAGCTTAGCTCTTTTAATTTGGAAGAATGGCTTTTCTGCCATTGGACAGCAGGGAGGATGTCCTTGAGGAAGAGTGTCCTCCTGTGCCTCCAGCCTCTTGGAAACCTGTTCCACCCATGTTGCTGAGACCAGGTCAACTCTGCCACACTCCAGAGCAGTTGACAAATGGCTCACAGCTGTCTGAGGTTAAAGATCGAGTCTCTGAAAATGCCACTTGCACATCACCGTTCAGACGAGATGGTGCGCCATCCTTCCCTGTGTGTGGCTGGGTTGCTCCACTCGAACCCTCCCACCTGCGCCCTTCTGCATCCCTGGGATCACCACTCATGCAGTCCACAGGTTTAACTTGTATTTTAACCATCACGGAATACCTTCTCTTTGCGTCTAAGCCTTTTCAGATGGCACGAAAGGAAAGATCCCGGCAGGTCTTTCCTCAACCAAGACACTCCATCACTTGGAAATGCCTTGATCATTGCATTTAATCCGAAGGGGAGGCCTGTGAGCACTGATGGGGATGGAGAACGACCTCCAAATGCAGCATGGAAGCCCACCATGAATCGTGTCATGTGGAGGATCTATCTGATGATCCAGGTTAGCTGATGTCAGAGAGTTGTGATCAGGAACCAGAAAGAGAGCCACCATATGCATAGAAATAGATTTGGTAAATAGTGAAGAGTTTGGAAGGTCACTGTCTCCCATGAACAAATACATAAGATTCTAATTTTATCCTCATCTGACTACTTACCCTAACCTTGAAATTCCATTGTTATGGCTATCTGTATGAAAACAAGATGTAAACTCCTTAAATAAAAGTTCCTTATTTAAAAATTTATCTTTCAATTCCTCAATAATACTGCTGCCACCGGGGCCCAAATTTATTTTCCTTACAGATGATTACTGTAAAATATCTAGTTTCTAACTTATGTGTGCTACTTAAACACAACATTTTCCATTTTTCTCCGACACTCAACTGGGTCCCATTTAAGGAGCTAATTGTCAAGAAGCCACATGAAGATCTTTGCACTATTTTATGTCACACTGTGGGTTTCCAAATTCCACAACTTGCTTTAAATAGGACCTGAAAAGTAAGCACATCGTGTGAGCCAAGTGGCCATTCCCTTTTCTTTTTCTGTGCACTAGCTTTTAAGAAGCCCAAGACACCTACAGAAATAGAGGGGAAAGGGCCAGCAGGTTGTGGCGACTGTAGCTGAGCTAGGATAGGATGGCTCTGTGCAGATGACCTCACCTGCCTCTGGGACGGGGACACACCAGCACTGCACAATAAAAGCAGGTTGCTAGCCACTCATGAGACTCAACACTTTCCCGCAGCCGAATTTTAAAAAGCCCTAATGCTGGGCAATTTGAGGCAATTCTTCCCTCATCATGAAAAATAGTACTGAGGGTTTCACTTGCAGAAATTCTGTGAAAGGTAGAAACAAGGTAGAAAATATTTCCAAGTCCCATTTGCTGATGTGCGTCAGGAAGGATGATGAAGTTTAAGTGCACTTTCCAAATATCTGACAGGATCAGATAGTAGCATATCCCATGTCCAGCAGCTTTTAATTGTCTCACAATTTATTTATAGGTTCATCCATGCATGCATTTGGAAGCTCCAATTAAGCAGCAGTGGCCTCATGTGGGGGAGGCACTGAACCAAAATGGATGAAAGATCGTCTCTGGAAAACACCACAGTTAGTACTAACAGGATTCAGATAATTGGGCTCAGATCTGGCTATTGAGACACCCGTTTTTTTAGAAAGAAAAACGAAATGTGAACAAGAAAATATTGCACAGCTGATGGTTACAGGTGTGATATGGGACAGGACAGTGCTCAGGGTCTTCAGAGTGTGATATGGGCTAAACATCTGTGTCCCCTCGAGGTGCATATGTTGTGACCCTGATCCCAGGTGACAATGTTTGGCAGTGAATCCTTTGGGAGTTACCATTGTCCCTCAGCATCCTTGGGGCATTGGTTCCAGAACCCCTCATCAGTACCAAAATTGATGATGAGGATGCTCAGCCTCTTACATACAATACATCTGCATAGCGCCTACGCGATTCTCCTCTATGTTTATATCATCACTAATGACTTGCAATACCTGACACAATGCAAACCCTATGTAAATAATTGCTACCCTGTATTGCTTATGGAATAACTGCATGCAACAATCTGTCCATGTTCATTGCAGATGCTGTTTTTTTTCAAATACCACGTTTTTGATCCCGTGGAACCCACAGATGTGGAAGACTGTCTTTAATGAGGCCCTGAGGGTGGAGCCCTCAGGAAAGGGATTGGTGCCCTTAAAAGAAGAGCCCAGAAAGCTAGTTCTCTCTCTTTTCCTGCCATATGAGGACACAACTAGAAGGTGGCTGTCTGCAACCCCAAAGCTGCCCTAGGCAGAACCGCCATGCTGGTGCCCTGCCTTGGGCTTCCAGAATGGTGAGAAATACAAGTGTTTGTGGTTTAAATGACTCAGTCTTTGGTTTATTTGTTAGAGTAACCAGAAATGACTAAGAGATGGAAAGAAAGCAGCATCAGGGTTAGGCTTTGAATTTCTAAAAATATCCTGACTTATTTAAAGAATGTCAGCCATCTATGAGTCCCTCATTCCCCTGACTGAGCCTTTCCTCCCTGTTCCCCACCAAAATATGTTTGAATATTGGACAGGGGCTTATTTATAGTTCTCACAAAGGTAAGCAAAAGCAAGGCTGTTTTGGACTGAATCTTGTCCCCCAAATTCATATGTTGAAACGTTCTTTCTGGGTATGTGTGGGTGGCACTGGGGACTGATCCCAGGGGTGCTCTGCCACTAAGCTACTCACTAACCAATTTCATTTTATTTTGAGACAGGGTCTCTCTGTGTTTCATTCAGTCTTTTCACCACTGTGACCCGACCAGCACAATTGTAGAGGCCAAAAGGTTTCAGAGGTCCAAGGAAGGCCGGCTCCATTCCTCAGGGCTGGAGGGGAGGCAGATCATCATGGTGGAGAGGGTGGTGGAGGGAAGCAGCTCACATGGTGATCAGGAAGCAGAGAGACTCCACTCACCAGATACAAATATATACCCAAAGCCACGTCCCAATTCCCACCCCTCCAGCCACACCCACACTTCAGTTACCAGTTAATCCCTATCAGGGGATTAATTCACGGATTAGGTTAAGGCTATATCCCAATCATTTCTCCTCCAAATCTCCTTGCATTGTCTCACACATGAAATTTTGGGGTATACTCACATTTAAACCACAACACTCTGTTACTTGGGTTGACCTTGAACTTGTGACACTCCTGCCTCATGCTCCTGAGTCTAGGATTTCAGGCGTCACCACTGTACCCAGCAAAGTGCCAACTCTTACTGTGGCTCTATTTGAAGATGGGAGCCTTTAAGGAGGGAATTTAGTTAAATAAGGTCAAAAGAGTGGGGCTTCGATCTCATAGGACAGATGAAGTGGAAGTGACTCTCTCTCTCTCTCTATGTCTGTCTCTCTGTCTCTCTCTGTCTCTCTCTCTGTCTCTCTCTGTCTGTCTCTGTCTGTCTCTCTCTCTGTCTCTCTATGTCTCTCTCTGTCTCTCTGTCTCTGTCTCTGTCTGTCTGTCTGTCTCTCTCTGTCTCTGTCTGTCTGTCTCTCCCTCTCTCTTTTTCTGTCTCTCTCTGTCTCTGTCTGTCTCTCTCTCTCTCTCTCTCTCTCTCTCTGTCTCTCTCTCTCTCTCTCTCTGTCTCTCTCTCTCTCTCTCTCTCTCTCTCCCTCTCTCCACGTACTCACAGAAGAGACCAAGGGAGGCTATAAACTAGGAAGAGAGCCCCAGTAGAGTCCAACCCTGATGCTGCCTTGATCCTGGACGTCTAGCCTCCTGCTGTGTGACCCACGGGGTCCTTTCCTTTTCGTTAGGACCCCGCCAGAGCAGTGACAGAGATCCCTGGAGCTGCGCGTTACTGTGGACTGACAGAAACGGCTGGCAGACACTGATGTGCATGAAGGTCACCAAGAGCTGACTTCTGGGGTGAGGACGGGGCATGGTGGGGGGCAATACCCCGGCCCCCCACGATCGCTGATGGGTGACACCTGACACCCACTTTATTCAGGCTTCTTTCCTCTATCCATTTTCTTTTCACTGCAATTCACTGGTGTTGAATTTTCGGAACTGCTATTTCAGAAAGAAGAAGAACAAAGAAAAGCAGAAGCTGGCGAATGACAGAGGAGAGAGCAAGGAGGAAAGCTGGCACGCCCTGGCACACTCTGACTTTCCATGGCCGCGCAGCCCAGGGCGCAGGGCAGACCTGCTGGGCGTCTGAGCAAACCTGGGTCCGGCGTGTTCCCGCCCCGTCAAACTGCCCCCCAGGGGAAGCACCGGCATGCACTGAAGCCCACTTTGGTGGTGACGCTGATGGAGTGTTCTCCAAATGCCAGAACTTGAGCCAGAGACTTTTTATATTTTTGTTCATTAAGATTTTACAAGTGGCTCATGAGTGAGTCACTGTTCCCATTTAATCCTACGATGAAGCTGAGAGATGTGTAGAAATTCATTAAACCCTGCCCTGTTCAGTGCCAGAGCTGGGGTTTGTGTCCAGGTCTCTGTGCCTTAAAGTCTGCTTGCGGTCTTACCCCCTGCCAGATCATTCTCCCAGAAATGAAGGCAGGATGACACTGGCATCTCATCCACTTGTTCTCCGCTCTGGGACGTAAAGCCAAGTATTTTTGATGTGCCATTTGGATGCTTGTGGTATTTAGTGGTCAGTGTTCCTTTCTCTTCCTCTCCCTCCCTCCCTCCCTCCTTTCCTTCCTTCATTATTATTTTTTTAGAAATTACACTCTAAAGTAATTATAGTAAAAAAAATTATAATAAAAATGTTTGGTACATTTTGGGACCAAAGCAAAAGGAAAATAAAATAAACCTGGCAACTGACTTTTGTTAAAAGTGTGTCTTGTCCTGAGGTCCTTCAGGCTTAGCTGTTTTATCAGATGACATAGGAAACATTATTCTGAAACTCCAAGGCTGAGTGAAATAACTTACCCACTTATTGAAAGAAATTCATGTTTAAATTATGTCTTTTGCATTGGAATCCATCCTCCAGAAGACACTGTTTCTAAATTTCCACTTTTAAAATTGCCTTGAATGATTGTTCCCTGATGTTCATCGTCGGATCCTTCCAAAAACTTTCTTTCTCTCAAAATGATATAGTTGCTAAGTACATATGGGCCCTTAGCTGAGTTTCATTTGAGAGTGTCTCCATAACTCTGCCAAGATTTCTTTTTCAAATCCTGATAGTCTTATGAAGCTACGAGAAAGCTTGGTCCGTGTCCTGATTACCCAGAAAAGAAACATCCAGGTGGGCTACGGTCAGTTTGCAATATGTTGTTAAAGGCAGAAGGGAAGCTGGTTATGGAGGATGGTTGGAGTGGGTGGCTACAAATTCCTCAGCCCTCAGAAGGCCACTTCCAGAACTGGAGCCCTCTATGTGTGTGTCCCACTGTGTATGCGTGTGTCCCTCCAGTGCAGCGGGATCTACATCTAAGAATCACTGCAGCATTTATATATTTGCTCAAATCCAAGAGTGGCAATCTTGAGGGACAGTAGCTCATTGACAAAGGAAATAACTACCGTCCACTCAGCCTAAACTCCTTCCTCAGACTTATCAATCAATGTCAGCAAACACACACACACCTTGAACTCTGAAGTGGAGATAAAGTATAGGTTTTTTCTTGACCAACATTTCCCAAAAAGTGTTCTGTGGAACAGAAGAAGCCTTTCTCTCCTGAAAAGAGGGCTGCAGGCTCTCTAGGTTGGGGAGCATGCATATCTCCCCTCTCCTGGAGCTCCACAGGCAGAGGTTCCGGGAAGGTCTGAGGCGGGGAAAGCCTGACATTTTAACCTGCTTGGGTCACAGAACTCTTCTGGAATCCTGCTACCAACATTCTCCCGACTATGCCTAGGGAAATACTACCTAACCCTTGCCTTTCACACTCCTTTTAAGAATACTAAGATTGCCAAACTAAGTTAATTAACCAAATATTTTCCTTTCCAATTTGAGTAGCTTTGGGTCAAAAAGTGACCTATTGGGAAGTAGTTGTCATAGTTTAGTTTTCCAAAGAGTTTTGCTCTGTTCTGAAATGATTAAATCAGTGAAGGAATGTTTTCCACACAAACAGTATTTTTAATACATGGAGAAGAAGGTGAAGCTGGGGTGCAGGAAGGTCTATGACCACTCGTCAACCTCTGCTCTCCTGAGGCATCCTTGGTCTTGAGGACACTGGCCTTGTCATGGCTGAGACTTTTCCTTTACACACCCATAGTCTTTTTCAGACTTGTTGCTTTGGTCTTATTAAAGCCACACCAAAGGGAAAAAACTAACGTTGGAGGAACCCTCACATTTAGTTGTTGCCCTAGGTTGTACCATGCTCAAGAGCGTCATAATGGCGGCTGTCCAGAATTAAACATGCAGAAGACTTCCTCTGGGAAGGTTGTACAACTTTTTTGGTCCATGTCATGGGCCAATTGGGAGGCTCCTTAATGTCAGGAAGTCATGTATGTTGATCGCAACGCCTTCAGTTCCTCACGTAAATGCCAAGTGGCCCTGCAGATCACAGGGATGCTCCAGAGCTCTCCCTAGTATGACGGGTGCAGGGTCATCTCCTGGGAGATCTGTCCAGGTGAGTGGTTTTACACATGAGATCAGACAAAGGTCAGCCTCCAAGTCCTGAAGACTATGTGGATGTTCCAAATGGCATCTCCTAGAAAGCAGAGGTCTGAAAGGCCTGATCCCACAGTCCCAGGAGAAGGGCTTCTCATTTTCTTTGCTATAAGATTGTGTAAATATTATAAATATTTGCTATTTATAAGATTGTGTCCTTGGAGAATTTAATTTCAAGTAATAAGGAATGCAGACAATAGTTAAAAGTAAACACATATCAAGAAAACAAAGATCTCAAATAGTGACCCCTAAATCCTCCTCTGGGACTGGGGTGCAGCTCAATGGGGCAGCCTGCAGAAAGCCAGGGCCTGAATCCCCAGCAGTGACCCCCTCGAAAAAATCCATCCTTCCTCAGACCACATCCGCATGGATGCGGATTCTTGTCAAAGGTACTGTCAAAATGAATCCTGACTCCTCTTGGTGGTACACAGCCTCAGCCACACCCAACTTCCTGCCTGGACAATTAGAATGGCCTTCAGCTCCGTCTCTGGGTCTCTTCTCCCTCCCCAGTGCTCCCACCAGCAGACCACAGGAAGCATTCCTTAAGAGGATCGATCGTGTCTCCTCCCTGTCTAAGCCTTCCCTGCTGTGAGGGGCACCTAGTTGAAGCAGGCCGCCACCCAGTTACTCTGTGTATCGCCAAACACAAAGTGCTACCTGTTTCGCCATGAGAGGGCCCGTCCACCACCTGGGCTTGTTTCCCACACCTGCAGCCCTTCTGAGACTGACTGTGCCCTATCTGGCTAGGCACGCTCCTGTGCGCAGGTGAGGAGGGAAGCCCAGGGCTGTGGAAGCAGGCCATGGTCCTGACTCGGGCACTCGGTGGAACCATCCACTGGACGTGGCGCGGTGATGTCAAAACCGTCAAAAGGGGAAAACGTACCTCTTGGGAAATAGAAGACCGTGGGTGCGTCTGTGTCTCTCTCCAACCACCCCCTCAACCGCAGGGAGGATAAAGTCTGAATTAGACTGAAAGTCAAGGACTTCAAAGCCCAGCCTGCATCTCTGATCTCGGCCAGTTCTCGCTGTCTAGTGCCCACACAGGTGCTCCTCTGTGCCCGCCTGGGTCTGCCCCTCTCCCTGGGTCCTCTGTAGCATGGTCTTCACACGACAGCGTGGGTTGGAACTCCCCACTTTGCTTAGTTGAATGTTCATTGCTATGTCCATGACTTTTCCTGGGGCTTGGAGCCAAGGAGATGCTTCGTAAACACATTTTAAGTGAATCGAACTAAAAAATTGTAGAAGACCCATTCAGAAGTAAAATGGCAAGAAGCCCAAAGGCTGCTTCCATCCTCATCAGTGGCACTCTGCCACTGAGCTACATCCACAGCCCTTTTTTCTGTTATTTAAAATGATAAACCCTGGGTAAAAATATGCTCTTGCAGCCACATGTGACAGCGCTGGTGTTTAATATTTTATCTCTTTTCTTTGGGAGAAAACTCTCTGGGAGACCAGGATTGATGATCAAATTTCCTCAAGAGAAGCCAGAAACAGAGTCCTTGAGCTGCCTCAAAATTACGGTGCTCGTTGGGTGGAGGGGGGTGGAGCGGTGAGAGACGAGGCCTGCCTGTGACTGGGGTCAGCAGCGGGAGAGCACCCCAGAGGGCCAGCCAGCCTGTCCTTCTGCCCCCTATTCCTCTGAGATTTATTTGCTCTGGAATACTTAGGAGCTGCTATGTAGCTTGGTAGGGAAGTGAGTGTTCCCAGGACTGATTTTCTTACTGAGTCCTCTGTTTTCATGAATAATGCTTTTTAATGGACAGAAGTAGTGCCCTGGAGTGTCACCTGCCCTCTCCTGCTGTGCAGAATGAGGTCATCCTCCAGCAGGTCGGCTTGCCTTTATTTGAACCCTTGACATCTCATTCTGTCCCTCTGATATTTAGAAGCACAGACACAGATATCACATGCTAGAAGTTAGACCAAAAGTTACAGTGAGCTGAAGCTTCCCGTGAGACCATAGAAATCATTTTTCAGAAGGTGCGTCTTGTCATGAAGCAAGTTAATGCGCTGCCAGGACCCAGTCACCTACCCTTCCACTCAAGGAGAATTATTCAAGGTGTTTGCTGGCAAATCGCCCTCAATTGTTCTTATTTACAATGCCAACTATTGTCTTTCTTCAGATACAATTTCATCCCCAGTGGCCCTGGGAACACGTTCTGAATAGAGCTGGGCAGGAATAAGGACACAAATACTTGAACTTCTCTGTCAAAACACAGTCGTATGCTTCATCTGGAGATTGGAACACGGAGCAGCTTCTTCTTCACGTCGCTCCCCTGGCCTTGGAGAAGTGGTTATTTACCCTGCTGGATCTACTTGAGTCTCCAGGCCTAGCCAGCGGATTTCTGGATATGGTCCAGAAGATAAAGGAACAAGTTAATGACGTCTAACAAGCCACTGATTCACATGCACAGGACGGCCAACCCTTGGTATAGCTGCCGCATTGGTTCTAGGACCCACCTTGGGTACCAAAATGTGAGGATGCTCAAATTGCTTCTACAAAATGTCATGGCATCTTCATATAAACTTACATCCTGCTGCATACTTTATATCACCCCTAGATGATTTACAACATCAAATGCAATTTAAGTATAGTGTAAATAGTTGCTATACCCCATGACTTAGGGAATATTGATAAGAAAAATATGCAGGTGTTTAGTGTAAATGCTATTTCAAAAAAAAAAATATGGAGTGCCAACTGTATTGATTCTTAACCTGCCCAGGGGTAAAGGATTTTAATTGAAATGCATTTGTACTTTGTATGTTCAAAATAGAAAGATCTAAGTAGTAAATGCTCATATTACTTTCAAATACAACTATTTGGGAAAAAATTTTCTAATTAATATGTACATTTTTGAAGTGTATGTATTAAGTCAAAATCTTGTTAAAATAGAAAAATAAACACTGGCTCTGCTCTAATTATCTCAAGGGTAACTACTGACAAAATGGAGTTTAGAACTTGAATGTCACAAGCCACAGCTCACTTGTCCCTGTGCTACACCATGCTAAAGTCAGAAAACCTCTTAGAAATTGCTATCCCAATGTCACCGTCTGTCTTGGACTGTCGATATAACAAAATGCTTGACCCTGGGAAATGTATAAAGAGAAGAGGTTTTTCTGGCTCGTGATACTGGTAGATGGAAAGTTGAAGCAGTATAGTGCTGGTGACTGGCCCAGGCCCCTGGAATTGTCACAACACGGCAGACGACATCGCACAGTAGGAATGTGTGCAAGAGTGAGGACGGTGTGTGCTGAGGGCAACCGTGGATGGCCTCCCTTTCTGACAACCCCTGCCCCTGGCCAGGGAACTAGCCCTGTCCCACGAGACCTAACCCTCTCTCATGAGAAGGGTGGCAACTTCCTCTGAGAGTGATACCCCCAGGACCTAATGATCTCCCCTACGTTCCCACCACTGCAGTCCCATCCCATGGGGAAATCGGCCTCCACTTGGGCCTGGGGGGGATGCACCACGTTCAGACCAGGGAGCCACACTCCAAGGACTATGCACTGTGCTCCGGCCTCCAGGTGATGGGCTGCACCCTGTACCTGTAGATCTGGGCCAACCTGAGTAGCCACAGGAAACAGCTGTCACCAGTTCTGTCCCAGCAAAAGACCAGCCTTGCTTCTTCTGTCCCAGCAAAAGACCAGCCTTGCTTCTTCTGTCCCAGCAAAAGACCAGCCTTGCTCCGTCAAGATCTAACAGTTGTTTCAAGGAGCAGCTTGGTTGTGCAGTACTTCTGATTCATTTCTCACTCCAGGTGTTCAAGTCGTTTCCAGCTGGTGTGCACATTACGATGGCTGTTTTCTCCCACCTTCACAAACACTCATGGAAGGGTGTCTGATTCATCCTCGCAGCCCCCCAGTGACGTCACAGGACTTGGGTGTGATGAGGATTTCTCTAGTGGTTGAATTAAACTGGTGCGGGATCCATTCCCTCTGCCCCCCTTTCTCTTGTCCCTCCCTTCTCTTTTCCTACCTCCTTCTTCACCTCTTCTTTCCTATTTTTTAAAATAACAGATCATTTCTCCAAAGCCACACTGCCATTTGCCCTAAAATTTAATTTCTTGTGATGTCCCCAGTACTTTCCCAGGGTCAGTATGTGTCATGTTAAGCCGCTTTAGAGAAACTGTCAGTCAGCCCTCACAATCTCCGTCTCTTGGGGTGGAGATTTTGACCCAGGAGCCTTCCTGGTGTCACTGATAGAAGTCAGTTGTCATGGCCAGTCTTCAGCTTGTTTGTCTGCTCCGCGCTGTTAGCTGAGTGAACAGTCATGTTGACCAGCCTGGAACATCTGTTCTCTCTCCTCCATCAGAGGTCAGTGAGGAGAATGTGAAGGCAGACTCCTCCCCTGCCGGAGGTGAGATTGGCAAAGGCGCTGTTGCTGTCCCACATCCCATGGGGTCATTGGAATGGGAGTGGTGGCTGCTGGAGGGACTTTGCTTCTACTTCCAGTTGGGGACACATGACTTACAGCAATGGCACAAGAGCAAAGCAGAGACATGTGTGGCTGTAGGCTCGTGGTCACAATGCCAAAGAACTCAGTAAATAGTTGCAGACTGAGCAACTTGAATGGGGATTTAAGAGGCATGTTCCCCAGATAGTTTACAAGAAATACCAATGCGTTTGAATGTCATTCTCAGTATTTATTGCTTGCAGAGGTTTTTCTGTGCTTGAGGGCTATGCAGAAAATAATATTCTATTCTGGATGTTCTACATACTTGATAGTTTATAACCACATTCCCACTTATACAATCGTCACCAAAATATATGCATAGAGTTGTTATCTCACATAAAACCTTGCAGATATGAAGAGTATGTGTTTTACAAAAAGTTCTCCAGGAATTTTGACTATTGGATTATAGGATACTAAGAATTTTGAGGACACATGTACATATGTGTGTGTATTTATACTTATATCTATTTATACTTATATCTATTTGTAGAAGTAGTTTTTACTCATCTAGCATCAAAATGGCACATTTAAGCTTGCTCTTCCCGGCGAGGCAGATTAATGCAGGAAAAGCAGGATTGGGGGTTTTGAATCCTGACTTGCTTCGTATTACTAACAATGTAATCCTGGGTTGTTATCAATCTCCTTGCGTCTCATTTTGGAATGACTCTGTGGTGTTGCCTGTGGAAGGAAGGGGTAGAACAGCCTTCGGGGTCAATTTTCTCTCAGGGTCACTTTGTACCCATGCATCTTTCCCATCTCCTCATTAATGAATGACATTTTTGAAAAATAATCAGTCGGTGATGCTCTCCTTGGCTTCTGGGAAAGACAAAAGTAACTAGTCCCTGCCAAAATCAAACTGGGAGCTCTGGCCTCATGAGCAGGCAGCAGAGACAGATGGCCAATGGCAGACTTGATTGGGGCTGGCATTTGGACTCTGGAGGTGGGTGGACTCATCTATCTGCTCATGTCTCTGAGAAGCTGGGGTGCTGAGACCCCTCCACACTTTTGGATCTACCCCCATTCTGGCATAGTTGTGCCTCTGTCCACTCACCTAGAATAAATGTAAGCCATAAAACAACCGGAGCAACCATGGAATGCCCTGGAAGGTATCTTGGGTCTTGTCCTGCTGATTAAAAACTTGCATTGAGGGGGAGGTTTGATTACAGAGAGAACTGACGTAAATTCTTTGGAAGACAGTTTAATAGGAAGTCCTTCCCTATAATTTATTGACAGTTACAAGGAGTTATGGGTGAAATTTTAACCAGCAGTGAAAATACAACAGAGATATTGCAGAATGATGGGACCAGGGGTGATTTTTCATCTTTGATTTCTCTGTATTTTTTCTTCAATAAAAAATAAAACAAGGTGGCAGCAGTCCAATCAATCAATCGGTCCATGCATACAGAGAGACAGACAGACACAGGGGAAAGACATACTGCTTTGCGAGGGCTTTGGGGATGGAATGAAAATGCTCTCACCACATTCCTAGGAACTGCTTTTGACAGAGGGCAAGTCCTTTCTGTCCGTCTCTGTGCTGAGCCTTTTCTGCTCAGAAGTTAGATGCTCTTCCTGGCCCTGCATGGATCTCATCAGCACCATCTGCAGGGTTATGTGCAGCTGGCTTTCCCTGTTTTCACTTTTGAATGGGTAGCTTATTTCTTTCCAGCAGTTCTTTTTTTTTCCTTTTTTTTTTTTTTTTTTCTGATTGACCCAAAATGGGTGCAGATGTGGTAGGCACATGCGGAAAGTTGTTGAATATTATTTTCGCCCTGAGGAAAGGCCTGACATAAGCAGTTTCAGGGTGTGTGAATTCTTGGTTTCACAGTGGCCATCCAACATTGGCTCTGCCGCCAGCGATAACGGGGACCTGGGGGGTAAACCACAGGCAGACCCGGTTCCCAGGGGCAGATGACCTCATGTGTTCCTAGGGGCGTGATCTTGGAAACGTGGAGGTACTGAATGAAGGCTTGGTTCTTAAAACTGGTACTAGAGGCTAAATCCTCTTGGGGTATTTTCCCATAAGATTGAGTGCTTTCCTGCAGAAGCCAATTTCTATTACGTGTGTTCTTACAACAAAGATAGTCTTTGGGGGCCAGTTCTAAGCTTTGGGTTGTCTTTTGGTTCCTTCTGATATCCTTTTGTTAGAACATGTTCTACTGAAGAGGTACTAAACTAGGAATCAAAAATCCCCCCTTCCCCTTTTGTCCTATGACATGAGTGTTCTATCGCAAATACGTAATTGCTAGAAAGTAAGGCTAATGTAGTCTGCTGCTTAACTCTTGAACACAAAGCTAATCACGGAACTCATAAATTGGTTTTTGATATTTATAGATAACATGTTATTAAATAGTTAGCTTGACTATATATGTATACATTTGGTACATGGGTATGTATATCAAAAAATAATTTTATGATTTTATATATATATATGTATATATATTTTGCCATCTAAAACTTTATTTCACAGGTTCTAAGGAGAAAGTTTTCATGTTCCAAGAGATGAATTTTTTTAACATAGTAAAATTAATGACTTCTTCCTTGACAAGGATAGCCAGGGAATTGATGACATTCATACAGTCCTTTTATCTCTGATCATATCCTACCACCTCAGTGTATATTCATTTACTTTATTGGTGCTGGGGATTTAACCCAAGAGTGCTTAACCACTGAGCAACATCCCCAGCTCTTTTTTATATTTTATTAGAGACAGGGTCTTACTGAGTTGCCTAGGGCCTTGCTAACTTGCTGAGGCTGGCTTTGAACTCAGGATCCTTCTGCCCCAGCCTCCGGGACGCTGGGAATATAGGCATGTACCACCATGCCTGGCTCATTTACTTATTTAACAAAAACATACCAAGAACCTTTCACATTCCATGCATTTTGCTGGGGACGAGAGAATAGAGGCCAATTACAGGCATGGTCCCTGCAGTCCTCTTATATGCAGATGAGTGTGGGGTAGGAAAGTCAGCAATTGCAGTCAGAGCCCTGGAGGAAAAAGCTGAACCTAGATTTGGGGGTCAGGAAAGGAATACTGAGAGTAAGGTAGGTCCGCTAACGCAGAGTCAACATCCAAGGTTTCGTGTGTGTGGAGGAGAAAAGGAGAGTGTGTTCATGTGTGTACATGTGAAGGAAGAGAGAGAGAAAGAGAGAGAGAGAGAGAGAGAGAGAGAGAGAGACACACCAGCGAATGGCACAAGTCTGCATTTGAACATTTGGAATAAATTAAAGTAACACTAAAAGCTGGTGGAAACTTACTCCATGGTCATCATTAGGGCCCTGCAGACTTACAGCCAGTTCCAGAGCTTGCTTTCTTGGATGCATAAAGAGAATTGAACAAATTTCCCCCTAGGGTAAGAGAAATTTAATAGGCCACTGCAAGGGCCTGGTTTACCTCCCAAGATTAGATTACTTGGAATTAAAATAGGGCAATTAGGATGTAGATGCCATGTTTGAAAGCCAGAAACTAATTCCACAAGACCACAGTTTTCCACCAAGCAGGAGAGTTGATTCAATGCACTAAACCTTGAATTTTCCAAGAACATCACACCTCAACACCAGGTAAGAAGAAAAGGGAAAGGCACCAGGTTCCTGCCTGTCAATCTCAGGCACACTCTTCAATGTCGCAGTGTTTGGTTGGGTACCAGAGTCAAATCCATGTTGTAAGAGGAAAATGAGATGCTTTTTTCAAAAATACATCTAAAATTTCTTCTGCTACTTCAAAACAAATGAGATCGATTGCCTTCACACTAGGGGGCCACATCCCCAGCTAAATTCCACATCTCACAGAAGCCTCTGAGGCTTTGGTCTAGTCCCTAGCTTCCCAGTTGTCTGTTGTGCAATGTCTTTTCCACACTCTCAGAGCCCGAGTGGCCTCTGGATGCCACATGCCCCCTTATTCCTTTGCAGAAAGAAAGGGGACCCGGTCCAGTTTCAAAACCCTGATTTGGGATGGTTCTGAAGTTCTTTAAGGCTGTTAAGATGCTTGGATTTCAGTTCAAGGAGTGGGACATGAGTTGATTGAAGTCATTGAAAAGATGGGTTGCCTCTGAGCTCTTGCAGATCTCAGTGGATGGAGACGTGGCTCTTTGAGCATGACCAGCTGTTATTGTCCCTTTAGTTAGACAAAGGAAACCCCCAGGGTAAGCTTGTACCAGCTCAATTGGAACAAAAATACAATGGATTCAAATGTTGCCACAATGGATTCAATGCACCCACAAATGATTCATGGCTCAGCTCTTAAACCAGAACAAACATCCCTAACCCCGTATGCCAAGTGATTGGCATGGGATTTGAGTTTTCAAGACGACCTGCAGAACCTACAGGTTTCTTCCCAGCTTAATCTAAGATAGAGACTCAGAGCTCAATGCCATTCATGTCACCTTCTGCTCTGAGAAGGAGGACACCCAAACTCTACTTTCGGTGTGTACACATTAGCTGTCCTTAAATGAGTGCTTGACATGCTTGCTTTGACACACCTGGAATTCTTTCCAGTGGTAAAAGTCAGGAATCCTCCTGGGTCAAGTTGAGGTCCCATTCTCCTCCCTGGAGGGACCTTCTAAGGAACCCCTAGGCACTAAGGTGACACTCTTAAGAGGTTGATCCTTTAAAATTAGGATTTATTAATTCATTCAAGAGATAGTTACAGGACATTGATTATGCACCACGCACTCTTCTGGGTATAGTAAGGTGACTGAGGTCCTAGATATACCCAGGACTGAGTTAGATTCCAATTGCATGAGACAAATCGCACACACACACACACACACACAAAACACATACATGTAAAAAATGAAAACAACAACAATCCACTGAATGTGCCCACTCGGTGGCTGTGTGACTGTGGGCAGGCTTCTTTCCCTGGCTGCAGTTCTCACATTCTTCAATGGTGTTTGACAATGTCTTTCACTGGAGGCTCGGTGTTCGGGGAGCTGTGCTGGGCGCTCTGGGCACGCTCCGTGCACCCGCAGATTCCCTCTTCCAGGGCTCATCCAAGCCAGTGGGTGGCCTAGGACATGGCCTCAGCATCCCTGTGTGATCTCCTATCCCTGCACCAGGCCTGACTGTGGACGTGACTCCCTCAAGGAGCTTCCTGGGCAAGTTCTGGGACTAGATGCCCCTGTCCTGCGCCCCGCGGTGCCAGCACTGCCTTTATTCTAGCACTTACTAGGACCCGCCACGCAGGGTGTTCCCTCTGTCCTCCACCTCCCTGCGAGAGTCTGTGCTCCCAGGGGGCAGGGAAAGCTCTGTTCTCCCTTCCATGTCAGCTACAGTGTTTTGAGTCCATGCACATGATGACTGACTGAGTGAATGTGTGTCTGCCTCCTACGAGACCTGCAGAGGAGGAAGAGCTGACAGACATGTGAAGGGACATTCTTGTCATAGGGGCGCTCTTGTGCTTGTACATGCGCAATTTCATTTAAGCCTCAAGACCACTCCAGTGGTGGAAGGACAGGCATTTTGAAACCTGTACTGATGAAAATGAGGCTCAAGGCTAGGAAGTGGGAGGACCAGCCTGGAGACCAGCTCAGTCTGATGTCAAATCCTCCATTCTTTCCCAAAGCATGACATTTATTAGTTCTGAGAAGTTGTTGTGGGACTTGTAGCAAATCATCTGGGATAAGAGTCGCCTGGAATTTGATCTGTGTAGCTGCTTTTTATTTAGTTTATTTTTCATTTCTATCAGCTGCTTTGCTCTTATCAAATAAAAATAAACAGCAGCTGCTCCTGGTGCTGTTGATTGGGATTTCTTCTTTGAAAATGAAATCTTGGGCATCTGTTCTGCCCTGTCACATTTTACTGTGAAAAAGGAAATCTATGTTTTCAAAAGGTGATGCGTGCACATCGTAAAAATGTAAATAATACAAAGACATTTCATCTTTACATATGTCAGCATAAGGTGAGCACCTCTGTGCACCTGGCTTTTGCCACTGAATAATTCTTTAAGCTTATTCCACGTTCATGCACAAGAATATATGTAGCATTATTTGAATAAGCATATCACCTCATTTGCTTTGTAACACTTAAGTAGCAGGTTTAATAGGATGTCGATCATAGACTAGTAGTCCAACAGGATTGCAGTGTTTCACCTGGTGAGCGCAGGACTAGTGTGGTTTTAGCGTGCCTAGGTTAAATCAAACCATGTGACTGATAAAAATAGGATTTCCACAGAGAAGTAAAGTGTGATTTGTTTATTGAAAACAATAAATGTATTTAAAAGTTTCATTCTGTTTACTGCGAATCATTTATGGCCGAGTGTCACATAGACTTACAGAGTCTTAAAACTGACTGACTTTAGAAATCACTTAATGCAAAGAACTCTGTGTGTGTGTGTGTGTGTGTGTGTGTGTGCCCTTGTGTAAGTTTATCTTAGCAAGAGGCATAATAATGCATTATCTACTGAATATCAACCTTGGGCCTCGAATATCATGAGCATTTTACATCAATATCCTATGGCTTGCAACACTCTTCAGGCAGGTGATATTATCAAGCTCATTTTACAGATGGGAAACAGAAATGCAAATGGATTCCAAAGACTGTGTGTATAAGCACAGCCCCTTGTCTGTTTACCAGGGCCAAAGTTATTCACTCCATTGGGGGTCTCACAGCCCACCCAGGAACCCACGCAACAGCTAATACTCAGCTTCTACCCATTGATATATCTATGCACATTTGGAAAATGCTAAAATACTTCTGAGCCATTTGGTAAATACCCCTGTTATGGTCCGGATGTGAGGTGTTCCCCAAAATCTCACATGTGAGACAATGCAAGAAGGTTTGGAAGAGAAATGATTGGGGTATAGCCTTTAACTAATCAGTGAATTGATCCCCTGACAAGGATTAACTGAGTGGTAGCTGAGTGGTGGGTGTGGCTGGAGGAGGTGGGCGTTGGGGGTGTGGCTCGGGGTATATATTTGTATCTGGCCAGTGGAGTCTCTTTCTGCTTCCTGATCACCATGTGAGCTGCTTCCCTCCACTACATTCTTCCACCATGAAGTTCAGCTTCTCTTTGAGCCTTTAGGAACGGAGCCTGCTGTCTATGGACGGAGACCTCTGAAGCCATGAGCCCCGGAATAAACCTTTCCTCCTTGACAGTTGTTCCGCTCAGGTCTTTCAGTCACAGTGGTGACAAAGCTAACTGAAACAACCCCTGTGAAACCCAATCACTTCCTAAGAAATGCTGGTGGACCTGGGCTGATTGGTGTCCTCAAAACACATATGTTGAAGGTCCAACCCCCTGGGCCTCCGGATGTGACCATATCTGGAGATGAGGTCTTTGAAGAGGATAAATTAAGAAGAGGCCATGGGGGTGGTGCTCTAGCCCAAGAAAACTGGTTTCCTTGTAAGGAGAGACACCAGGGATGGAACGCATACCCACAAAGAAGGGCCAGGTGAGGACGCAGTGAGGAGGCAGCTGCCTGGCCAGGCAGAGAGGTCTCAGAGGAGCACCTGTGAGCCCCTGACTCTTTAACTGCTAGCCTCCAGAAACAGGAGGAATCAATCTCTGTGGATGAAGCCACCAGGACTCATGTTTAGTTATGGCGGCCCGAGGAGACTGATGCACTTGCTCGTTATCTGGGGGCTAAAGAGTGAGGGGCTGGGCCACGCCCGAGTGCCTCCCCTAGGAGAGCTTGCTCTGCTTGGTTTTCCCATATAATTGAACGTTCCTTGTTTCTGACAATCTATGTCCAACGAGGATACATGTACTATACATTTCTAGAAATAAAATGATTTGGGAGGATTGATTTAGAAAATAAATACAAGTGTTTTAACATTCTCCATAAAATATCTTTTACAAAATTCACCTGGCCGGTGCTACATTTGTGGAAGACACCACTGTATTTACTGGGCTCATTTCTTGACATGAACAGCTATCTTGCTTTGAGCAAAACACTTTTCACAGTAGAAATTATTTCAAAAGCATTCAGGAGAAGGAATGAGAAATTTCCATCACCTTTCAGTGGAGCTGAAAGGCTCAGAGGGCAAGAGCATCCTGGCTGCTCTGGAGGTGCCAGCAGTGGGCAGAGAAGCATTACCAAGTTCAGTGTCTTCAAACAGTGGCTTTTTTCTTGAGCATCTTTGCCACAAAAACTACCGATGACAACAGTTCAGATTGTGTTCCTTCAGGGATCACAACGGTGCCTCCATGGAGAAGTTCTCTCACTCCAAAGAGGCAGGACCATCCGCCATGTCGGTGCAATGGGATTTTACCAGATGCCAGAGAAATTAATGCAGAGAGTGCCCCGGGCACGTTCCACAATTCTGACTGGTGTGCAAGTCAAATCGTAAGGGTACTCCTTGGGAAAATACTGCAGATATTTAAAATTGTCCAAAAAGATAATCAAATATAAATCTTAAATATAAATTTTTAAAGGCAAGAAGCAAAAATTCTCCAACTTGAGGAGAGTCAGAATCACGGGAGGGTGTGCTGACACACAGTACTGAAATCCAGTCCCAAACCTTAAACTGGGTCAGGCTGGAGCAGGCTCGTGGTCTCCACCCTGAGGAGCTTTCAGGTGGCCCTAATTGGTGCTCCTGCTTGAGACACACTTCGAGGATCGCCACTCTTGATAAGCTTCTCACAAAATTCGAAACATATATCAATCGCATAGGAAAATTTTAAAAACACATTGAGATCCTGGGATCCCAGGGGTGGGGCAGTTCAGACTTTGCATTTTGACAAGTGATAGCCACTCTTTTTTGGGGGGGGGGTACCTGGGTTGGAATCCATGGGTGCTTTACCTTTACCACTGAGTCACATCCTCAACCCGTTTTGTTTGACACAGGGTCTTGCTAAGTTGCTGAGGCTGGCTTTGAACTTCTCCTGACTCAGCCTCCCGAGCCCCTGGGATTTCAGGCATGCACCACCACACCTGGCTCAAGCTGTTGCTTTTGAGTGATGCTGTTGCTGCTGCTTTGTGGACCACACCTGGAACATCAGGTGTGTGTAAGTGTGAAGTACATTATAGTTGGTAGACAGAGCAGGGGTTTCCTGACTACAAGATCAAGATAGGGAAGTCTTGGGTTCAATCTCTGTCATTGCTAGCTAGAAAAATAAAAATAAAGTGAAAAGAAATAAAGGTAACCAAAGAAATACACATGACTTCTCTACTCCCTCCCAATCGCTGTCAAATGTTGACCATGTTGAGTCTGATGACCAGGGATTTTTATACAAATTTGTTCATGGTTTTCCCAGACAGGAGACTGAATCAGCGTGACCCAGACTTGCTACCTCCTGAGTTTGCAGAAGCCTGTTTGCTGCCCTGTCACAGAGCATGTTTGGTCCTGGAGATCATGCATTCACTGATCCTAAGGTTTAGGGTAGACTAAGCAATTTACCTAAGATGTGAAGCCCAGAGCGAGTCTGCTGCCTGTCCTCCCACTGCTGAGGTGAGGACATGGTGGTGGAGGACGCCAAGACTGTGAGGGAGAGAGCTACCTGGAGGACCAGGTGACAGTGGCAGTGCTCTAAAGGAGCTGTGGGCCTGCTGGAGGCTGAGGCGCTGGGAGGGGCACTGCTGTCACCCCCACCTCTCCTTCAGATGTTGGGTAGGATGGCAGAGAGAGTCCCTCTTGCTGCAAAGTCCCGGGGGAGGGCCTGGGCCTGCAGACCTTCAGCTGGATCCCAGCAGCCATTACTCTGTCTCACCACGTCACATGGCAGCTTGTATCTGTTCAGACTGGGGTCAGTTCCCAGCAACTGAATGAAGGGACCACAGAATCTCCTGAGTGATCCAAGACTATTTTCCCTCTGGAACCGTGACTTGGCCCTAATCAAGGCCCTAATCGTCCCCCCACAGGGGACGGGTGTGTGACCCAGCGCTAAGGAAACATACACTAGATATGGCAGCACTTACATCCAAGATGTGAGGATCAGCTGATGTGGGTCAGGACACCTGGAAACTGAATGAGAAATTTGGAATCAGAGCTGGCGAAGATGGGGATTTTGCGGGACATTTCATCCAACTGTGGAAGAATTGGCCAACGAATTTTACAACTCTTAGCCTGGATTTTCTGAGTTGGCTTAGACTCAAGCCTTCCATCTATTCTACCCAGGCCTCCTTCTCAAACTGCATGTCACGATTTTTGGTTTGGAAACTCTGAACATAACGAGCCTTCATCTTCCCAGTGGCAGCCTCTCTATTCCTGGAGGGTCTCCATCCCCGGGACACAAAGCAGGACCACAGTGCATCTGTCCCCCCGGCTCTCCTGGCTCTGGCCCCTGTGCTCACAGCCTCACTCTCTGAGTACCTCAAGCTTTGGGTCTAATTCTTGGGAATCTTCCTAGGTCCCACACCATATAGGAGCCACCATTTCTGTGGCCTTGGAAGGAAGGTTAGCTTGTAATTTTGTAAAGAATGAAATCGACTTCGTTTTAAAGAGATACAATTTTTTTATTTTTAAACACCATGAGTAAGTCACTTTACCTCTTTCAACTTAAAACAGATCTGATGGAAGAACATTTCAGGAGAAAAGAATCTGAGGTAAGCAGGTGCTAAGTCCAGAAGAAACACAGAGGCAGCTCCGTGGTCAGTGAGTGACAATGAGAAGACCTGAAGACAGGAGATGAAGCCTGAACTGCTCGGGAGAACAGGCAGCCTGGACGACCTGCAGGGATGGAGGGAGGCGTGCAAATCCCTGGGGCCTGGGGAGGCTTCTGCAGGTTTTGAGAGCAGGAGGCTGTGATCTCTCACACAGGGAGCTTCCAAGCCTCTTGCCTAAGAAGACTGTAGGGAATGAAAGGAACTGCATTCCCACAGGTGAAAATGTCCAAAACACTTTGCATACTTAGAATATCTAGAATAATCTGCACAATGAGATCTACTTTGGCAACACTTCTCAGAGTGATCACGAACTCCAATGCAGTAAAGTCTGCATTAATGAGATTATCATAGAGTCACACTCTTTCATCAAGAAAATTGAGCTTTATGCCCCAAAGCTCTTTCCTTATCATGCCCATCTTTTCTATCTGGCTTACAAGAAATATTGATGTATGTGTTCTGTACATTTTTTTCTTTTTAGTGGCTATGTTCAGGGACAAGACATGGTCATGACCTTAGTCATCTTAGCTATTTCCCTCTGATAAGAACTGGGATGTTCTAGAAATGTTATCTACGTTGTGGCTGGAAATAATTTAATAACATTAACATTTAAAAATTAAAAAGGCATTAATGCACAATGGGCTTAAAAACCAGAAGTATTATGGAAGTGCTTTCATCTCTGGTGACTTCATAATCTTTCTATTCTTGGTTTTAGATCCTGAGTACATCTGGAATTTATGGGGAAAAAAGAAAGAGTGGAACTCATTAAGTATTACCCTACACCATCTGTAATATTCAAAATCTCACATTCTGAGGAAAACATGATTTCAGATTTTAAAATCCTGCTTAGGTTGAGCTTCACCTTTCTAAGTGAGAAAATGAGAAATCTAGTGTTGTCTGTGGTGAGCTTTGACCAACAGGTGAGCACATCATGAAATAGGTTTTTTTAATTACTTTTAAAATGCATTTGTCCACGCTTCTTTGCATCCCTCAGCAGTTCTCCTGAAACTTTCTTTTAAACTACGAGGGTTTCAGAGCTTGCATTGTCAAGAATTGCAGTAGTGTTTATATTCTTTAAAAAATAAATTGCATCCCTATGCATGAGCCCAGGGTAGAGAAGCAGGTGATATTTCCTCTCGCATTTCATCTTTTAATAGAAAGGTTCGAGTAATTGCACACTAAATTGAACCCGGATAGCATTTTTAACCAATATTTCAGAAATCTTGCTTCTTGTTCTGTCTTTTATGTACCCACATGAATTACTTTGAAAATTCCAGATGCACCGTGTTCTGAGTTCCCCTCGTGCAGAATCAGCATTTTCCCATTAACCTGCTCAGTGGCTGCAATTGTTCAAAGCAATTTGTTCAAGGCCACATCTGAATGGATGCGGTGAGTCGTCTGTATATCACATCACCTTTTACAATTCAAGACATAATGCGACCTTTTCTGTGATGGTACCAGCATTAAAGTGTAAGTGGAGTAGATAACGTGACAGGCGGTTGAAGTGATGGGAGGTGATCTTTCCCATCTGCCTCCCCTTTTCTTCCTCCTCAGGGCCTAAAATCTCTCCATTAGAAGGGCTTTGTGTCTAGAAGCCGGAGGAGAGAATGCAAATACCTGTGGAAGAGATCAAAGGCAAAGCAGTGGCTCATCTATGACTTCTGGGGATGCGTCGGAATCTGATGTCTTAGCAAGAACTCGAGGGTGGGGGATAATATTGCCAAGTGTTTATGAAAATAGTGGAGGAGGGAATGCCTTGATTTTCTTGCCCTAATTTTCTTATACCGAGTGTGTGTGGAGGACTGGGGAGCTTTAACTGGAAACAAGAATCATTCTGGTGCCTGGCTAGCTCATGGCCGGAGCCTGGGACTCTTATTTAAGGAACTGTAGGGAGGTGGTCCTCTCCCTGCCTGGCTGACTTGATCCTTCCTGATCCTCTGTCTGCTCCTCTGTAATTTGCTGCATTCCTCAGAAAGCCTTTTCTGACTCATGTCTTGACTTCTTTCTGCAGGGAGGTTTACTAGGTATTGAACTCAGGGGCACTTGACCCAGGAGCCACACCCCAGCCCTATTTTTGTATCTTATTTAGAGACAGGGTCTCACTGAGTTGCTTAGGGCCTTGCTATTGCTGAGGTGGCTTTGAACTCATGATCCTCCTGCCTTAGCCTCCTGAATCCCTGGGATTACAGGCATGTGCCATAGTACCCGGCTGTGTCTTAGCTTCTTAATGAATGTCTTCCTACCATCAGGCTCAGCTCAGGGCTCCTCGATGAGCCTCTCTTCTCCTCCTGATTATTGAAGGGCCTCCTGGTCTTCCGGAATGCCCTGCACCTGTCTCTATTGTGGTTGGCTTCCCCTGCCATGGTCTGTTTGGCTTTCTCCCTCGCCCAAACTCGAGCCCTTCCCTGGCAAGGACTGCGGGCCCTTTCCTCTTCCGTAAGAGATCTGGCACTTGGTCCCTGCGTGTAGAACTGGCCGATGGCGGAGACTTTCTTACAGTTTCCTGTAAGGGAAGGTAGCCATTACTGGATCACTTTCTATTTAAATGCCTGCCATTTTTGTCTATTTTCTAGCCGTCGCTGTTTGTTTCTCTTTGTTCTTCATGTTCTTAATAAAATTAAAGTCTGATGTGCAGAGACTAATATTCTATTCCTCCCTGTCCCAGGCCCCTGCCCCACACCACCTGGCCCCTTCCAGGTAACGGAGGCTGTTCTCTGCTGATAAGAAGCCACTGTCTGCCTGGAATCCACAAGTCCCCGCTGCCAGGTCAGACTCTGCTCTGTTCTGGTGGCAAGGTGACCTCTGCACTCCGCTCCTGCGTATTCCAGCGGTCAGGCCACAGTTTCTCCCATTTTGCATCCTCCATCGCTGGGGAGCCCTTCCCCTCGGCCTGGGAATATGCCCGACCTCCAACCCCCACCCGGGTCTCCACTCCTGCTCTTCCTCGCCCCTGTGCAGTGAAGCAACCCAACCTCTCCTCCCCAGACCCTGGCTGCTCTCACCGGGGATCGCTGCCAAAGGAACTTGGCCTCGGTCGGTCTTCAGTCTTCCTTTGCCCCCTGTTGCCTGGCCCCATGTGGCCAGAGCCTCCATCGCAAGCCTCCCACCTCTCCTGAGCCTCCTCTTCTGAGCCCCTTTCCACTTGCTGTTTAAATGCTCAGTTTCCCAGGTTCAGCTCCTGCTTTCCTTCCCTTCCCCTTCACACCCTCTTCTTGCTTCCTTTGCTTCAAACCAAATGACGCCAGCTGCTAACAATGCAGATGGACCCGGCACCAGGTGAAACCCTGCCCCCGGGAGTGGGGTGGCCTGGGAGTCCTCCCGTCTCTCCCCTGGGGGCTAGAAGCTGGAGGTGAGCAGCCTCCTGTCCTCCCAGAGGTCGGACCAGCTCCAGGGGCGGCCCTCTGTGCACTTCCTCATGGGGGGACAGGGCCGACTGAGCAGGCTCAGGAGCACCGTGCCCAAGGCTCCCTGGGGTGGGGTGACGCCCCTGGGAGGGGTCTGGGCCTGCTCTTCTCTCCTCCCTGCTTCCCCTCCCTACGCCCCTTCCGTCCTCCCCCTCCTCCCTGGTCCTCTCCCAGCCCCTCCCCACATTTCTGCACTTGGAGATAACTTTCCATTTTGGGGTGGACCAGACAGAGAAAATCTCCTGTTTCATTTTTCTTCTAGATTTTTAAGATTGCCTTTGTTGAGTGAAAGGGATTTCTCTTGAAAACAGATGGTCTTTCTGTTAGTTTTTGAGTCAAAATTCTCAGAGAAGAATTAAAAGGGTCATTTTAACTTTCCTTTGTTTTCTTTCTATATATTTTTCTTGGAAATAGTCATGGATCTCTGGTCCATATAATCTTTTAAATGTATTTACAATTTTTAATTGACACAGAATAATCGCACTTGTTTTTCAGTGCAGTGTGAGATTTCAAAACAGGATCAGGGCAGGGCGATTGGCATCCATCACCTCATGCATTTATCATTTCTCTTTGTTGGGAACATTGAGAACCCTCTCTGCTAGCTGTTTTGAAAGATGCAATGATCTGCTGTCAGCCACAGTCACCCGCATGCTGGAGCCCACCTGAAGCCGTCCCCCTGTTCAGCTGCCCCAGTGCTTGTCACGATCCTCTCTCCACTGCCTTCCCCAGCCTCTGGTAATCGTCTTCTGCTCTCTACTTCAATGTGATCGACTTCTTTGCTTCCGCACATTAAGAACCTCTGCGTCTGACTCATTTTATTTGACATAATGTCCCTCAGTTCCTTCCACGTTGTTGCAAATGACCCAGTAACAGAATCTGTTCTTTTTGTGGCAGAATAATATTCCCACTGTGCATACACGCCACATTTTCTTTATCCTGTCGTCCATGGAGGGGCACCTCGTTGATCCCATCTGTCACCTTGCTCAATGTGATATTAACTTGGTACCTCTTCCCTTCACCAGAAGTCACTTACTGTTATGAGTTTACGTCCTCATAACTTCAAGTCTGTCTCCATGGCCGGTTACAAAGTCAACCACAGTTCTCTGTAGACCTGGTGTCAAGGGGTACAGACTGAAAAAAAAAAAAAAAGAAGAGGTTACAGTCTGTCACTCCACTCCTGTGACCTGCTTCCACCCTTGGAACTGTGTGTGTGTCATGAGGCTGGGCCTGTAAGGCGTTATTATGCTTTTCTTGCAGGTCTCTCAGAGCCCGGGTCCACCCACCAGGGGACAAGAGACCACAGGGGTCAGAGCGGAGCCGACCCAGATCCATCACCCTGTCAGCTAGCTGCGCACAGACGTGTGGTCCAGCAATCTGAAGTCAGCGGGGCCTTGCCCAGATCAGCAGCAGCCTCGCCAAGGCCAGACCACACTGATGCCCCACAGAACCACAAGCTAAGTTAGGGCTTCTTCACCTGGCACTCCAGCCACTGTGGACTGGATGGCTCTCAGGAGGCTATCCTGTGCCCTGTGGGATGGTGAGCAGCCTCTGGCCTATGGTGAGCAGCCTCTGGCCTCTTCCTACTACGCTTCTGTAGCACCTTCACCCCCACGTTGTGACCACAAAATGCCTTCAGCGACCTCCCAAAGTGACCCTCCCCTCCCCTGGCTGAAGACCAGTGGTCTAAATGAATGGTAGTTGCTTTAGACCTCTGGCTCTGGGGTGGTTCGTTTAATAGAAAAGGGCTAATTAACACAGCCCCTCCCTTCCAGCCCCTCTGCCGAGGTTGTAGATCAAGTCCCTCTAACTGTGCTTTGCCTAAGTTGTCGCCAAGAGCTTAGCAAGGCTTCCTGCTTCCCCTGACGTGCCTTCAACCCACTCCACGACCAGGTCCTACCATGCCACCTGGGAGCACGGTCCCATGGTGACCCGCTGCCTGCTCAGCCAACTCCAGGCTGCAGGCCGCACACAGGGTCTCTCATTATTCAGCTCCACCATGGGCCTCCCAAGAGGGTCCCAAGCACCTCCAGGGAACGTTTTGTTGTTTTTCAAAATTCTTAGACACAGAGTCTAGTGCAGTAGGTATTTGTTACTTCATTGGGCATTTGTTACATAGTTTTGCCTTAATTTTGTAAAAACAGTCCACATGCTTTTTGGAAAATTTCCCTCTTCACAGTGTTTAGGTAATTGTCAACCAGTAAAGACGTCTTGAGCTCCCTAGGTAAGGGTAGAAACAGGGCGTAAAGTAACTGATATCTGCATAGCACAGGTTTTTTTTTTTTCTTTATTGTTTGTTTGTTTTTCTGGAACTAGGGATTGAACCCTGGAACGCTTCACCACTGAGCCACATCCACAGCCCTTTTTATTTTTTATTTTGAGACAAGGTTTTGATGGGTTGCTTAGGGCCTGGCTAAGTTACTGGGGCTGCCCTTGAACTTGGGATCCTCCTGCCTGAGCCTCTCAAGATGCTGAGATTACAGGTATGTCCATGTCCATCCAGGATGCTGATTCTTGAGAGAATGATGCAAAATTCTAGAACATGAGGGGGCTTGCCAGTTAGCTCCTGCACGCTCAGCTGCTTCCTGATGCTCCAGATTCTGCTGGGCTTTAAGCCCACTGCAGGTTTCTCCACCTGTATTGTGTGATTCTCTCAATAGATTCCTTTTCTGTTTATGTTATTTGCATTCCTTTTGTTAGTTGCAATCAAACAATCCTAAATCTCCTCTCAGCCTACCTAATTGATTATTCTCACAATAGAAAAGAATTCAAACATGAGTTGAGCAAGAGTGAGTAACAATAGCCAATGTGTCCTTCATGATCTCAGGTGTATTGACAAAACATTATCATTTCTCAAACTAAAATTTGTTTCTGCCTCTTTGAAGTGCGTTCCAAACATGAATTCATTATAAAATTTTATGGTAATCTAACTGATTCCTTTTTTTGGTTCGAAGATGAGTTGGATGATCACAAAATCAGTCATTTGGTCATAGAGGCAATGACGGGCCAGACATGCTGGCCATGGTGCAGTGGCTTGGAATGTACTGCATTCCTTGTCACCTAAGTCCCTTCATATGAAGGAAATCTGGCTCCTTGGTGTTCTGTATGTCATATATTCTCTCTTTTTTTCTTTTTTTCTTTTTTTTTGGTATTGGGATTAAACCCAGAGCCACTTTACCACTGAGCCACATCCCCAGACTTTTTTTTTTTTTGAGACAGGATCTCTCTAAGTTGCCCAGGCTGGCCTCCAACTTGTGATCCTCCTGACTCAGTCTCCCCAGTTGCTGGGATTACAGTGTGTGCCATAATACCTGGCTTGTATATAATATTTTCCTTTGCATATTTTGGGATATTAGCAATATTTTCTCAAGGACTGAAAAAGATAAAGTGCATGATTAATGATAGAAAGTGTTAGGGAAAAATTTAGAAATGCGCAGAATAGTAAAGATCTAGTACTAGTTTTTCTTTTGCCCGACTGTTATGATTCAGTTTCACAATTTCTCTGTGACCCAGCAGAGAGCAAACACGAACTCCTTCATCTTTTGCGTACATGAATCTAGCCCTTGTTCTTTCTTTTTCCTTCTGATGGAAACTCCTTGGAAATCATTTTCCAATGACATGTACTTCATCTAGCTAGTTCTTACATTTATTTTAAAATAATAAAATTGAATCAATGTATAATATTTTATAATATATCCATATATGTACATACATGCCTTTGAATAAATCCCATTGTGGATTTTCCCCACCTCTGTCCATATAAGTGAGATTTTGTTAAGTTTTTGCTATATCTATCTGTAGAGGAAGAAAGAATGATTTTTTCTTTAGTCTGGTTTCCCACATTCTCTCTCTGTCTGTATATATAATTATATTACATTATTATGCATATAATAATGTAATACAACATGTATTATAATATCACATATGATTATAATATATAAAAATATATAAAATGATAATATGTGATATATAACATATATTCATAAATACACATACAAAGCTTTCTCAGAGCTTAGTCCTTATAAATTTCATGGTATATGCCAGAAGTGGGGAGTCGGCACTCTAGAGATCATATGTGTCATATGCTGTTTCTGTTTTGTCTCACGCACGTGAGCAGACACAGTGCTACGACTTTTCCTCAGACCACGAGAGGCCCCCAGACCTGCCTGCCTCCCGAGAGGCATGAGGATGCCCTCCTCCCGCAGTCCTTGGTGTGGGTGCCCAGTCTCCTATTCTGTGTGCATAGTCCATATTCCCTGTCCCCATAGAGTGGGCAAGGTGATTGGTTCTGGACGGCACATTGTGAGCAGAAATAGCAGATTTGTGTCATTTAATAGTTGATACGAAACTCCAGGAGTCTCCTTTCTCTCAAATGTTAATGCTGTGCTTCTTGAAAGACTATGGTGAGCCCATAGGTGGACAGGCAGACTGAACGAGGGACACAACTTTGCCGGCTTAAGCCATTAAGATTCTATTGCAGGATACTGTGGCTTTGCCCGTCTGACAACTCTTTCTGCAGAGTGACCCTCCTGGATGCCACCTTTTCTCCTGATGGTGCACCACGCTGGACAAGCAAGCAGAAAATCCGGAGGGTCCCCATAGTCAGTGTCCCTTCTTACCGTCTGTGGTTTCTTGGCACACACACAGCCTTCCTGCCTCCTTCCCAACCACTTCCCTAGGCCCAGAATGTCTCTCGAAAGCAAGAAAACATCTTATTCAAATTCCCCATCACCCAAACTCCAGTCCTGAAATGCAGAATGGAGAACATCGCCAGATTTCTGTGTGGCTGCTGCAGTCTCTTCCCCCGACCCATCAGGTTCCCAGTGCCCCAGCCTGTCCTACGTCTTCTGGCAACAGGAGGGGAGAGGAGTTGTGCCCCTCGCCAGGTTGAATGCACACCCTTCTCAGGTGGGCTCTTCACAGGAAGAGCTGCCAGTTCCGTCCTGTTGCTGGATCTGGCCTCCTCCTGGGGGTGAAAGTAGAATGCAGACGGGCGGGAGGCACACTTTCCCCGCATTTTCACTCCCAATGTCAGTCATGTCCTGATTTAAAAAAAAAAAGAAAAATGCTCCTGGGACTAGTGAACCTGCTCTGACCGCACCTGGAATTGGAGTGTGGTCGCTTGTGGTCTTGTGACTCTGGAGGGCTGCTGTGTCTGTGGGCTGACGGGAGCTCAGGAAGGGCTGGCTCTTCTAAAAGGAAACCAGTTAGCAGAGAGTCAACAGGGACATGTGAAAGGGCAGCAGAGGGTCACAGAGGTGAGCAGAGGAGCAAGGTCAGGGCAGAGCCTGCAGTTCAGGAGTGGGCACAGGCCCGGGGCGCACCGAGGTGTTTTCTGTTTGGAAAAATCAAGAGTGAAGCTGTTTTTTTTTTTTTTTTTCTTGTTCTAGTTTTTAACTTCTGAGGAAAAGTAGATTTCTCTGGAATATATTATTCTTTCCTTTATCTGCATTTCTGGAAAAGGATGGTGTATAAATAGAATGACAGTTTGTGTGTCTCTGGTTGTTTGTTGGGGACTCTGCCGAAAGGTATACAGTGCCCCTTGGCCCAGTGGTGAGAGCCCTGGCCACCAAGGCCTTGGCTGCTCTGAATTTGTCATCCTGGTCTAGAAAATATCCGTGTGCCCTTGCACTTCAAGGAAGAAAAGGGAATGTCCTTCATTCTCACAATTCACCATCAGCTCCAGCATCTCCCAGGAGAGGGTCTCAACTGGATGCTCCCATGTCGCACACAGGTCTCCAGTTCAGAAGTTCTGAAAGCTCAGCTGGGGGGCACGTTCTGTAGCAGACTGTTTTCTAAGGCCCTTTAGCAGAGATTTGTTTGTTTTTACTGACAACTCAAGCAGATATCTAGACAAAACAAGTAACAGGTGGAACCGTTTTGATCAAAGAGGTACGTGGGCCAAAACCCCAGCCCGAGCTCCCTGAGCCTGTCCTTCACACCTTTGACCTTACCAGGGCTTCACCAAGAGCAGCTGGAAGCTCCAGGAGTGGCCCTGGCCTCGGACAGACCTGGATTTGAATATTTCCTTCACTGCCAGTAGGCTTGCTGAAGTCCTTAGCCCAGCTAAGCCTGGTTTCATGAGTGTCAAGTGTGGATAGCAATCAGGGCTTGGGAAGCGGCATGGAATTGAGATAGCAGAGCACAGTAGCTATTCAACGAGGATTCTCTCTGCATTCTTCCTTTCTCAGAGCCAAACCCAACATAACAGACCAAATGTTTATAAAACAGATTAAAAGTAATTTATTTCCATCATTCTTCAAATACATTAGCTTGCTTTGAATTTTTCTTCTTTGTGACCTTAGTCAGTACTAATTTTGTCTAATTCTCTTCTCTGCATTCATTCATATGGTGAAACAACACATGAAATATTTTCTCCTTTATTTTATACTCATCAAATTCTCATTACTGGTAATGTCTTATTTTCACAAATGAAATAACCAATTCAAATACCTAAACCACAGTTTCAGAAACATTGTTGAATGTCAGTGAGCTTGCTGATGTACTTCGTAACCGGAATTCAGTGCATCTTCTAAAATTGCTTTATCTGTGCTTTGGAAACTTTCCTCTTTGTGAACGACCTGCTTAGAAGTTCCTGGCTCCCACAGGATTCCAAGTTGAGACGTTATCATGTCATGTGTGCACATGTTCTTGATATGAAAGAAAGGAAAGTGAAAATGAGAAACCACAGCTTAAGGTGCTTTTCTGTACACACAACAAGCCCAGGGAATAGGTTAATAAAATGTGAATCTCATTTGGTTTTTACTCCTCACCTTGGACTAAAATGTTGCCAGATACTTTTCTTTCTTTCCTGTTTCTTTATCTTGGCTGGTTTTTGGAGATTTTTTCATGGTTATTAACTACTACAGCTTGTTTGATGTTGGGTTTATTAAGTCTTTTCTGCATTTGTTTGACTCCCTCTCTGCACCCTGTTTTCCAGGAGGTATACATTGCTTAATGTTACTGCATAAATGTTTAACATTTTGGGAAATAGGTTTAGTGATCTATTGAGTGAGCTGCTCCCGCTCTTATCATGACCAGGGAAAATAGACTGAGAAGAAAAAACAGCTTAGAATAAAATAATGTGATTAAAAATATCTACAATGAATCATTAATACCATTCAAAATCAAGGTTGCATTTCTGACCCATTTGCTAAATCTAGAAAGGAACTTGACATTCTAATAGAAGTGGCTGCTTGAAGAGTTTAGACAACCACTTTTTTGCCTAGTTAGATAAAAGGAAGTTCATTAGTAGTAAAAAATTTTCCCTGTAATATAGAATTTAGTGGAAGAAAGCATTCTCTAGAAAAATAGACTCAAGGGGAAACAGCTGGAATTCTTACAGGTTATAAATGAAGTGTCTTGAAGTGAGCCTTGATGTAGTATGCTAAATGTTTCCAAAAAGGTGCCAACAAGTCTCCACATCTTTGAACTAAAATACACCAAGTTTATTAAGGAAACTCAACATGGCCCCAGAGGGAGCAGCACTTCCGGGCATGGGATCCGGCGAGTTAAGTGCAGCTTCACTTCCTACACAGAGCGCTCCTGTGGGCAGATTCCCTTCTGGATGCCCAGGACTGCTTTTGAAAGGCCCTGGAATGGGGCCCTGGGGAGTTTTGAGTGGAGAATCACAGGAAATGTTTTTTCCACCTTCCAATGAAATTTGAAGGTTTTATAATATAACCATTCTGGCATTTTATAGCTGCTCTGCTTTAATTAATGTATCTTGCAGAATGGGGTAAATTGTTCACAGTGCAAATAAAGGTGTTCGTGTGTGTGTGTGTGTGTGTGTGTGTAGAACTGTTTGCAAGGAGCTCCTGTTGGTAATTACAGTTCTTTTCAATCCCTGAGAAAGGCCGGTGCGATGAGTCACGTAGATGTGTATTTTGATGTTGCTTAATTAAGGAGCATTCTGTTTACAAAATTATCCTGAAAGGAGAGGAGTATTATGGTTGAGGGTTTCTCCTTGGCTAAAACACAGATTGGTATTTTACTATCAGATTGGAAACATATAAGAAAGTCTCTTTCATAATTTGAAAGTGATTATCTTTAATGCACATGCAAAATTTTCTTTATTTTTGTATATGTGCACTGATGTTTATATTTGTTTGATTTTAAGATCTTCTTGTCCTTAAAATCAGAAGACCAGTCTGATTTTTTTAAAAACCCCTTAAAGCTTGTGGGTTTGGGTTTTAGGAGTATTTTTAGTGTTAGAAATTTCAACACTTTGTTGGTTTTATCAGCCTCTATATAAGACTATTTCATGAATGAGTTGTGGATTTCTTTGTTAATCAAAAGATTGAGTCAACCTTTTCTAGTAAGAAACCATAGGATGTCACCAATGCATTAAGAAAAACAAGCTTGTTCCATGACACTGAGATCTGACACCCTTATAAGTAAACATTCTGCGTGTACACAATGCGCGCACAGACGCGTGTTCATGTACTACGTTATAAAATACACACAGAACATTAAAGAATAAAAGTAAAATAGCATTTTCTCATAAAGGACAATATAAAATCACCACCAGTGGAAAAAAATGAAGACAGATTTCATACAGTCATTTCTTTCATACTGTATGCTTTTCAAGGTTCCAGAGTGTCTCTAAGTCCAGGCCACAGCAGCGAGGTTAACGTGGCCTCTGGACCAGGCCAAACAGATGGGGAAGAGACAGACACTCCCCATCCCTCAGGGTCCTCCACTCTCAGTTCACATCAGAATCACCTGCTGCCTCTTTAAAAATACCAATGCCCGGGCTCTCACCTGGAGGCTTGATTTAGTGAGTCAGGTGGAAGGAGAGCCAGGCTTTGACACTTTGAGAATCTTCCTGGGAACTACCGTGCAGTTGTGTTGAGAATCACTGTTCAGACCCATGTAGGCTCCCATGGAAGAGCCGGCAGGAAGTGGGTGTGCCCAGCCACAGTGCCTGGAGGACACCCATGGGCTGGGAGAACAGTGTGGAAGCACTGACCTATCTGGGAGTTGGAGAAGCTGCAGCCCTGCCCTCTGGGGTGGGCCGCCCAGCAGAGGAAGCCTGGAGTGCTTCAGACCTGGGGCGTCCTGAGGAAAGCCCTGTGGTCCGAGAGGCCAGCAAGCAGGTGGGAAGGAGGACTATCTGTTGCAACTTAAATGAATGTTATTCCTTTGTCATTAAACCTTTCACAGTCTGAGGATGTGCAGGGAACCTGGGGTTAACATTGTAGCATTAACATTGTAGCATTAACCACCTTTGACAGCTTCACAAATTACAATGCTTTTTGGTGTGTATTGTTACTTGATCGCACTTCATCCCTGCCAGGCAGTAGGGTAAATGCTGTTAGTTCTATTCTGCAAAGGAAAATAACCAAGTTCAGAAATGTTAGAGATTTGCCTGAGGTCATACAATATCAAAGGGCAGAGCCAGAATGCAGAGTAGATCTATCAGTTGCAATCCTTTTTCTTTCACCATACCTAGAGCTTAGCAGGTCGGTACTGTTTGGTGAGGCAGAGGGAGGATTTCTATGAACTGACCTGGTTATGGGCTTGTTTAGAAATGGAGTCTGTTTCTCCTGGGGCTCTTTCGGCTCTCCTCCACAGCAGAGCTGGTACTCTTGACCGCTCCAGCTGCTAAGTGCACACTGCCTCCGGCTCGCTCTAAGCACTCGCTGTTCCTTGGAGTCTCCATTTGCTTCACCACCACAGCTCCTGATCTCTCCCACCCTATCCCCCACCCCTGCTCCCCACAACCCTTTGGACAGGACAGTGATCCACACCTGGAGTTCATGCCTGGCTCAGCAAGAGCACTCCTGCTGCAGGCTCAGTGCTAAAAGCTACGAGTGCCTGGGCTCTTGAATAGGTGATTAAGTATTTTTCCTTAGAGTCATTCCTTTTCAGACACAGATATTTTGCAAATTGATTTGATAATAATAGGTCTGGGAGAATGGGTCAGAAAAACTGATCCATCCATCCATCACTATCCATCCATCGATCTACCCATCCAGTGATTCACCCAATCTGTGATCGGACTATCTGGAGTCACCCTTCTTCCTGTCTTTTGGGTCTCCTCCCCTCCAGCCATCACTGCCTTGATTTGGACTTCAACCCTCTTTCACTTAAACGCTTGCTGTGTGGTCCCTGTCCCTTATCTACACCCCTCCACTTTGTTCTCATGCTGCCTCCAGACTTTCAGCTCTAAGATCTAAATCTGAAAGCATCCCTACCCTTTTAGAGCTTTATTAAAGGTCACCCTTTATTGACAGGAGTTGGCTTAAACTTCTGAGCGGGAACAAGGATCCGCTCACCCTGGCTTAGGCTTCAGCTTCCCAGCTCACCAAATCCCGCCCTCGCATCACAGTGAAACCCGCAGAGGACTCTGAGGGGGCCATGCTGCATTTCCCCATCAGGGGCCTTGACTCTCTGCCTCTGTCCTGGACCCAGGCCTCCCGTACTTCTTGACAAACCCCAGCATGCTCTGCAGACTAAATTCAAGCCTGCCCTTCTCCACGGCCGGTATCCTGATTCCGCGTGGCCACCCGCCTCCTACGCACCCGACACACTCGGGCTCCCTTCTGCCACAGCGTCCACCTATGAAGCTTGATTGCATCTACCTATTCATATGACCCTCTCCGTGTTTCTCCTCTGGGCGTTTGAGTTGTGGCTTTATCAGTCTTATCAGGAGCACCCAAAACATTGCAAGACAAGTCTCTGTTGTGAGAGGGATTTTAAGTATTCAGTAAGCACTTACCAAAGAAATGCCTCAGTTCATTAACTCCTACTCCTGACTCAGGGGCTGTGCCTCAAATGGAGCCAAGTGCTTTTGAACAGAAACATAAATCAGGTAAGAAGTCTGACATAGGCTTTGGGTTTCTCTATGAAGTAACTGTCGTTGACACGTGTAGAGATGTTTGTTGACAGACACTGCTAAGTGTTTTTCAGAGCTGAAGGAGTCCTGCATCCAGACACCTCTGTCAAACAGCAAACCATAAACAAGTTTCCACACACTTCAATTAACAGCTTATCTGGAGCTGGGTCAGCTCTGCAAACATGGAGACACCCTTGTCAATCAGGAAAGGATCAGTGCGGAGCAAGCACCGGCAGGTTTCTCTTGTGAGAGGGTTTGAAGTACCACTCAGGTGCTCAGTAGGTAGAAACATTCGTTTCAGCTGTTATATTAGTTATAAATTTGTGTTATAACTCACCTAATCTTTTTGAAATCTTTTTCAGTTGTCTATAAGGACAATTATCAAAAAGAATCTGGTGCACCAAGACACTGCGAACTGCGCAGTAAGAGAAGGGGGGCATTTATTTCCTTTGAAATGAGATGGGGAATTTCCCATTTTGGATATTAAGAAGAAATTAAATACCATAGAAACCTCAATTTAAAAGTGGTTGGCCGAACATGGAACTCATGAGCATTTCATGATTTGATTTTGAATACTCTTAATTGCTAAGATGTGAACTCAACATTTCAAAAGTTTCCTCATTGTTTATCCAGCCTTATAACCTTGAAAGACACAGACTGGCCCAAAGGCAGAACTCTTGTAAGGGAATTAATACCTGTGGAATCCTTTCCCTGGTAGGCTTAGGTGTTCATGGGCAAGCTCCAGACTGCTTTTGAAGACGAGGGAATAAGGCTCCCTTGGATCCCATAGCTTTCCTCATCCTCAAAGTGTGAAATAGGAATTAGCTGTCATGTGAAGGATGAGCCTTGCAAACTGTGCGTATATGCAAGAAATGTGTGCATCCCAGCACACCTAGTGTTTCATGGTATTATCTGACTCTTACCGCCTATCAGAATAAAAACCAGCTAACACTGAAAAAGAATAAAGAAAAGATTTATATTTGCTTTTTAAATTTAAAAGCATAACCATATTTTCTATAAGTTCTATCAAATTCCACTCATAACCTCTAGGAATCTAGAGCATTCAAATATATCCTTCACTGAATGGTCCTCTTCAGATGGAAAAGATAACTGTTGGGGTACAGAGTGGGGACCAGAGGACCAAGATTTTATCAGCTGTCAAGAGCAAATAGATCCTGAAGCAAGACCAGTTCAGAGGGAAGTTGTTGAAGAATTGGGCACAGTAAGGGTAGCTTTAGTTTAGAGGATTGCTATGCTCATTGTAATTGTGGCTCCCGCACTAGTTTCTCTGGACTTTTTGACTTTTAAAAAAATTAGGGTGAACGATCTGACAAAATTGTGTTGGTTCAAAATTGTGAGGTTCTTTTTCTGTTTGTCTCTTGGTTTAGCACGTCTTACAAAAGCCTCGGAATTAAATTGCATTTATTCATAATCTGATAAGCAAATGTAGACAAGGAAAATGTAGAAATGTAATATAGAAAAGGAAAAAAGTTATATGAAATTGGGACTATTTTGGAAATTCCAGAATGCAAACCAGCACATATTTTTTCAATTATTTTCTCCACCTTTTGAAAATTCCTGTGCAAACCTTATATTAGGTTGTCAGTGGCTTTTCCTCACCTAATAAAACATGAAAACCTTCTCTTTCTTCCCGTTTTGGTACATCAGGGTTTGATTATTCCAGATGGGAACTAGAATACTGAATTATAACAGCAAAAATTTATTCACTTCCTTACCATTGAATCTTCATAAAAAAAATTGACATTCTTTGGCATACGAGTAAAAATGAGTATGAGCGACACAAATTATAGTCCTGTATATTTTAATTAAAAAACAATGTGAACTTGCAAGGAAAGAACATGCTTTCTTTCTACTGGTGGTTCTATTAACTGCGGCTGCAGGACACAGCTGAAATTGGGCTTGGATGAGCCCCTCGGTGCATGACTGGGAGGTTCCGTCCTCCTTCTGACATTTGATTGAATGCTGCACAATCCTAGGTAAGCTCGTTGTAAAATAGGAGTTTTCCCATTTGCAAATAGGAGTTTCTCTTTAGGGCAGTTGAGAGGATCACTGAGCTGCTGAGGATGCTGGCAGCTGCGAATGCTGGTGGGCCAAGCAGGAACTGCGGGGAGGAGTGGTGGGGTCCACCCAGGCTGGGGACCCCTGTGCTGCTTGTCTCCACCATGCATGACTCAGAGACTTGGAATAGGAAGCTGACTTTGTCTACTTCCTGTCAAGCAGGCATGAGCCTCGCTCCAGCCTCTGGCTTTGGGACGCCCGTCACCATCATGCATGGAGCACCATCTGCTCTCCACCCACCAAGAGCTCCACGCCTGGCAGCTGGAGTCGACTTCTAGCTTCGTTTCTGCTCTGTGTTTTGTATTTCTGGCCAATTAAAACGCTGATCTTGTTTTGAGATGGACTATGCCTTTTTGGCCTCTCTAAAGCAATGACCAAAACCAATCTTCGGATGTGTTCTGGGTAGTGTGCTTGGAAGCCTGATCTTATGCAGCCCCCTGGACAGGAAAGCTCTACATCTACAAACTGTAAAATCTCGTGCAAATATGAGACAGTATCTCCATATATAAAAGAAGAAAACCTAAGAGTTTTCTGAACTTCACCAGCTATCTGAGAATTTTTGACAGTTCAGTGGTTCGGTCACTTCAATAGCAGCAAAGGTCAAAGATGCTCCAAGTGTGGGCCACAGTGGTGCCCATCCATGACCTGTCGTGGTTCTGGGAAGCAAGTTCAGAAAGGGAGAATGAGTGTGAGAAACTGAGCAATTTCACAGAGAGGCCTTACATTTGCTGTATCTAACAGTTTAAAAATTAGCTTGCATCTTTATGTTTTTAAAGTTTCATTTCTCCTGTATTTTGTTAAATATCTGTGATAGATTAAAAATTAAAACAACTGGGCTCCTTAACACAGATTTATACTGTTATTTATGCTTATTCAAATATACTTATGCATAAGAAGCAGTGGCCCAGCAACTCAGGAGGGTAAGGCAGGAGGATTACAATTTAAAGCCAGCCTCAGCAACTTAGTGAGAACCTGTCTCAAAATAAAAATAAAAATTGCTGGGGATGTGGCTCAGTGATGAAGTACCCCTGGGTTCAATCCCCAATACCCAAACCAAAACCCAAAGATGCTTATGCTGCATCAACCATGACTCCAGCAATTAAACATGTGCTATTATTTTACGTTACAAAAGAAGAAAACAGTTGTACCAATTAAACTGTACACAATGTCTGTACATAATTTAAAAATCACATTTTTTGAAAGAACTCTTTTAGACATTGAACATGATTTTAAAAATCTTATATCACTCTTGTATAAAGAAAATGTATAAGTGAGAATAAGTGTGAAAAATTTCACAAAGAAATTATGAAATGAGAATATTAACACAATAAATTGGTGAAGGCCCTTCTTGAAGGTATTTACACTGGTGTCTCATGTTTCCGTTTCAACCTAAAATTGTGATGTGGGTTTTCCACACAGTATTGCCCTCTGTGTCATTAAAAGAGTTGAGGACATGGCGTTTCTCTAAAGACATCTGCAACAGGATCTGCAGGGGGTTTTGGTGCAAGTTACTCAACAGGCTGTATTTCAGGAACAAACCACATTGTGAAGTTATGCTTGCTAGAACCATCCTTCCCTTCCCTTCCCTTTCTTTTTTTTTTTTTTTTTTTTTTTCAGTGCTGGGGATTGAACCCAGGGCTTTGTGCTTGTGAGGCAGGCACTCTACCAACTGAGCTATGTCCCCAGCCCCATCCTTTCCTGAGTCTCACAGACCATCTGACCGTGGCTTTGTAGACAGCATGAAGCCATGACTCTGTCCTCGATCACCTCCTGGGGTCACCAGAGTGCACCAACTCTCTGTCCCCAGCTTTCCTGCAGAGGCAGCTGACGGTCTTCATGCTCAGCTGATGCTGTTATGCTGTCATCTTTCAAAAAGACACTTAATTCAGTGGAAGTGATGAGGATAGGCTAACCATGACCCAGCTCAAGAACACTCTGGAAGACTGACTCACCGTGAGTGCAGCTGCAGATTGTAGAATGTGTCCTACTATCCGAGATGTTAGCATGTGAAGAGAAAGTGCCTTTACATATATTCATTTAGAATTGGCGACTTTTAAGGACAGTCACACTGCCCTTTTGCCTGAGAGATTTACAAACACCTAGGTTCTTGATTAACATTTATGCCTAGGAGAAGCACTGAGCTTACTTAATTCACCTAAATTTAGATCCATTGAATTGAAGGGATTATCCGCCTGCGTGGGTTTGCAATATCCCACTGACTAAGTCAACTAACCCACTACAGAGTCGGCCAATTGTGGAACTAGCTTACCTTGTTCAACTGTTCCTGAGGCAAAGCATATCTGACACTCCACGGCCCACACGCACAGCGATTGTGCACACGACCTTTCAGTCAGGCGGCTAGTGGATCCCTTTTATATGATGGGGGAGCAAAGAAGGGTGAGAGTCGCAGGGCCAGGTCTCAAACCCATGTGTCTAGACAATGAGTCCCAACCCTGAGCTTTGAACGAATGCTGTTCTTCTCAACAAGTAAAGTTATTTTGGCTACTCTTCTGGTGTTAGAAGATCTCATAGTTGATTAGAAAAAAAAGTAACCCCTAAAATATCTTCAGATTGTGAAAGCACACGATGGAGGAAATTCCAACTCTGAATTAACACAAGCAAGCCGAGTGGGCTGGTCTTCGCTGGAACAGAGCTGGCTGAAGAACGTGGGGCCAGCCCGACCAAGCCTCTGGCATAGGTGCCCCTGGCCCATGGCAGGATGGGAAGAGAAACTCTTCCCTGTGCCCCTGGAGGAAAGCAGGCACTGTGGACATGTGACCAGTCACTGTTCGGTCGAGGGATGCACGCTGGGACTCACACGGACGTCGGATGCCAAGCAAAATGGTTCCAATGAAATTCTAGACCAAATGTCAACTGAATGGTGGTCCAGGCAGCAGCGGCCCTCCACTACTGTCTGCACAAAGATGACACTGAATCGGCCCTGCGGGTGTGACATCAGGGGCTTCTGAGGATGAAATCTGACTCAAAATGAAACTGAGTGTGTTAAACTCGCCTGTCTCCATAGATGCACTTCCTCTTGGAGGGTTTATGCAGGAGACTTTGGATCACCTGAAAGACGGAGCCCAAAGATGTCCACTGGTCAAATAGGAAGGGATCTTAGTCTTCTCCAGACAACCTGATTCAGGAAATAACGGTGCAGATCCTCAGCACAGGGTGTCATGTGCATGGAAGGCTGTGGTTATCTTATGTTAATGTCCTTCCAGATCATTGTTTGATTAAGCTGCTGGGTTCCAAGAAATCTGAAAGTGAACTGTAGGGAAAAGGCAAGTCAAGAGGAATAAAATAAATAAATATTAAAGCAATATTTGAAATGAGAATACACACCAGTATCAAAGGTTTTGTTTTACCAAATGGCTCAACATACATTGTGCTCAGTAATATCAATACTGTTTTTTAAAAAGATTGCAGCGTTGGTTGGAAAAAAAATCCCACAGGACATTAAAAGACAATTTATCTTGTTTGGAAGACAGTATTACAACTTTTATTTGCATTTTAAAATATTTCCATTATGCTACTCATATAATAATTACATGTCATGTTTAAATCTAAAAATAAATATTCTTCATTACTTTTTGAATTCGGGCTTGGCCCCTGGACCTCATTTGCTCAATGTGCCTGGGGTGGGCGCTTTCCTGCCAGGAGACTGTCTACCCTGTGATGGTTAATTTCATATTCAGGGGGTCAAGGTGCCAGACATTTGATCCTAGTATCTCTATGAAGGTGGGTTTTGGATGAGAGTAACATTAAAATTGATAGACTTTTGAGTAAAGCAGAGCATCTTCCACGAAGCAGAGGGGCCTCATGCAACCAGCTAAAGTCCTGGAGAGAAGAAGCAAATGGCCTCCTCCAGAGCAAGACACCCTCCCAGCAGATAGCCTTGGACTCAAACTGCAGCTCTCGCCCAGCTCCTGCCTGCCGACCCGCCTTGCAAGTTCACCTTTACCCAGCTTCTGCGCTTGGGTGAGTGCCTCACTTAAAATCCCTCTGTCCCCCTCTCTCTCTGCCCTCCCCATGTGGTTGGTTCACTTGCCTGGAGATCCTTGACCACCCATGCGTGGTGGGATTGAGGGCAGGCCTCTTACTCAGGGACTCTCAGGAAGACGGGACATATTGCAACCTGGGTGTGTTTAGCTAATAGGCTTGCAGACCATATAAATCAGTTTTAACTGAAATCCATCTCACAAGAGGGACACATGGTCTAAAAAGATTCGTATACAGAAAACTCAAATTGAGATTATGTTAAAATTAAGCACAAACATTAAGATGCTTCGTAACGACATTCCAAGGAAAAAATAACCAATAGGATAAGACATTCATTAACTAATTATCAAGAAATCTATCTGAATATGGATTCACATTAATGATGAACCATGCCACAGGTATGCATTGTCCTAGGAAATGACAGTGGATGGTGTTTTAGCTGCTATTTGTGTAAAAAAAGAGAAGGGGGTATGAACAACATTTTAATGAAATGGGTGATCGTTCAAAAAGGACACTAATTTTAAATGACTGACAAGCATAATAAGCTTTTTTTTTAAAAAATGGACTGGTTAAAACCAAATACCTTAGAATCACTCTTGGCTGGTAGAAGTGAGAATGGCGGTCCTATTAACAGGGGTGGGTGGGGACCGGGAGCCCCCAGAACTTCCGGTGCTGCTGTTTCTTGCTTGGGATCTGGCCCTGTGGGTGTGTTGACAGCATGCAAGTTCATCATGCTGTGCTCTACTAAACTTCACTAAAAGACCAACAGAAAGTGGTCTCAAACCTGGAAAAGGTATTCTGCACAGGTTCTGAAAACACACATAAGGCTAACTGGCATTTAAACAGATGGGTCTAAAACAAGAACAGAAGGTTCAACTCCTTTCCAACCCTGCAAGCACCAGGCGAGGACTTGAGGCTGTGTGGCAGCTGTGCGTGCCCATGTGGGGCCTGTGGTCTGCGTCTTCCTGCAGCTGCCAAATCTGGGTAAGGGGAGCAGGAGGCATCTTGTCTTAGGAGGTCTGCAGAGCACCCCTTCTTCTTCAGGGTTCTCCGAGACTTGTTCAGAATCCCTGATGTTTGCAAAATTCCCCAACCAAGTTATTTGGGTCTAGTTACTGGTGGGCAGGCTTTTCCATTATGCATTCGATTTTAAAACAGATACTGAGCGATTCCTGTTATCTACTTCTGGAGTGAGGACTTACCAAAACACTCAATGATTTTTCTCTCTATCATGTGAGTTAAGTTTATTGGCATAAAGATGTTCATAACTGACTTTTGCTTAATTTGAATTTAATTTGCTTTTGCCATTAACTTCTTAAAGTAAACACTAGGTTATTAATTTAAGGCCCTTTTTCTTTTCTAATATAGTCATTGTTACACCAGTTTTTCCTTAGATGCTACTTTAAATGCATTTTACATTTTTATTCAGTTCAATATATTTTCTGATTGTTTAATTCCTTTTTTAATCTTCATTTGGTACTGTATTAATTTCCAAATATTTGGAATTTTTCAGATGTCTTTGTCTTAGTTTTTCTAATTAATTCCATATGTTTCTGAGTTGTCCAGTTTGTTGGCATATAATTGCTCATCATAGTATATTAGGATTCTTTTTTTCCTGAGGCATCTGCCATAATGTCCCACTTTTGTTTCTGGTTTTAATTACTTCCATTTTTCTTTTTCTTAGTCCAGTTGTTGATTTTGTTTCTGTTTTCAATAAATTAACTCTAGGTCTGGTTAATTTTTTCCTGTGGCATTTCTGTGCTCTTTCTGGTTTATTCTCCTCTAATCTTTATTATTTCCTTCCTTTGCTAACTTTGGGTTTAGTTTGGTCTTATTTTTCTAGCTGCTTGAGGCATGGTCTTAGGCTATTAATTTGAACTCTTCCTCCATTTGCAATGTAGGCATTGACTACTATGCATTTCCCTCTTGGAACTGCCTTTGTGGCATCCCATGGGCTTGAGTATGTTCGGTTTCCATTATTGTCTCAAGATATCTGTTCATTTCTCTCTTAATTTCTTTGACTTATAGGCTTTGCAGGAGCAAGTTTCTGAATTTCCATATATTTTTGAATCCTCCAATTCCTCCTGTTATAGATTTCTAGTTTCATACTGTTATGGTCAGAGACAGAGCTAAATATGAGTTCAGTCCTCTTGAATTTGTTGAGACTTGTTAATGCACACAATTCCTGGAGAGTGTTACTTGTGCACTGGAGAAGAATGTATGAGCTGCTGTGTTACACAAAGTTCTAATATTGTACGTTGGGTCCATTTGTTCTAAACTGAAGTTCAAGTCCAGAGTTCCAGTGATGATCTTCTGTCTCATTGACCTGTCCATTGTTGGGAATAAGGTATTAGAGCACACTAGTTTTTTTATATTGCCATCTATTTCTCCCTTCATGTTCATTGCATTTGCTTTGTAAAAGTTGAGGCTCTTTGAGCATGTAGACTAGCTTTTGGTTTTTGACTTGAAGCCCCCCCTGCTCTCTTTTGGTTGCTATTTTCATGGAATATTTTCTTCCATCCTTTTATTTTCAGCTAATAGGTGTCTTGAGAGCTGAAAAAGTGTCCTCTATTAGGCAGCGTATATTTGGATCTTGGGTTTTTAAGTCCATTCAGCTACTCTATGTCCTGTAATCAGTGAAATCCGTTGACAATGAAGGTTACTATTGCAAGGGAAATTATTGATAAAATTGCCATTCCGCCAATTGTTTTCTGGTTGTTTTGTGAATTCTCTCTTCCTTTCTTTTCTTGTTGTTTACCTGTGTGGTTTGGTGGTTTTCTGTATTGCTAAGTTTTGATTCTTTTCCCATTTCCATTTGCCTATCTGTCATAATTTTTCACTTTGTGCTCACCTCGAGGCTTACATAACAAAGTCTGATAGTTATTATAGACTATTTCAAGATTAATTTAACTTTGGTCACATATAAATACTTTAGACTTTGGCCCTCTATCACAGTTTATATTTGTGTTACTAGTTTTACCTCTCTCTATATTGTATATTCCTTATCAACTTATTATAGATATAGCTATTTTTGACCATTTTGACTTTGAGACATTTGAAATTATAGTAATAGGTTATTCTGAATTTGTTTGTGAATTTACTCTTACCAGTGAATTCTGTTCTTTCATATGTTTTCATAATCGCCATCTTTCCTTTACTTCCAGTTAAAGCACATCTTTTAACATTTTTTATAAAGCCTGTTTAGTGGTAGTTAAGTTCTTTTAGCTTTTGTTTGTCTGGGAAAAGGCTTCACTTCTCCTTCATTTCTGAAGGATAGCTTTGCTGAATATAGCATTCTTGACTGGTATTTTAACTTTCTTTCAGAATTTTGAATATACCTTTCTTTTTCTACCCACAAGGTTTCTTTAAGAAATTTACTGATAATTCTAATAGGGTCACCCTAATATTTTCTCATGCTGCGTTTCGAGTTCTGTCTATAAGTCTTTGACTTTTGACAATTTAATTACAAATGTGCCTTGGAGAGGACTCTTTGAGTTAAATCTATTTGGGGACTTCAGAACTTCATAGATCTGGACGTCCATATCTATCCCAAGATGTAGGATTATTTCAGCAATTATTTTTCTAAATGAGCTTTCTGTACCTTTCTGCATCTCTTTTGCCTCTGGAATCCCCATAATGCAAACTTTGTTTGTTTACTAGTGTCCTATAAGTCCCCTGGAGTTTCTTCACTCATTTAAGAGGCCACCCTCCTGCCCCCACTGGGTTATATCAAAAGACCAGTCTTCAAGTTCAGAAAGTCTTTCTTCTATTTGATCTAGGCTGTTTTTAAAGTTATCAATAGTATTTTTTAATTTTATTAATTGAATTGTTTAGTTCTAAGATTTCTCTTTGGTTCTTTTTCGTACCTCTTTATTGAGTTTGTCATTTGAATCATGCATTCTTTTCCAGGTTTCATTAAATTATCTGTGTTCTCTTGGATCTCATTGGATTTCCTTAAGGTCATTATTTTGAATTCCTTTTCTACTAATTGTCAATTTCCATTTGCTTAGTATCACTCACTGGGGAATTGCTGTGCTTCTTTGGTGGTATTATGTTTTATTACTCTCTGGGCATCTGGTGGAATAGCCACCTCTTACAGTTTTATAGAGTGGCTTTTGTAGGGAAAGAGTCTCACCTGCGTATAGGTCCTAGGGCATTGGCTGGATTGGGTGCAGTGGCTCTGGTTCTGGGTGGGCACAATAGAATAGTCCCCCTGCATCTTCCTCAGCTGTAGTCAACATTAAGCAATGTCTGTGGGTGCTTCAGGGGCTACCCTGCAGGAGTTTGGGGTGGCAGAGGAGACAAGGTAGATGGCCAAGGATTTAGGAATTCTTCTTATCTTATTTCTTCAGTGGTGATCTTAGCTAAGGCTATCCTTCTTGATATTGGGTTTGATTCGGGGATTGAGCACCAGGACTGTGGCTGCTCCCCTGAGCCGAAGCTCCAGCTCCTTGAAGTGGGGTGCTGGGCTGGTTTGTAGGCCAAAGGGGTTTAGCTGCTCTGCTGGCTCAGGTGCAGCTTCCCCGGGGGTGCAGTGCTGGGTCATTTTGGGGAAATGCTTCTTTGGACATAGGCAGGCAGTACTTGTTTAGCTGCTCAGCTGCATCAGGCTCAGCCTTTCCCACTGGGACAAACCAGCTATTCCTTGGGGAACAGGGTGCTAGTGGACTTGTGTGCTGGAGGTCACAGTATTCTGCTTGCTGGACTTTAGCTATAAATAGCTGAAAGTGGGGCACACCAGCACTTGATGGGGAACATGAAGTATTTCCAAGGTAGCTTGTCCCGGGGGCCAAGGAGCTGCAGCAGTTCAGCAGGAGGGTGGAGCAAGGCATGTGTGAGCCTGGGCCAATGACGGCAGAACCTCAGGAGTGGAGAAACGCAGAGGCTAGTGAGCCCAGAGAGAATGCACTCTCTCAGTGGCTCTGGTCCCAAGATGGCACAGTCCAGCAGCAGCTTGGGTCATGGTGGATGGGGCACAATGTGAGTCCTTCTCTGGAGTGACAGAGTATGTGGACTTCAGGCTGCTCCCTAAACTTGCCTCAGGGCCTGAAGAGACCAGGATTCTCCAGCGGGAGACCAGGCTCTGGGGTAGTGAGGGAGGCTGCAGAGCCCCTTCCTTACCCCTGCCTGGTAGGAGGTTCCTCCTCTTTCAAACCAACCTGGCTGGAGGGTTGGGACGGCGTGGGCAGGAGGGTCATTCCCTTCTCCAGGGAGCCATCCCGAGACTGTGCTCCTCAGGCTTTCTGCCACCTATGTTGCTGTCTCCTCTAGACACTAGGCAACATGGAGTTCTTTATCCATTGTCTCGGCGCTTTTTGGTGGGGGCTGGGGAGTGCCAAGGATCAGGCACTCCTGTCACCCATCTTGCTCTTGGAGTCCCACTTACTTTTAGTCTGTAAGTGTTTTTAGATTTAAAGTTGGTGTCTTATAGGCAACATTGTTAGGCTGATCTTGAACTTGTGGAACCCCGGAGGCCTCCTGAGTCCCTGGGATGCAGGCGTGTCCACTGCACCTAGCACAGGTGTTGGGTCTTTTAATAGGTGCATTTAGATCACTGGCCTCTGATGTGCTTATTCACATGGTGGGTTGAACACTTGTCGTATTTGCTCTTGTTTTATATTTGATTTTCTTGTTCTTTTCACTTACGTTTGTCACATGTTTTCTGCCTCTTGAGCTTCTAACAGCATTTTAGGTTTCCATTTCTCATCATTCCTTAGCATATCAATTATGTCCGTTTACATTTTTAGTTGTTACTCTAGAGTAAGTAATATTTGTTTACAAAACCCAAATTCATTTTCAAATAATACAATGCTGCTTCATTTAGTGTGATTACTTTGTAACAAAATAACCCCAATCCCTTCCTCTCATGCCTCTGTCGTTACTGCCATTTACGTGACTTGTATACAAATTACCATATACGTTTGTGAATGTGTATATGCGTAAGCATAATGAAATACATTGTTGCTGTTATTTTGTGTGAAATGCTGTTAGGTCAATTAAGAATTAGAAAATGTAAGTTTTGTAGAATCTTCAGTTACTCATTCTCTGAGTTTCTTTCTTTACATAGATTCAAGTTTCTGGTCAAGATCATTTCCCTTCTCTCTGAGGAATTTCTTCTGTTATTCACTGAAAGTCAGTTCTGCTGGTGACTGATTATCTCAGTTTTTGTTAGGCTGAGAAAGTCTTTATACCTCCTTCTCCATGGAAAGATAATTTCACAAGGTATAGAATTTCTACATTGGTTGTTTTTCTCTCTCAACACTTTAACTATTTCAGTTCTCTTCTTTTTTGCATCGTTCCTGAGGAAAGATTCTGTGAAATCATGTTCTTCTTCGCACAGGGGAAGGTGATTTTTCTCTGCTTTCTTTCAGGCGTTTGTCTTTATCTTTGATTTTGTGAGGTTTGAACGTGAGACGCCTGGCTGTTGTGATTGCTGTTTGGCACTCGCCCTGTGTGGTGCTCTCTGGACGGCCGAGATCTAGGGTTGCCGTCTGACATGAATGCGCTGGTGCTCACTGTCATCAGTGGCCAGCACATCTGCTGTTCCTCTCTTTCTGGGATGCTGTGTATGCGTCAGCTGCATCTTGGGAAGTTCTGTCACAGTGCTTGGAGCTTCTGCTCCTCTTTGGTCTCCTCTTTGTTTTCCACGTGTCGGCTTCTCTACTGATGTGCCCTCAGCCTCCGAGAGTCTCTCTTCAGCCTTGCCCAGTCTGCTCATGACCCATGAGCAGCACTCTTTCCTCCCAGTGCTGTTGACATCTAGCATTGCTTTTCATTCTTTCTTAGAATTTCCCATCTTTCTACTTTTATTATTCTTTTCTTCTCGCATTCTACTTTTCTCCATCAAAGTCCTTAGCATATCAATCAGAGTTTGAAGAGTTCCTGGCCTCATAATCCTAACATTCCTGCTAATATGTGACTCTGGTTCTGTGCTTCATCAGTATAGTGAATATTATATATGTACATATATGCATGTTTTCCTTTTGGTCTTTCAGAGTGCCTTGTAATTTTTGAGAGACAGGCTTCACTTACCAGGTAAAGGGAACTGTGGTAAGTAACCCTTTGGTGATAGGTGGAGAGCAAGCTTCTTAATAGTCTAGAGACCAGGCATCTGTCTTTGAGGGTACCATACCCGGAGGGACCTTTGCAGGTGCGTCTCAGTCCCCTCCCCACTTAGGTAAGGGTCTGTGGCTGAGCATCTCTCCCCCCACGTGGAAGGATTGGTGCGTGCTCTTCTTCCTGCTGTGTTTGGCTCTAGAACATGCCAGCGGGCTGGTCTCTGGTGACCATGATTCTCCTGAGGGCTGCTGCCCTTTCACAAGCAGAATGCAGAGCGTCCCTGGGTATTTCACAGTGGTTACATATCCTCTCCTGCTGGAAAGAGGAAGAGATTCCCCAACGTTCCCTGTGTTGGCAGGGGGCGGCAGCTGGGCAGGTGTGGTGCCCAGCAGCACGTGGGCCCCTGTGACTGGTGTCCCTGAGCCTTGTCCCCTCCAAGGCCTCAGCCATTCATCAGTTGTGCCTTGGCTCTCACCCCGTGCTGGCTCCTGAGGAGGCTTCCGCTGTGAGTTCTGCTTTAGGAATCGGGGTTCTTTGCGTCTACCTGTCTGTCTAGATTGAGAGCAGTGTTTGCCCAGGACCTCGCCTCTCTGGTAGAGCTGAGGGACCTACATTTTTTTCAGTTCATTTAGCTTTTAGTTATTTTTAAGCTTGTATGTAGAGTGGTTCCTCTCACGCCAGACCAGAAACCGGGCCTTCCCTATTTTTACATTTGCTTCACTAATAAGTAGAGTGCCCCACGTGCTACCTGCTGTATGCTTCGGGTCAGGTGTGTTGCTTACTCATCCAGGTGAGAAACGCTGGCTGAGCACCTACTGCACACCAGCGTCCTTCTGGGAGCTGGATTGCCGAGTCCCAGCCAGTCCCCTCTTGCATCATCGCAGGAGGGGTAGTCTGCGTAGAGGCCATGGAATCGCTGCTTCGTGTGTTGATCCCTGTATTCCTTCTGCGTGTGGATTGCTGCAGTGCCTGGTGGGACGCTTCTCGCTGTCAAGTCAGCTCTGCCGCTGCCGTGCCCAGCGCGGACTTCCACAGGCCTGGGCGGGGGGCGCTGGGAAGCATATGAACTGCGACCCTGGCTTCACTGCCGATTTAACATGGTGAAGCTTAGGACTGGTGAAATGTGCTTTACCTGCTGGAAAATCATGCCTCTGCTAGGACAGACATATCTTTAAAGTTACTGGCTGATGCTGAGTCCAATGCTGTGGGCCTGTGTCACATTTATCTTTCAACAAAGCACACTGGTTGGCATCTTCATTAATATTCTTTTCATGCAGCATAGGGACCCTGACTTCCAAGGTCTTCATAAGAAAGCTAAAGTCCCTTTTTCCCTGCGAATGTTACTCCCCTAAGAATCACATTTTAACGTTTTGTTTGGCATTTTTTGTGGCTCTATTTAAATGTGTAGTCTTTCATAATATTTTTAAAATTGTATTTGGGATTGAATTGCTTCCTGTCCTGCTGTCATCCAGGACTGCTTATCCTTCCACCTATTCTCATCGATACATCTAGTGAATTGGTGTTGATTGAAGAAATGGTTCATCCTAGCTACTCTTGCAACTATTGGGCCAGAACGTTGTGTTTGTGAACGTGTGGAATCACTACACGAGGCATCAGGAGACGGTGCAAGGCAGTGCTTATGAGCAGAGCTCAAGAGCTCGGGGGCCAGGCCCCAGGATTTGAAGCTTTGTTTTAAATAACTAGCTGGTTCCTATGTTCAGATTTCCACAAATAAAAAGCAGGATTCACAGAAAGACCCAGCTCAAGAGCTTCTTAGGAGAATTCAACAAAATATATTAAGATATGTGAGATGCTGATAAGGATGATTACCTATAGTAAATTTTATGCGAATATTTATGATTGTCCTTTAAATTTCATTTCCTCTTTCTTAGTGGACTTTGAGCTCTTCCTCTTTCCTGTAACTTACATCTTGCACAGCCATTCCATGGGCCAAGACATTTTGTTCAAAGAATGTTGTTTTGTCAAGAAAGCGTGGCTTCTAGAATATTTTAGAATATTGCAAACTCAGTGTGTCTTATCCCAGTTCAGAAGCAACGTTCAAGTTATAGAAATCCAGCTCCTGCAGAGACGCCGTGTTCCCCAGCTGTGCCTCCGGGGCTGCTGGAGCCGCTCAGGGCAGGCTTGGCAGACTGGCTGCAGCTGTCTTCAGCCCTGTGCTGCAGTGACTTCTGCACATTCATGCTCTTATGGCACACCATCCTGTTGGGGGCTCAGTGAGACCCTCGAATGTCTCTGTCATGTCAGTGAACACCTTCAAAGACATTTGCATGGAAGAAAATGTTTTCCGTGCATTCTCTGACTCTGTAAGAGCAAAGGTAAGCTTTGAGAACAGAATCCAAGGGAGGGCAAAAATAGGCTGGCAAGGAGTGGTTGGGAGAGCTCACTTCCATGACCTAACTGTTTTGCAGAGCATGCCATGCCAAGGTACGGAATAAGCAGGGGGATACCATGGAGGTGCTGACAAACTTCCCAGCAACAGCAGAAGGGATACAGTCTTCTTCCAAATCAAACGCCAGTCTTTTTAAAGGGAGGTTTAGTAACATTGCAATTTCCAGAAGGAAATAAAAAGGTAGGGAGGCCTCCTCCCTAGTGCCCGATCACCCTCCAGAGACTAGAAGATGGAGCACTATCTAGACAGGCAGCTTAAGGTGAGATGTCTCAGGCGGGAATGGAATGCGGCCGCGTCTGATAAAGGAAGCATGTTGAAGCAGTGACATGCAATTAAAGCTTCAAAAATTAATGCCCCTCCTCATGCTCACTTTGTTAGAAATGAGAAACATTCAAAATGATAAAAGGACAAAAAGATTAAATCAAAACAATAATCTAGGATTAGAGTCATAATATAAGGAGATGAAAAACGTGAGAATGTAACTAACTTTAGGATAAAGCTAAAATCATCACAATATGAGAACACATCTTAAAACTTATTATCAGTGACAATCTTCATATCTTTTTATTAATTAAAAAATTTGAGTTATTTTGATGCTAATTTCCACTTTAAATTGTACTTAATATAATATCTGTCTTTCAACTTTTAAAGTCTTATCATCAGGAATTATTTGCCTACCGTTTTCCACAGGCTTTGCATCCATGTTATTTGAGGGAAGATAAAACTTTGTGAAAAGACAGAACCAGTTGTTCGCTCAAATCTGAAGTGGGGTCTGAATAATGCACTTCGGTGTTACTGTCAGAAATGGGTCCTGCTGTCACTCCTCTCCTGTGATGGGACACTCTCCCTGCTGGGTGGGCTGAAGCAGTGGATTCTGGTCCTGCAGCCTCTGAGGGGTGATTTCCCTGATGCAGCTGTCCCTAATTGGCTGGGACGGTGACAGGTGATGCTGACGGGAGGCCCAGAGCTTGCTCGCGGCTCTCACTTCCCAGGACCCATGAAGCAGCTCCATGCACAGAGCACAATGAGGAGTAGAAACCGAACTGCATGCTTTTCACGTTTAGAACCATGATTGACGTCACACAGCTATGATGCTTTGAATCTGTCCATCATCTTAATAGCAAACCACACACACACGACACAACACACACACACACATATCTACACACACACCCCTATTTGATTTAGATTTTGACTCGATTTCTGAGAATGTTATAACAATGCCTTACATTTTGTTCAAGTAATTTAGCCTCTAGTTGAATCATTCAAAGCCTGTTTTGTCTCTTCTTATTCATGTACACAATTATTTTGATCTATTTTTCCTATTCATGCAGTTTCATTAATTTTCTTTTAAAACATTGTCTTTTTGTGTGTGTTTCTATTCCCCTTTCTCATTTTCCTTTTTATGCGTTAACCTTTTTTTACAGCTTATTTTTTAAAATTACCAGCTAATTACCCTTTTCAGAATATTGTCATTGTTTTCCTAGCTGATGAAATCATGGGCAAGAATCAGGGCCTACATGATGAAGTTAATTAGTGCCCCAACAAGGGAAGTGATGACTTTTGCCTACTTCTTGGCCCTTTAGCACAGCCAACTCTTGCCTATTTAAATTGGCAAAAAAGAAAAAAAAGGCAGCCAATTCAATATTAAAACTATGAGTTTCCCTTTAGAAAGTCTTCTACTTATTCTTAGGCTTCAGATGATCACATGTATAAACTTAGGCTTCGCTTTTTAGGGTACTGATGGAGAAATTTTCTCGTGAACTCGGCACATGACTGTGTGTACTTGAACTACCCTGCATCGAAGGCTTGCACGAGCACGTTTTACGTACACGAATTTCATTTTCATTTGTTTATTTTGAGGTTGAAGGAATAATACACAGGATGGAGAGAAGAAATGTAGAAAGTTTTCTCTTTAGTCTTCCATAACCCAATAGGAAAAAGAGAAATTCACTACCCAGTCACGTTTTCCTCCAAATGTTAGGTCAGAAAAGCATTTCTAATAGAGATCATCTTACCCTCCACACTCAACATAGAAGAAGTTTGTTCATGAGGCCGTGGGGGAATCTGGCGTTAGCAGAAGACATAAACAAAACCCGAAGAAAAGTGCAAAATAAATGTGGAAATGCCATGGCTGGGATACAATGAGAACAAGCCCCCAAATGTCACCCATTTGTATGTGATGATTTTTGCAGATGCTAGTTAATGGTTTTCAGTTCTGCATTTTTCGTAAGCCCTGGAATACATCAGATCTGGAAGAAAACATTTCAACAATTCCCAGGGAACTTCTGGCCTACCCGTGTTCAGGAAGTCACGGAGTCTCAGGAGGAATCGGTTCTTGCAATAGTCGTGGGCTGTTGGTAAACTCCGCAGAGTTGAATCAGGGTCAACAGCAGCCTGTTTGTTTGTCGTCCACTGAGTCCCAGGCACTGTGCTCAACTCTACATCTGTCATGCCATCGAGTTCTTGTGACAACCCTGTTACGCAGATACGATGACACCTACCGTCTAATAAGCACTCTGAAGCTCAGTGAACTGAGCCCAAGGTCACACAGCCAGAAACCGCCTGGGCTGGGGCAGGAGTCCAGGTCTTAAAGACTACATTTCAACTATCAATTAACACTGCCCCTGAAATTCTGGAATGTTTATTTAAACTTTGAGAAGAGCAGGTGTCTAAAATTATATTGTGAGATATTTTCACGTTAACCTTGAACTGATGGGAAGATACGTAGATGCATTTGGAAAAAGACTCTTCATTATCACTACTGTCATTTTCGGCATCCTTTAAAATTTAGTAATCCATGGTACCATGTTAATAGCTATGGGCAGGGACCATATAGAAGTCACAGCACTGACTGCAGAGGACACAGACTTTAATGTATTTAATGCTTTAATATATTACCTAAAAGTTTTAAATGTTGATCTCTCTCTCTCTCTTTTTTTTTTTCTTTCAGTACCAGGGATTGAATCCAGAGGCATTTGACCGTTTTATTTATTTATTTATTTAATTTAGAGACAGGATCTTCCTGAATTGCTTAGCCCCTTGCTTTTTCTGAGGCTGGCTTTGAACTTTCAATCCTCCTGCCTCAGCCTCCTGAGGCACTGGGATTACAGGCGTGCACCATGGTGCCTGTCAAAATGTTGGTATATTTCTAATCAAAATATCTGAATTCATGTATAGAATCAAAATATTTTCTTTGTGAAAATATTGGATTCAAGTACAAGGTGGTTGATTCTATTAGCGTTTAGTTTTCATGTACATACCAAATTCTGGCACATTCTTCCTTACATCTCTCAAAGCATCTCCTTTCTTCAGAACCTTGTTTCTTCCCATCTGGGCACTCTATCAGACTTCGACTCGCTCCTCCTTCAGGTCTCTTACTACAGCCCCTTTCCTTCCATCTCTTAGGCTGCTTGTCCACATAGGATGGTTTCACTGGTCTCCACCAGAGAGCGGGTCTTGGAGGCCTTCTGGAAGTAGCATCGTTGATTTCCATTCCACAATCATTTGTTGCAGACTTTCTCAGCATCAGGCATCTTGCTTAGTGCTGGGGGTGTAATACAGGGGACAGGACCCCTTCCTAGGGCACTAAGGGGTCAGTAACCTAACCTGTAATCCTCGTGCTTCTTGGCTCCCACACATCCTCCAGAGCAAACCTTCCTCGCTCTTCGCTCTGTGAGCGGTTGCCCCAGTTAAGCCCAGGGACGGCAGCTGAGAGCCCCGTTTGAATTCTTCAAGTGTGGTTCCTCCTGCCACATCCCTATGATGTGGGTCTCCACCTGAAATTCCTTTTTCATGAACCTTTTTCATGAGCATCCTCTTCAGGCTTCCTGGCCAATGGCTCTGGTAATTGCTTTAATTTAACTCTCTTGACATCCAAGTGAGATTATTCTCTGCAATGGAAGAAGGCACATAATGAAAGTTAACGTTGCATGGGGAGAAGTCTGGCTCTTTCCTGTCTTATGAGCTGAAGAATTGCTATGTCACTGGAGAACAGGGGTAGGAATAAAGTGGAGGAGTCAGCGGGGAGGTTTCAACCCCACTCTTTCTCTCTGGGACAGCAGACCCCTTCTCAGCTCTCAGGGCCTCAGTCTCCTCTTCTGCTCAATGGGGTTCATAATTGCCCCTATGTGTCACGGCTATGGGGAGAATGGAGGGGGGACCCTGCATGTAATAGGTTTAGAAGAGCACGGATAAAAGGTTCAGTAATATTCTCTGCCATCAGAAGTAATTCTCATTTTTTGATATTCTCAGAAAAGTTGATTTGAAACTGGACTAGGATTTCAGCTTTGCTATGGTCCCATGCATCAAGATTTGATTATAATACAACCAAAATATTAACTTCTAGCCAATGTTTTGGCTCTTGCCCTCTAAGGTCAGCCAGGACCCAGAGAACAACAGGATCCCTCTCTGGGCCCTGTAACTCTGGTGAGTCACCCTATGTCCCAATCAAGGAGATCCAGAGGACCCTAGAGAACAGGAAACCAACCAGTGCACATTCTGCAAAGGAAGGTCATTGGAGATGGAAAGGTCCCTGATGCTTCCAAGAGGAGCCATGTAAAGGTCAGCAAAACCCTGACTCATCTTGGCAGATGGCACTACTGGTAGAGGAAAGCTAAAGAAGCCAGGAGGTTTTGCACATGTCCCCAAGAGTGGTCTCTGAGGAATCTCAGCTGACTTTTTAGATGGACACAAGGTCAGTTTTGACCAACTTGGTCTTAACACATGGTGGGAGAATATAGCCTAGGCACAGTCCTACACAGACATTTAAAAGGAAAAACAATGTGGTTTTTTTTTAAATGTAAATTACCACGTACACCTGCGTCAACCCTACCAACAGTAAGCAAAGCTGGAGGCTGTAAAGGAAGGGATCCGTATGAGAGTGCCTAATAATAATGATCACCAAGGTCTCTAGAGTTGCAAGCTTGTCCTGAGTTAATTTGAGCCTGATCTCCTAGACCTGCAATCTTCCTAACCTCCTACATTGATACACTTGATCTGTGTTTTGCTGATATGATTATGAATTACGGACTTCCTGGTTTTCAGAGACTGGTTAAAATACTAATTGCTTTTGTGCTAATTGTTTACAAAAAAGCAATGCTTTGCTGTCCTGTCTATTGTTGTCTTAGCATGATCCCTGCCTCAGTATGCCTTGTCCAGCCACCTGCTGTCTGCCACTGTGGACCTCTGGACTGCTCTGAGGCTAAATGCCCTTAACTGTCCTCATCCCACCTAATGAAGAAGGACTTGGGTCACTTCCCTCAGCTTTGCCCCTTTCAGCAGGAAGCAGCTTGGAGATGTCATTGCCTATTTTTCAATAGAAATGGAAGCTGGAAATTGACAGTGGGGCAATGTAACAGTGTCCACTCGATGCTTTGAATACAGCCCTTCTGCTCTGCCAGAAGCAAACGAAGAAAATAGCAAAACTCCTAATGATTTGGTGAAATACTTCCATTTGGGAAAGAGAGACAAGGGAACTAATCCAAGATGCAGAGTTAGGTACAGAAATAGTCATTACATGAACTATTCAGAAGAGCAAAAGCCACCTCTGCATGTAAATTTCACCCAGATGTTAATATATTAATGTCCTGTCAATATCATGTAAAATTATATATTAATTACATATGATTTGAGAATTTCCACAAATATTCCTGGGATGAGGATCTGTTATTGTGTTTACTAATACACAATAATTTATCATTTATTTAATGGATAGTTATTAAAAGTACATTTTATAATAATTATCTCATAGATGAGAAATGCTTATTATCTTATAACAAGTGGAAAAAAGATATCACACTTGCTTGTGTAATGATGCTGAATTCTGAAAAACAATACACACAGACAGAGAAAAACAGGAGTTCATTTGAGCAGTGAACTTGGTGGTGAGACCAGGGTTGGCCCCTGTGACCCTATTTTAGCTATGGCTTTTCTGCGTTTAGCTTATCAATTTATAATTTGGATGAAAAAGTATTTTAAATGATTGACACAGATAACCCCAAAGTTTTACAACTTGCCCTTTGGAAATTAATATCCACTGGGAATTTTAATTATTCTAAGTGCGGGGGGGGGGGCGGGGTTCTGAAATGTCTGCAGAGGGGACTCTGTTGTCACGCTCGCCCCATTAACTCCTGATGCTCTGTGCTCTGGGAACATTTGTTCTGGGATGGTTGAAATTCCAACTGACTAAATTTTCAGACTTTTGAATTTCAGTAATTGTAAGCAGAACAAATGAAAGAATGATGAGAGTTCTTTCTCATTCCTAGCAACCTCCTTCTTCCTTTCTGTCTGCTGGGGACAGAACCCAGGGCCTCCCGCGTGCTCAGCAAATGCTCTTACCACTCAGCTGCACCCAGATTTTTTTTTTCTTTTTTTTCTTTTTTGAGACTATTGGAGATTTTTACAGAACTTTCAGAGATATGAGGGGAACAAGACAGGGGGCTTCAGGTCCTAAGGGAAGGAAAATGTGAGGAGGAGACCATTAGCAGCTGCAGTGAGAGCCTGGGACTGCGATGGGTGACGTTGGGACAGTGGGGCTGGGCAGCGTTCAAGGTCATGGAAAGGACGGAGAGGGATTGGGGGGGATGGGTTTCTGTTATTGTACCTGGAAATAAGTGCAGGTTACTCAGCTGTCCCCACGCTGCTCTCAGGTTTAAACCCTGCAGCCTTGCTGTGGCCACCTGCCTGAGGTCAGTCCATGGTGGCACTTCAGGGTGCCTCTGGAGTGGAGTCAGAAGACAGCCGGGAGCCTCGAGGTCACTGCTGCCTTGGTTTCACGCAGCAGAGCCGGGTGCTGTCTCTCCCCCTCCAGGGGCAGCCGCTCACCCACGCAAGGGTGGGCTTCCTAGTCCCCAGTCCTGGGAGACCAGGGCACTGGCTCCGAGCTCTCCCCCCACGGCTCTCTTCCTGCAAGTGCCCTCAAGACCTCACCTAGAAGGTGTGAGGAAACAGGAAGGGCCGAAGGCAGGAGAGACCCCCAGCTTCAGCAGGAACAGGCCCAGCAGTAGAGATGCTCAAGGAAGATTCCAGAGCTTTTCCACAGGAACCCGACTGGTGCGTGGATGGAATTCTTTCCCCTGTGTGAGACACCTTGCCTCTGCAGTGACTCCTGCTGTCTGATGTCACCATCACCATCGTCACCACCATTGTTGAGCAGTGCACAACACCTATCATTCTGCTTGGCCTCGGGAAAGCCCTCTTTGGAAATTACTGTTATCTTTTTATTTTAAAATGAAGAGCCCCACACTCACAGGTTCTGTGAGTTTCACAGCTGGCAGCCAACAAGGCACATCTCAGTGCATTCTGGTTGCTGTTATTCAGCTATTTGGTCCTTGGGTTTCATCTGTCCTGACTGGCAAAGCCTCAGGGCTGACTCTCTCATGAAAGTCTGTCCCAGAGTATGTAAACCGTCCTCTGGGCACCTCGGCATGTGTTAGTGCTTTTAAATCTCAGGAGTCTACGCAAAATAGAAAGTCCTGGCAGTCCTTGCCCGGGTTCAGGGCCATCCACTGCCCTCTCCACACCCCACAGCGGCAGACTTGCCAACACCCTCTTCTGAAGTCTTTCTTGACATATTTTCCATAAATATACAGTTTCCCCAATGCTTTGACTTTGGGAGCAAAAGAGGAAAAAACTGTTATTTTAGGCCCAGAGGCAAAGACTGTGAAGGTCACGGGCAAAAAAAGAGTACTGTCCCAGTGCTCCAAATCCGCACAGCCCAGTAAACATTTCCAGCTCACAGAGTCCATGCTGGCTCTCATCAAAGAGCTCGAGCCCAGCGTTCAGCTCCCAGAGACCTTCTTTACCCCGATAACACCCTCGCGTCAGCTTCTAAAAACACAGAGCTTCAAGTGTCAACATTTTGTGGAGAAGGGTCAAATCAGCATTTCCTCCTGAGAACTTGCACTAGCTTTTGCTTTTACCGGCTCTGGCGCTCAGAGACACTGGAGCTGCTTTTTGTTCCTTAGACCTGGATGAGAAAGGACTCAGCTCTGTTGCTCTCCAGGAGAAAGAATATTACTTGATGGCAAAAGTGAAAAAGAGTTTTATGTTCCCAATTTTGGCAGGATTTTTCCCCATCCATGTTGTCTCATTTAGTACAATACGACTGATCTTTCAAAGTTGTTGTCTTAGTCCATTAGGCTGCTATTAAAAACACCTAAAACTGGCAATTTGTAAGGAGCACACATTTATTGCTGACGGTTCTGGAGGCTAGGAAGTCCACGAGCAAGTCCAGCACGTCTTGTGTTTGGTGAGGACTTGCTCTCTGCTTCTAAGATGGTCCCTTGTTGCTGCACCCTCACCTGACCAATGGGGAACAGGACTCAGGCCTCCTATGAGGACACTGATCCCATTAATGAGGGTGGAGCCCTCCTGGCTTGATCACTCCCAAGGACCTCCTACCCTGATTGAACCCACTGGATTTTCCCAACATTTGAATTTGGAGAGACCCAAAGATCCAGACCACAGCAGTTACATAAAAAAAGATCAGTGAAATGACACCAATTCGAGATGCACTGGAACATATTTTTACAGGACTCCGTGTTTTCCATTCAAGGTTCTATTTGGCACCTGTTCTGTAGAAGGATCTTTAGAAGGTGAGGATGAGCTCATTCCTCTGGCAAGTCCTTCAGCTCACCAGCTCTGGTAAGCTGCTTCAGGATATGGTAACTGATAAGCTTATAAGCTTCAAAAGTAGCCAGTATTAGCCTTGATCTTGCAACCATTTGAAAAGTGCTTAGGGAAGGCCTTCTACTTGCAAAATGAGATGCTAGTTGGTGAGATGGGACATCTTACCCCAGGCCAACACAACGTTCATGAACTGCACTGACACTGGCCAGCTCTCCAGATCACAAAGGGAAGGTTCAGAGTCAGGCAAAGACAGGAAGAGGAGCCCAGGGTCAGTAAGTAGTGAACTGACTACCAGTTTTAAGTCTTTGCATCTTGACTTAAGAGCCAAAGAAAGAACATGACAGGTGAAGCTTAAACCACAGACCTGGGGACTGATGGTCCCAGGAAGCTATCCACAGCAGTGGAGTTGGGATCACCCAAGGGGAAGAGGATGTCTTACAAGAGCAGAGAGGAGCAGATACAGGCAGCAGACTCCTATCAGACGTGCTTTATGCGTAGCAACACTGCAGAAGCCTTGTAGGACTAAATTCTGGAATTTAAAAAGGAAGTCCCGACTTTACGTCCTTCCCGGAAGGGTTAACTCCCTCCTGCTACCTGGCACCTCTCCTTTGCTCTGGCCTTCATCCAGGAGGGACCTGGAAATAAGTGCCCACAGCCTGGTGCTGATATGGTGCACTGCACAAAGCAGAAGGACAGAATTCTTAAGCAAATATTAGCAGTTGACTCTGTGGTCATTAAAGGTCCACTTACTTTGAATCTATACTGAGTTACATATTTTTTTTTCTAAGAATAGATTTTTTTCTTTGCTTCGGCATTCAGGGAAGTGGATTCCCCAGCTGGGAGTCCTTACTCTTTTAAGTCTCTTGGCAGCCATGTCACTTAACGTCTCTGAGCCACAATTTTCCCACCTATAAAACCAGAGCCCATAAAGTCTGTGCTAATGTTCTCTCCTAGTCTAAATATTTGTGATATGCAGACATAAACGTCTTTGTTTTTCCCTTAGAAACCTTAGCTTTCAGTCAGATTGGCCCAGAAACATAATTGGAAACAGGTAGAGCGACTGGAGCTCCCCTCGCACAGTTCATTTGCTTTTCTGGTTTCTTCTCTCGAGTTCCCCCGCTCCCCACCTCCCCATGAGGTAAACAGTGGACAGAGTAGATGAAGAATTCAGGTGGATGTTGAGTCTGGAGAGCATAGACATCGAGTCCTGAGTCCCATTTTATGCAAGGTGTTCAAATCTCATAATAAACACAGCCCATTCCCCAAGGCCCAGGGTGGTGGGTTGACTTTGAACTGGGAGACAATGGCCTTGAAACATCAGCTCAAACGATCTCAAAATTTGTGCAGCCTGCTGCTTGTCACTTAAATGGATTTGACCTTTGACCCCTCCTCAGGAAGGAGCTTCTAGGCCCTGCTCCTCATGCACTGTGAGCCCCCCGACTCTGTGATTCATCTGCATTCAAGATTCATAGGGTGTAATACTCATATGGTTCATGGAATTTTTATTCTTGTACATTTGAATACTTGTAATTTTTTTAAATTCCTAAATGGATTTGGTTGTTCCCAGACATTTTCTACTTTGTCTTTCTGTCTGGAGGTACATGACTCCTTTGTTCTTAGAATGCCCCTCTGAGTCCTGTTTATCACACTGTCTGCCTCATGGGCAGACAATGACTTCTCCATGCAATGTCAAGAGCCTCACATCTACAGTAAAAACATTTTTTCTGAATGAGCTCTGGGAATCTCTGGAGAGAGAAATATTTTTCTCCAGACTAGAATTTTACAATATTTATGATTCTTGATTATGTGTTTTGAATGTGATAATATCTCTGGCATATAAAATGGATTTCTTCTTGTGGGTTATGGACAAAGATAAGCTTGAGAGCCCAGGAGCTGGACAGAGTAGCAATCAACCATCAATCAAAGAGAATGTGTCATCAATGTGTTGTAGCCAGGGTTTTCACTGCTCTGATCAAAAGACCTGAAAAGAACAATTAGATGAGGAAAAGTTTCCTTGAGGGCTCATGGTTTCAGAGGTCACAGTCCATAGACAGCCAGCTCCATTCCTCAGGGTGGGAGGTGGGGCAGAACATCATGGTGGAAGGGTATGGTGAAATAAAGCAGGTCAGGATGTGGCCACCAAGAAGCAGAGAAAGGGAGTAAGCTCAACTCACCAAATGCACACACCAAAGGCACACCCCCAGTGACCCACGTCATCCAGCCACACCTACCAGCCTGCAGTTACCACCCAGCCAATCCCTATCAGGGGGTTCATGCACTGATTACATTAAGGCTCTCCTAACCCCATCACTTTACCTCCAAACCTTCTTGCATTGTCTCACACCTGAGCTTTTGGGGGATATCTCATATCTAAACCATAACACAAGGTATCTACCTTGTGCAAAGACTGCTGTAAGCATCATCATTGTTAAATACAAATTTGATCTTACTCTATCCTTCTTGTAAAAATTGCAATGAATATCAATTTCCATAAGTTCCATGCATTCTCCAGGGTGCTTCAAGGTTGGCCAGCAGATAATGCCTCCATGTGGAAAACGCCATGCCTGTCTTGGTTCTCTGGTGGCTGCTTCTCTCCTCTCACCTCTACAAGTGGCAACACTACCTCCGTCAGAATCTTGCTCACAACATGCTTCTTCCACAAAACCATGAGGACCTCTGTGTGGAGGACCTCTACGCTAGTTCCTGCGTTTGATTAAGATGTTTAACATCACTCAAACAGTACCTACTTTTAATTACAAAAGAAAAAAATAAAAAAAAAGAAAGTTGGGAAAATACAGAGAAGAGAGATATATAAATAAAGAAAAGGAAAATCATCCATGCTAATCCAGAGAGAGCATCGCCAACATTTTGAGTAGGTTGAAATTGCCTCTAGAAGGTCACAGAGGAATTTTCATTTTCAGATGCTGGAAAGAGTCATGATCACTGCCCCCAGAGTTTTCTCAGTTAATGCTTAAATAAAATCTAGCCGATGTGGCACAGATTTTTATAATTTAAAAAGTAATAATTATCATTCCTGGGTTTTAAGTATGAAGAGCAGGGATTTAACTAGAACATTACTTGTGATTAAAGGCTATATATGAGAATTAATGTAATTCACATTCATTCTTGTGCCAGTTTTGCTTTGATTCAAAAAGTCAGTTTTGAGAGTATCGCATGACGCCTTGGGTTAGTGTGCACAGTGGTGAAACTGGCTGGGGAGGGACCGAAAGGTCCCTGAAAACGAAACACACGTGGGAATGTGGACAAAGTCCTTGAGAGAAAAACAGGAATGGACGTAACCCTAGTTCAAGTTCCTTCGGTCTTTTTCCCCCTTGCCTGCCAACCTTCTTTCTAAATAAATTAATAATCAAGCTTAGAAGAATAACAAGCGGGCTGCTGAAATGCTGAGTCAGCTTCATGCCTCTGCTGAGCACCCTGGGAATTCAGGCTGAGCTGATGCATGTTGAATTTCGAAGCCTGGTCTGCATCCTTGGCCCTGTGTCTGGTCTCCAGTCTTGGGGCCAGACTTGAACTCCCCTAAGTGACAAACAGACGTCGCCCTGAGGTGGGGAGCTGAAAGGTTGTAGTTGGAGAACTGGGGTTCGCTCCCTGGGAATGAATAAAGGAAAAGGAAGTAGCTTTTGTTAAACAGAACAAAAAAGTCTGTCTAGAAGTTGGAATGAAAAATACAACCTTTTCAGAGTCTTTGTGTTTGAGGTAGAAACCAAGGGATGCTGAAGCTAGTGACCTCTTTACCCAACTGCCTTTGAGCTTCAGTGTTGTCTGTGAGTAGGAGCATCCTGGGGTCTCTGGGGTCTTTTCTGAAATGTCTTATCACAGGTCATAAAAACTTGTGATAGAAATTTAGCAAAACACTCAGTGTTTAAGAAATTAGGATTCCATCTTGGGCTTTCCCAAGGGGAAAAAGCAAAAAGAAAGTTAGTTCACACTTCAGCAAATCTAATCCTTAATAACTGGAAAATGAGCAAAGAAATGGAAAGAGAATAATTTCATTTCCCTCTACCAAAGTTCTGTGAAGGAGAGGGCAGGGCCGGATTTTGATTAAATTTCTGCCCAAGCTAGCAAATGCCTGTGACGAAGGCAGAAGAAGAGGACATCTCAGGTGGCCGCAAAGGTCACCGTCTCGTGCTCAGCTGACCGCGGGTTCTCTAGGAGTCTGCATGAGGGGCAGGACATCTCATCTCAGGCCACTTGCCCTGGAAGCCCAGCTGCCAGCCAGCTTTTTGACAGGGAAAGGAAAAGCTGGCATCTGCAAAGCCCTTGCTACTAAGTAGAGCCATCTGAACTGCGGACAGTGCGTTCTAGGCACGTTAATTGTGCCATTGCTGTAATCCCTACGATTCTGCCACCAGGCAGGTGCTGCTGTCCACAGAAGCTAAGCGGGAGGAGTGCAGGCACAGAGCGTGATTTGCCTAGACCAGTCACCGGGTTTCTGGGGCTCAGACAGGTGTGCCTCTAATGCCAGGGATGCACTAGTTTATCAGGAAAGAAGTTATAAAGACATTCCTGGGATATTTTCTTTGAGGGCAGAACTGAAAAGTGATTATCTAAGGTTGTGCAGATGAGGAGGGGGTTCCTTGAAAAGGAAAGGAGAAAAATGGGGGAAAGCTAAATGAAAAAGATGAGAATTAAATACCCTGTGTGCATGTATGATTACACGAATGGTGCGAATCTACATTGTGCACAACCACAGAAACGAAAAGTTGTACCCCATTTGTGACCAGTGAATCAAAATGCAGTCTGTAAAACTAAAATAAATTAAAAAATAAATTAATTATCATAGTGAAAGATAAAGTTAACTCTGATAATAAGTCGTAGACCTGGGACAAAATAAAAGCAATAATTTACATCTTAATGAAGGCTATCAAGAAGAGGTGTATACGTGGAGTAAAGGGGAATTTAGAAACTCAAGATACAGCCTGTTAATTGCAAAGAACATCTTGGAACTCTTTATTATAAAACAAAATGAAACAAAATAAAACAAAAAACAGTGCCAGAAGCCTTTGATAGTCTAACAAATCAGACCTAAATGATGATTGCCAGCCTTTTTGTCAGCGATAGGAAATAAGGCGTGGCATGAGTTTTCTGAGTTGATTTATCCATGGAAGATGCACATTCCCCAAAAAATTGATTACTTTTCTGATTTTTTAATGGCTCAGTTTTTGTTTTCTTTTTAGACTCTTATTTCCTTTAAATCTATAATACAAATCTAATACACTGAGCTGGGCTTTAAACAGAGCAATGGTTATAAAAGTCTGACCATCTTAAATACCAGTTAAAATAGATTAAACAACTCAATGCCAACAGTGAAAGATTGCTAGGAAAATAGATTATTTCAAATATTTAGTGCATCGTGGATTGGTTTTGCTTCTGTATAATCCATGCTCACTTTAAAAAGGTATATTTTTGAAATGCTGGGGACTCCCCCCAGGACCTTGCACGTACTAGGCATGTTCTCTACCACTGAGCTACACCTCCAATTTACATGAATTTTTTTAAAACTCCTTTTTCTAAATCCATTATCTGACTTCTTAATCTACTGACAGTTCCCTGAGAAGGGTGTCAGAAGCTTGGTTCAATGAACGAGCTAGTAGAGGACTAGAGAAATAATTTTTTTTCTGTTTTTTTTTTTTTTTTTTTTTGGTACCAGGGTTGAACCCAGGGACGTTTCACCAGTGAGCCACAACCCAGCCCTTTTCTGTATTTTATTTATTTTATTTAGACACAGGGTCTTGCTGAATTGCTTAGGGCCTCACTAAATTTAGGACTTTGAACTCAGAATCTTCCTGCCTCTCCCTCCCATGCCTCTGGGATTATTAGGCGTACCCCACTGCGCCTGGCTCAGAAAGAAATTTTGAAACTGGAGTCAGTCTTAGAAATGATCATCGACAGGAGGAGGCTGGGATTAGCAACACTGGGCTTAGAGCAAAGTTTAAGGGCGGCCCCAAACTCAGGAATCAAAATAATATTTTAGCACAATATGTTTTTAAATCAAAGTTAATTTTTAAAAAGTCTATAGTGAACAAATAACAGCAATTTAAATAAAGTCGGACTGCAACTTGTTTGCCTTACAACCCTGCAGCACTGGGCAGGTGTTTCTCATCCATGCATGGTTCCCAGGTCATGCTGCCCGGCGGCTCACACCAGGGGCGCCAGTGAGAGTCAGGTGACCCGGGACCACTTTCAATGGCAGAGTGTTTATTAACTTTTCAACTTGGTTCAAGACATGGGAAGGTATTTTGCAGTTGCATGTGTATAAGGAACAGTTTTTCCGTATGCTCCAGGATGGTCTCATGCGGCTCTGATAAAGGAGGTCAACAAGGGAGTCCCACTTGGCTGATAATTCAGAACTCATCCGCATTTACCTTGAGGGGAGATGGGGTTAAGGTCCTCAGAATTTGCCAGAAACAGTTAGAATTACTTCCTGGAGAACTGGAGGACTTAGAACAATCTATCAACATTTTGGAATGTCAAGGTCAATCCTCGCACTGCACTAAGCAAAAAGGTGCACATGGAATCCTGATTGTGACGTCCAGCCCACATCAGCTGCCCCACGTGGGCCTCTCCCTGATCTCTTAGATTCCCAAGGGAGAACAAAAGAAAACAAAAACAAAAACCAGGCTGTGGTTTTAGTCGTTAAGTGGAAGTTAATGATGGGATGAATGGTAATCACTCTAGTGTGTTAATAATATGTTCAAGGCCTTAAATTATTACTCCTGCTAACCTAACCTCAAAATTTGTTTGTTTTTTTTCATTTTCATCTTCTATGCTTCAAGTTCTGATGACCTCACTCCAGTCTCTTGAATCAGAAATTAAGTATAACCAAGAAGATTTTCCCAGTTTCTTGTCCCTACAGATAAAAATTAAAGGCCTGATCCCTAGGATTCTGAGAGTACACCTCATGTCAACTTGTGGAACTCCTCCTTCAAGGGTCTTGAATGTCATATTTTTTATAAGTATGTATTGAATTAAATGTGGTGAATCTGAATTATGAAAAAGCCTGACTAGCAACTCTTGCTTTGTGTTCCTCTGGATTCTGTGCATCTGCAGAGCCCAAGTCCCAGGAGGCTCACAGCACCTGCAGAGCCCAA
>JAJEJO010047450.1:97932-110631 GCA_020662805.1 Glaucomys volans
CCAAGTCCCAGGAGGCTCACAGCACCTGCAGAGCCCAAGTCCCAGGAAATAGCGTGTCCCTGCTGTGTGGTTCCCAGAGGAAATTCAAAGCTTTCCAGGTGAAATACCTTGTTGTCTGCCAAGAAGTGTTCAGACTGGCCTGGATCCTTCTCCTGCAATTCAGTATCAAAATTAGGGACCAACAAAAACTCTTATATTACAGGAAAACTCAGAAAGAAAGGATACAGCCTCGAAATCTCCCACTGATGAATTCTGGGTCTTGGTATGTCTTCCTTTTGTCCAGGTTTGTCTGATCCTCCCCTCCTGTGCCAAAGGGAGCCTGACCTAAGAAAACGGTAAAAATGTCAGGAAGTTTAGACCTGTCGCAGACCGGCAGACCACGGATTAGGGACGGGAGACACAGGCATGCACACACCCCAGTACGTGAAGTCTTACAGCGAGTCACGGAAACGGTACCTGCTCAGGAAAGGCAGAATGTTCTCATGGAGTGCTTCCACCCTTGGGTCTTCAGGGCAGCCCTAGGAAGTGACTGGAGCCTGCGGAGAGCTCAGAGTGATCCTCTGTGCAAGGGCCAGGAGCAGCAGCGGGCTTCAGAGGAAGCCAAGCCGAGCCCCCGAGGCTGCTCAGATTGGTGGGGAATCATGGTCACAGCAAGCACCCAGTACTTTTCTTTCCTGTTTGTTTGTTTGTTTGTTTGTTTGTTTTTTGTTGTTTTGTTTTTTGCGGTGCTGGGGATTGAACCGAGGGCCTTGTGCTTGCAAGGCACTCTACCAACTGAGCTATATCCCCAGCCCAAGCATCCAGTACTTTTGAAGCTAGTTTTTGACATTGTTTATGCTTATATGCAAAACTCTTCAAAAACATATTCTATGTGGTTCTGAATTCTCCTCAGTGGGGAAATGTGTATATTTTTTCCAGATCAAATAAATAACCTTTTTTTTGTTTTGTTCTTACTATGCATTCATGTAATAGTTCTACTTCATTTACAATATATTTGTCACCATACTAGGTATCATATAAATAATGATTTCTCAAGGGACTTAAAGCTTGAAATAAAGTACAGTTCTGTCTGTGCACTTCCCCTTCCTCCCCCAAAGTAAATAACTGCAAACCTTATTAAAAAGTGCTATTTGCACAGGACAAATTTTGGCTTCATATTGTTGATTGTGTAGAGGTCATCTTGAAATCCATAACTAGCTTAGAGCCTGAAAACATAAAATTATTAGAGGAAATGTTTTTGATGTCTTGAACCGAGAATCATTTGACCTGGATTTTGAAGGCCACGGAGCCTAGTTTAGCAGGGTTAGGTGGTGGTGTAGCTGAAATTACTGCTGCTGTCCAGGGAAAAAGAATTTTAGGATCATTTTCACTTGAATTCCATTGATTAACATGGATGGGGTGTCCGTGAGCGTCCCTATAAGGCTAAGAATCACTTGTGTTTTCGTTCAGCCTAGTTGTCTGGCACAATAACGGTTCACAATCATAACATAAAGCTTTTGAAAAATGAAATGTTTTGGACCCTTGAGGTCCTTTCCATTTTTCCACCCTAGAGATGTCGGAGTCGTTAATCCAGCGGACAAGGTGGGGCAGAATTCACTGACCAGTGCATCACTTACCGAGAGAAGAGAAATCCCAGGCTCTCCCACGCTATTAAAGTCTCTGCAGAAACACTGACATTTAGCTTGGAATTCAGCTGGATGTTGAGAAATTGTCAACTCCCCAAATCGATTGAAGGCATGATAACAATACTGTGGTATGTGCAGTTGGTTAACTGCAGGTGTTTGGCTGGGAAAGTTGGAGAGGCACAAACTTGCAGCTAGAACATCGTGGTGTGGGACTTGGTTCAGTCAAATGAAAGGAAGTGGGGAGAAAACATCGCTTATTACCAATTAGTTTACTTCCTGTTCAAAAGTGTCTTTGTGATGCCAAACATCTGGGTGAGAAATGAGAAGCCACGGAGAATCCTTTGCAGAATCTTTTGTCTCCAACCGTCTGGCCCCTCCTTTATTTAGTGTCCACTGGTGCCTCTTATTTACCTGGCCTCACTGCTGGGGGCTCAGACTCTGGGAGAGGAGAAGGTTAGGCACACCATTAGGAAGACATCAGAGTGCCACGAAAGAGGTGTGGGCCTACCACTGTGCCCCAGTGGACTGCTTGCATAGAGCTGGTCGACTCAGGGATGCCTTCTGAATAGGACGGCGTGGAGCTGAGCTTTGAAGTCCGTGCTCGTTCCAGCTGGGGGTTAGGCCGCCACGTAACGGAGACACTTAGGGTTACAAAACACGGAAAATGCAACTAAAACTAAAATGTGGATACCTGGGAGGAGAGAGGGCACAATCCGTCAGAGTGTGATGGCTCTCATGCACATCATGAAGTTGGAACAGGGCCGGAGCCTGTTGGACAGCCTGGGGAGCAGAAAAGTGGTGTGCCTGCCGGGTGTGAGAGGAGATTGGTGCGCCAGGCTGTCTCCCTCTGGTCAAGAGTCTCAGATGTCAGGCTGTCGGCCAGGGGGTAACGTACAGGAGGAAAGGGAGCGGGAAGCATTGTAGGAGTAGAGGCCAGGTGGGCAAAGCGTGGACCATGAGCCTGAGAATGAAGGGCCTTGTGTCCTGGATCTGCCGGCTGCAGGCAAAGCACTGGGCATCCACTGTGAGCGGATTAGTGATTTTCATGGTGACTTAAGTCAAGTTTTGGTTGCGTGTAAAAGAGGGGTGTTTGAGGGGTGGAAGTCCATTGGACTTGGTGTACCTTGAACTTGAAGTGCATGCAGGCTGTCCAAATGGAACATGGGGCATGCTCTGAATAGCCACACTGGAGAGATGGCCTGGTGGGCCACTGTGCCCGAGTCCTGCTGAGCGGGTAATAGAAGTCCCGAGTCTGCCAAGAGAGCATCCACTGAGGGAGAAGAGAATGAGGCGATCAGTGACGGACGACTTTAGCACCAGCATCTGTCCGGAAATACAGATGCTTATGCTCCTGAGCTCTGGAAGATGATTCATGTCTTCACCTTCATCTATGTGCTCTTACACAATGGCCCAGGCCTTTATCTCTTGAGATTTTTTTTTTTTTTTTTGGTACAGGAGAATGGAACCCAGGGGTGCTTAACCACTGAGCCCCAGCCCATTTTTATATTTTGAAGAAGGGTCTCACTAAGTGGCTTAGGATCTCCCTAAGTTGCTGAGGCTAGCTTTGAACTCACAATCCTCCTGCCTCAGCCTCCAGAATGGGTGGGATTACAGGTGTGTGCCCTACCCAGACTCTTGTGATTTTTAAATTTATTATCATGTGTAGGAAGGTATGACTTATTCTTGACACATGAGGTGGCATCAGGCCCTATAGGCCATGCAATTATCACATCCTCCTCAATCTTTATGTTTTCAGTGGGAAAACCCAGAACAATCAAAGAGGATTTTCTATATGGTCATAATGCATTTAGTCTTCTGTGCTTTGGTCATATCCAAGCACATTTTCTGTCATGATCTTTAGAAGTACTTACTAAACCTCTACCAGACCTCTTACTTGGAAAATCTTTCAAGCTACTTTGAACATTCCTTTTTGGTGAAAATTAATTAATACTGATTTTATTAACAATTTGCAAATGAATTTTATGTCTTGTACATCAGTTAGCACTTGGAATAAAGGATACTTTAAAATCTGAAATCAGAACAGTATTTGGACTCAAGCAAATTGTCACTTAAGCCCACGCTTTCCTCTGTTAAGTTTTATGTCATTCATAAAATTGTAATAACTTGTATCATTAGTAAGGAATCTCATTCAGGACACTTTATGAGAAGAAACTATGTGTGAAAGCAGAAAGCGAGGTGTCATCCACGTAGCAAGCACTGAACAAATGCCAATGCAAGTGACATCTCTAGAGCTCTGCAAGGAGCTGGGCATGTCCCGCCTGGGCAATCTAGCCTTGTCCCGCTTTGCAGCTGAGGGACAGATCGCCACTGAGGAGTGGACTGATGGAATCATTAATGATTGCCAGACCTAGGAAACACTGTTTTCATGATAGATATTTATGTGTGGAAAGGCACCTGTGTAAGTGAAGAAATTTCACTCAAAACAATAAATAATTTGGCACTTGCATTAGGAGATTCACTGAAGACTTTCAGGGCAGTTAAATAAACGACAAACACATTTTACAGGTGGCAAGATAGGAGGCAAAGTAATGTATCTATGTGTGTTTTATTTCCTAGACTTTGCAGATTAAGCTTGTGGGAGAATTTTGATAAGTGTAAGTGCCTAAGAAAGTTTTTCAGTCTAGGATTTTCAGTCTAGTCTAGAGATGGACTGAAGCTTGGGTGCAGTGAACCTCTCTCGGCTTGTGGGTCTGTGAAGCTGATGGGAGGGCGACAATCTAGAACCTTCCATGACAGAAATCATAAAAAGTTAAGCCTTCTATTTATGCAGAGTAGAGCTGAAGCTGGAGAATTCGTTGTGCCCTTGATTTAGCATGTTTATTCAACAAGTGTGATTTTTCACTTGCTCTCAGTGGCTTGAAGACAAGAACAAAGACACCTAGCAATTGTGCTCTCTGGTCTACATGTCCCTGGCCTAACTCAGAAACACGAGACAGGGGATGTGTGAGTTAGCCAATGGCAGCAGAAAAGCAAAAGAGATTGCACGAAAATTAAAAAAAGAAAAACTTTACAACTCCAATCTCTCTGCCTGTGTGTGTGTGTGTGTGTGTGTGTGTGTGTACGCACTCCTGGCTTGGATGGAGGGCCTCAGGCTCATTGGCAGGTGCTCCTTCACTGGGCTACACCCAGCCCTCCACCTCTGTGTCTCCGTGTCTGGGCGAGTATATTAAGATTGCTGCTCTGGGCTGAACAGAATGAACAAACCTGTCTCCTGCGTAAGTTCTTCACATTCTCCGGAGGTAAATCCTTCAGGTAATCACTTTCAAAGAGGACCAATCTGGGGGTAAATGTTTTGACGTTTTTCTTGAAGCACTCCACTCTCAAAAATTCAGAGAACTCACTCAATGTTTAGGAAATGTTTTTCCTTTAATCAAAAACATAGGAGCTGAAAGAATGCTTATTTTAAGGGAAATTTAATTACATATTTGTGATTACCTAATTCTTTGTTTACGCACATGTCATTCTGTGAAGACTCAAAGGAACACTTTGAGTCTTAAGAACAGGAAGTTCTGTTTTGCCAAGTATAAGTGAGAGTAGGTGCCAAGAGTCTCACATTTATTTAAAATTAAATGACAGCTCATATTTGAGAAAACCTGGCAATAACTTGGCAGCATACCATCATTGGAAAACCAAAGCAGCTTATGAAGGATGGATTTATTGGTATGTAACAAACTAATAAACAAGACAATAGAGTAAAAGCAGACACAGACTGGTCTTTTTTTTGTGAACGATAGCCCAGTCATACCGAATCTCTGGAAAAACATTGCAAAATGGGAAAAATTATTTTTAAATGCAACATTTCATCAAAATTACACAATAATGACTCCGCTAGCTTATGCAAGTGCCTCTAGGGTGCCAGGTACTCGGGCAGAGCTTTGTAAACTTACGTCATTGAATCCTCTCAACAGCAATAAGAGGTAGACACCATTGCTATGTTCTCTTCAGTGGTGGGAAAAGAGAGAAAGAGAAAAGGTAGGTAACTTCTCCATCTTTAGAGCTAGAAGAGGTGGGTCTGGGACTTGAACTTGAGATCTCACACCAGTGCCAGTTCTCATCCAGTTTTGATGATGGAGTCCCACTAAAATACGAATGTTTGTTTTCTAAGGCAAAAGCATGAATCACAATGATCAGTTTAACCTCTCTCTGGTGAAAACTCTTCCGGGTGTTCCTCCAATTCCATGTGGAATATGTAGTAGACAAAGCACATCATGGAAATTTCCTTGATTCTAATTTATTATCTTTGTGTCTGTGATTCATAGTCTTTTCTGGGTCCCAGACTGCTTTGACAATTAAAAGAAATTTAAACATGCTATTTCCACTAAAATAGCACGTGCACATAAGACGTGGCTTGGTGTTCCAGGAGATTGGGATTCCAGGTAACTCAGACGGCAACAGTCTTCCCCCCATCTCCTCCTCTTGGGCTTCGCTTTCCTAGAAAGTTTGGGTATTGTTAATTTTCCAGATGCAGGATGCCTCTTCCCAGTTACATTAGAAATTCTACTCTATCAATGTCTGAGTCCCAATAACTCTGAGTCCCAAACTCCGGATGGAGTCAAAGCAAGGACCCGAAGAGATTTAAGTTTGCCACGTCTTGGGTAGTGCTTGCTTAGTCTTCTATTCTTGTAAGGTTCTGATCCATTCCAGCACCCCCTGGGTTGTGGTATCAAATGCCAGAAATAATGAGCTCTCAACTTGATCAGACATTGGTCATTTTCCTCTCCTCAAATGGAATTTAGCTCCCAAAGGTGAGAGCACTCGAATTTTTAGCCTAACTTCTACAGAGAGAATCATGAGCTTTCTAAATTTCTACCACCATGGTGCCCCATGGCTCCTTTCTCACATCCTGGGATATCCTAGGAGCCACCACTCTGGAATGCTGGCTTTATTCCATTCCCTTTACCCTTGCTCCTTGTTATTGGATGACCTCTGAGTGAACAAGTCCATCCTTCCTATGACTTGGTATTGTGAACAGTCTCATCTTCCCCAATAAGAGCTTAGGACAGGGAGGGGAGGCATCACCATTACCTCTTGTTTTATTCTTAGATGTCTCTCTATGCCTCAGTTTCTCAATCCACAAAATGAGGATAATAATATGATACCCCATGGGATTATTGGTGGTGATTAAATGAACTCATGTATGTGAACAACCAAAATCCTGACTGGGGCCATGTCAATGTTGGCAGTGGCTGTTACTAACAGAGTGGGTAGTGTTTTTCCTGGGCTGGCTTGAGCTCAGACCTTCCAAGAGGGCTGTGTGGCTGGTTCTCAGTCTCTGGAGATGGTTATGTTAGTTTGAGAGTTAAATTCAAGTGTGTCTGTTTAACAATTCTTCCATATCTGCTGTGTGCCAGGCATACTATACTGCTTGCAACTCCCCATACCTAACAAGGTCAGAACAACTATATTCAGCAAGTAACTGAGTGTCACAAAGAGAAACCGAGAGTTCAACGTGAAGCAGGCATAGCAGTGTGTGCTGTGTTGGTGGCGTTTCCGGCTGCCATGGCTGAAGCACAAATCCTTTTCTTCACTGAGCTCCTGTCCTTTTAGCTTAGCTCACTGACTCCCTGTCCTCTGTTCCCTGCGAGAGGAGGGCACATTCTCTGCCTGACTTCGTTTCATTCTGGCTTCTGTGGCATTGGCTGTGGCCCGCTGACTTGAATTGTTCAGTCATCTCCTAGGTGTCCTGGGTTCATCTCCTAGCTGTCCTGTTCACGATGGCTCTTGACACCTCCTGCTGATTTGGTGGATTTCTTTACTGTTTTCATTGTGCCAGGTATGAAGGTTAAAAGGTGAATGTAGCACTGTTCTCATTCTCAAGGGACGCATGCTCGTGGACAGACAGGCTGCAAAGTCAGGTGCCATACAGTGCTCTGTGAGCCCAAGGTCGCAGATCCTATGGCTCCGATTCATGCTGAGGCTTTCCCTCCATTTCCCCTTTTCTCATCAGAGCACATACTAACCACCTCGTGAAGACTTGGTGTTCCTGACTCACAGTTGCAGGAGTCTACTCTGAGTTTTGCGCCCTGAGAATTTTCCGGTGTTGGTAATGGGTTGTACTGAATCATTTATTTATACTTTCTTGGTCCGTTCCTTTTGACCTAAGATGTGTATTTACTGATGGAGAAAATACATAGCTCATGAGTGAGTATGGTGTGACAATTTTTCTCTAGAAAGAGAAGCAGGTGAGGCGTCACTTGAATTGTATTGGCTTAGATAGTTACCTCCTCACTCTTCAGTGGGTCCAAGTGTACAGTCCACACTGAGTGCACATACATGTGGTGAAGGCTGGGATGCACATGGTACCACCCATGGAATCAAAAGTGGTGTTTAAGATGAAGGAAAACAAATGCTCCATCACTAACTTGGACCCTGTTTACTACACGTTCGCTACCATTGTTTATTTTTTGGGCTAAGCATCTTCAGTTGTCTATAGTGCTTTCTTATAAAGCAGTTCTGGTCTAATGCATGACTCTGTCCACATTTAATATGTGGGAGCTCATCTTGATCTGGAATAACTTTTATTCCTTCATAGTTATAGGCTTGAAAGTCTTATTTTCTCAAGGAGAGTCGGGGTGTCTGACTGATCCTGGGACCACAAGTGACATTCATCCAGGTCTGGGTAGCTCAGTAGCACAGGTGTGATTTCCTGCCCGAAGCTTTAGCCAACATGGAATTGTTTTCCTCCTGCTTCTCCGCTGCTTTTGGATGGTTTTGTTGTCTTGGCCCCTCTGCAGAAGGTCGGTGTTCCCACGATTCTGTCGGTGGTCCTAGCAATCTTGGTCCCCCACACCCTTCCTCGTTCATCTCGTTCACTTCCTGACGATGAAGTAACACCCACAGGCCAGCCGATCCTCACCTGTGTCTCCACTCTGGACCGTGCTGGCTTCATAAAGAAATGGCCGCTGCAGTCCCTACCAGCTCTGGGCAGACTCCTCACTTACTCCTCCACATGCCTCTTGATGCAAAGTCACCCCTCCGGAAAGAGACAAGGTCTCCCTTGCTGCTCTCTTGTACCATCTGCTCTGAGCCCTCTCAGTTGAGCCCCCAAAGGTCCCTCTGCCATCTCCTGCTGTCCAAGCCTTCACCAAAGCCTCTGTCCTTTCTCAATGTGTACAATGGAGGGACCCCTCATCTCCCCTCTCTACCTGTCATCTTCTAAGGGCCACTGTCCCCATCCTTGCCAGGGCTTACTCTCCAAACCCACATCCTCCACTGTGACCCATCACCACCTCCTGCAGGAGGAAGGTCAAGGTTCCCAAAGCCTCCCACGGCCTGACCGGGCAGGCAGCCCCTCCAAGTCTCCCCTCCAAGCTCCCACTGGCCCCTGACCTGTCCCAAGTGGCCCCGTCCTTCCTCTCCTCTGTGTCAGCTGATGCTCTGTTGTGTGTAGAATTCTTCCCTCCCTCCCCTTCCCTGCCTAGGACACCCCTCACCTTGCCAGGCCCGTGCCACATGGCCATGCCTACGCTGCCCCTCCACCTTCCCCACATAGGTGGGTGCTCCCCGCGCCTGCCCTCTGCACCTGCTGCTTGGTGGGTGTGTGGAGCACCCAATCTCCCTGGTCCTTGAGAGTTTATTTCCCCACTTGGGTGCTGGGGATGGACCCAGGAGCTCTTTACCACTGAGTCCTGAGTCCTGCCCCTTTTATTTTGAGACAGGGTCTTGCCTTAGACTTGCCATCCTCCTGCCTCAGCGTCCCGAGTTGCTGGGATTGTAGGTGTGCGCCACCTTGTGCGGCTTCTGTGGGTTTTTAATCCACAAATCTTTGAGCTCCTTTTACATAGAGATTTCTGGTCATCCGGAATTCTCCTGTTACCCAAAACAGTGCCTGGCGTGTAAGGCTCTGTCGACTGTGAACAGAGCAAGTTCTAGAGTGGGCTTAGAGGGCCATCAAGGGCAGCACTCAGTGCTCCTTGCTCACACACAGCCAACTGAATCAATCATCCACTAGTCAGCCTGGGGCTTCCTCGCTCTCCTTGGATCCCAATCACCTTGCAGGTATTGGCTTTCGGTATCGCAAAGCTGCAGAGCGCGATTCACTTAGGGTTTCCAGATGGTTTGGTATCTGTACTTCTGATGCTCAGGAGGTGGAGCTGCCTGGCTGGTCTTCTCTGAGGCAGAGATCCTGGGACGGGGGCCCACTGCTCCTGGGGGGTCCTGGGGGCTCCTGGCCTTCAGTCCTTCTCTCAGCCGCCTGAAAGGTGGGAGTTACTCTAGCTTTCTCCTGACCTAAGGAATAACCTAGAACCACAGTTCCTGCCCTCGGGTCCCCACACCTTCATTTTTTGTGATCAAAACTCATAAATAAAGATGAGGATCCTGATTTTTCTCAAATCTCCCCGAAATGTTCTGATCCTCTTTTCCAACTGTGGCAAGATTTCCACACACTTACTGTCTCTGCCTCCACCCGCTCCTTCCTGGCAGCGGAAGTTCTGTATCCGTGGAAGGGATTGGAGCATCCGGTGGTCATTATTTCTGAAGGTAGGCTTTTCGACGGCTGTTCCTGTTCACAAAGCATTGCCATTTTCTTCTGAACGTGAGGGAGAAGTAGTCTTCTAAACAAACACATAAAGCAACTGGTTATTTTTGCATATGCTGATAAAGAAGGTAAAAAAAAAGAGATATTTATTTTGAGATAAATCAAACTGTCATGAATTTTAAAATTATTCCTGTTGTGTGAGTTTCTAAAGTGTGTGTGTGTGTGTGCATGTGTGTGTGTGTGTGTGCATGTGTGTGTGTGTGTGTGCATGTGTGTGTGTGTGTGTGTGCATGCTCGCTCAGTAATTATTGGCAGAGTGAGTACTGGAACAAATTATTGCAAAAATTCCTTTTAAAGAATAATTTATGTGTCCATATCTCTTTCTTCTTCCTTATCTTATATCCTTATTATTTTTATGGTTTCTACCTCTAAATGCGCCTTTGCTAAATTGTCTTTTTCATGGCAGGTAAAAGCTGTGCGTTGCAAACACACTTTCAGGCTGATAATGAGCAGCTAATATTTATTGAACACTTATCATGCACCCGGCACTCTGGTAAGCATTTTACCTGGATTATCTCATTTTGGTCATGAATTATAATCAAAATGGAAACACTAAATGGAACTCTTAAAAACAAAGTAGAAGCACTCCACTTAGGAAACAGAGTCGCCCTGAATCATTTCTTTTGTCTTTATCCGAGCCCAACACTCAGTCTGCCTTCCATCATCACTTGTCACTGATAAATTAAATCTCGCTCCTGCTCTCATTTAGTAGAAGGCACTGCAGCAGTGTTTGGTGTTGGGGTTGGTTTTGGGGTATCGGTCTATAACCAGGCGTTCTCAGTGTGTCAGAGTGCGCATGCACTAGGAACTGGGGACGTTCGCGGGAAAGGACGCTGGAGAAGCAGAGACTACATGGCCCGTCCCACGTGATCACTCCACCCTGTAAAACAGGCAGGGTTCAACTAGTGCTTCGCGGCTTTGCACGTTCATTTTTCGGTGGCAAAGGAGAGCAGAGACAAAATAAGGAATGGCAGCAGGGTCCTCTCTGGATCAAACTGTGAACTTGAAGTGTGCTCTCATTTCCAAGGCAGAGGGGGTCGTACAGAGGGGTGGGTGACGTCCAGAGGAGTCAATGCCAGGAAGCAGCCAGAGGAGACCCGCCCTCCTGACCTTCGAGAACACCATCTCCTGGAATTTATTCCTTTTCTTTGACCACCTTGAACCACTGGTTTTATTTTATTTTTCTTGACAAGAACACATCTTTCAGGATTCTTGTGTTCTTGCTGGTTTTCCTATACCTTGTTTGGGGGGGTGGGGGTGGTGGTGGACTCTTGTTTCTGAAAGGCTTTCTTCTCCCAGAAGACTTTCTTGACTTTTTCTATTTGAATGTTTTTGAATCACCTCTTTTCCTACCCACAGGGACAGTCTGAAAGGGGTTTTGAAATTTGAAGATGTTGAATGTCAATTGTCCAAATCAAATTAGCTCCAATAATGACAACCAGAAGCCAGCAAGGAGGAGCACACGCTGTGGAGCCAAGTGCGCTCAGCTCAGTCGGGGCTGGGCTGCTGTTTTTCGGGGCTGCAGCTGCTGCAGCTGAGCACCTGGCTGGCTTCCACTTTGGAAGGTAGTAATAATCTGACAGCAAAATAGTGTTCCAGCACAAATGTTTTGTAAAAGAATGTGTTTACAAGGAAAGAAAACAAATGCTTTAGTATTACTTATTGTTTTTAATTCACAATTTAGCAGTTAATTACCATACAATCTTGTGTTTATTCTTCAGCCATTCTACGTTGGCCCTGTTTTTTGTTTTGTTTTGATTTTTATTTCAACCAGAGTACAATAAATACAATAAATACACTGCACCCAGTTTATATGCTCGTTTTAAAATATGCACAAGGATTGTATGTGTGCATCTTTTTAAACAAAGGACCTATGTGGTCTAAATTCTGTCTCCTATTGGGGTTGAATCATTTGGCAGGATCAGTCTCAAATAAGAGGGCAGGTTGGACTCCTGTGCCCCTCCACTGAAGTCTGAAGCACACGCAGGAGCCGAGGGGTGCAAGTTCTCGCCTCCTCCTGGCCAGCTCCTGGACCACCCCTGTGGCTGCTCGCAGGAGGTCCCAGACACCACATAGGAAGGTGGACATGGGAGAAGCAAGGAGGTGAGGGAGACGCCTGTCAGGAGCATAGGCAGCTCATGGATAGGAGACCTGGCCACCATGGTGAACACAGTTGCTCGAGGTGCCCTAGGAAAGAAGGAAAAGTCCACCAAACACAGAGGCATTTGGAAGCACATCGGCCATCTGCATGTGTATTTGGCCCAGAGAGGATTCAGGGACCAAGGGAATGTCCACTCAGTCCATCCAATTTTGCTGTTTTGTAGCAGAGTGTCCCTTCTGGTCACTGATAGCTAAGCACGTGCACAGAGCACGTGATGAATGTCTGGGTGGATCTGAACAACACTGCCCCAAGTTCCTGGCAGGAGTGATGGTTGTAGAACAGCATCCAGGATAAGTCAGGCCGGCCCAGCACACTGGGGCAGAAAGCAATGCAGGCAGCAGGTCCCGTGAAAA
>JAJEJO010047450.1:110641-352980 GCA_020662805.1 Glaucomys volans
CAGCACACTGGGGCAGAAAGCAATGCAGGCAGCAGGTCCCGTGAAAACCAGCAAGCGACCCCAGTACAAAGGTCACAGCTCAACTCCTCTCTGTGCTGCCTTCAATGGTGACTTTTATGGGGACTTTATTTGGTTTCCTATCCATCTGCTTTTAATTAGGCCTCTACCCTCTTAATTGCTTGTTAAAATCTACAAATGGGTTGAAGAATGAGTAGTGAAGCATGAAAAGAACCTCCATGGCAAAACAGAATTTTCAAAGAAAGTAAATTGAGAACAAGACAATGGAATCCGTGAACCTTGGGCAGGCCCAGGATCCCGAGTTCCTTGGCCTCCGACATTTTAAGATGCCTCCTCTATGTTGGGTCATTGTCCGTTCTGTGTACTCGTGCTGGTTCCAAAGAGAGACTAACATGCAAATAAAGAAGGTGATGCCCACTATTCCGCTTCCTGTGGGGTACTTAAATGTATCTCGCGTGTTACTCGAGGTTCTCAATTTTTGCCGTAATTACTTGAAAAGCTGTTTATTTCATCTAGTACTACGGGGATGAGAGGAAGGTCTGCATTGCTAACTCAAAAATCAATCATTAACTGTAATTTTTCAAAGTTACAATGCATTGGAGAGCCTACGTCATCAAAGATTCCAGGAAAGCCCGCTGGAGCTGCAGAGGAAAGCAAGCGGCCAGTCTCCCCATCCCCATGTCCAATTTCTTTTCCTCTTTGATTAACTTGGTTAGGTTTTTTCCTTCATTTGAAAGTGACAGTTATTTCTGTATTGCTATGAAGAGTTTAGGGTAATTAAAAACTTTAACAAAAATAAAATAATGTTTTAAAAGATTGAATCTGTCAACTGTTCATAATCCCTCAGCCGAAATCTCCTTGAGGACCAATGTGCGCACGTGACCTCAGACTTGCTCTCAGCCTCTGGCCCGACTGTGACGTAGGGCTTAGATTAAGGCGTGTTCAGTAAGTGACTGAGGTCTGATGGGACAGACTCACACCTGTGCCCACCTGTGGCTTCAACCGTTCTACCTCTGGAGAGATGTCGGGGTGAAGGTCTGCAGCCCTGGGGGAGAAAGGGACAAAGTGCCTTTTATTTGTTATTAGTTTTGCCTAACCAGTTCTCACTGGGTGTTGCAGTTGCACTTGGCCACGGGATTTGTCGCAGCGTATGCGTACCTGCATGCAGTGTAACAGCATAGCCTGGCCAGTGTCACTCGTGAAGCGCCCTTTAATGCGGGAGGAGTCAGACTCGGGGCTGATCACTTCCTAGGAAGCCTTCCTAGGAAGATTCCTTGACACTCATTCCAGGATGGAGGATTTTTAGGCACAATTCTTGAGCTTTGTTCAGATGAGCTTATCTACTCGGAATTGTCACCTTATCAACGGGCCATCCTAATGGCAGTGGGCCTGGATGGACGGGGGAAGACACAGCACCTGTGGAGTGAGAACGGGAACACGAGTGGCAGCCGGAAAACCTGCAGCCCAGAGGAGGGGTTTCTTCATATTAAACTCAATAAAAGAGACTTCCAGGGAAAGCCTCTGGACAGCACCTGCCCTTCCCGGTCTGTCCCTCCGCTGAAACCTGCTCCTCTCCCCCACACACCTGCCTCCCGAGACTCCCAACCTCTCTCTGGGTTTCCTCTGTTTATGGTTCAGAGTTGGGGTGCCGCCCATTCGCAGCTGCACAGAGCAGACGCAGCCGATTCAGCTCCAGTTTCCACCTGGAACTCAAGAACAGACCCCAAGCCCCCTCTCCCCCGTGACTGCTGTGCCTCGCCTCCAGGCTCCATCCTCAGTGCTCACCCGCTGGGGGCCTCGCCCTCATCCTTTCCCTTATTCGCTGGGATCAGATCATCCATTCTTTCCAACACAGGAGGGAAAGTTGTAAACACAAGGTCGTGTTTGCAAACGTTCCCTCCTGGATAGCAGTAAATCTAGCCCAAGGAACCCAAAAGTAGAGGGAAAAAAATAGTCTATGCTGATTTCAGAGCTATTTTAACCTCCTACTATGCAGTCCAGTGATTATTATCCAGACTTAAAGTTCAGTCTGATTTCTGGTGGTCACCGGTTTCTCATCATGGCAGAAGCACCCCCGGGAGTGAAGGAAATAAGAACACTCACAGCAAACACACCAATGCCGAGGTCCCTGCTATGGCTTGGTGTGGGCTGAGGGTTCTCCAAGTGCCAATGGCAGGAAGCTTGATCCTCAGCATGAGGTGGACTGACGCTGGAACTTGCAGGAGGTGGACCTCCTGGGGGGGAGTCATGTCTGTGGGGTCACAACCCTTGAAAGGAAGGAATTCTGGTCTCACTGGGTGAGTTCTTCTGAGAGCAGGTTGTTACAAAAAGCCTGGCTCCTTCCTACTCTCTGACCTTCTGTCTTGTTTGGTGTCCTTAGCTCATGTACCCAAGTGATGCCAACTCTGTTTACAACAGAGGCCAGAACAATGAGGCCGCTCAATCTAGAATTTTCAGTGTTCAAAGCTGTGAGCTGAATAAATCTCTTTATAAAGTACCCAGTCTCTGGTATTCCATTATAGCACAGGAAAAGGACTAATGCAGTCCCCAGGAAGACCCACCAGCTAGAGAGGAGGAGCATGTGAAGGGTAGCATGTGTGCTAGTCAGCTTTCTGTCGCTGTAAAACATACCAACTGAACCAGGAAAGGTCTATCCTGGGTGGTGGACTTAGTTCATGGGTACTTGTCCTGCCACTTTGGTCCTGAGGTGACACGGTTCATCACAACAGGAGCTGGTGGGGGAGGCAGGTTCCCTTCGTGGCAGCCAGAAGAAAGAGGAAGGGGGCGTCCACACTGGCCATGACCTAACTTCTTCCCCCTGGGCCCTGCCTTAGAGCGTCCACCACCTCCCAAAGGCACCATGGACTAAGACCAAGCCCTTCACTCATGAGCCTTTGGGGACATTTCAGAACTAACCCTCAGCAGCATGAGTGGACTATAGGAAAGAATGGTCAGCCCTCCACCTGCAGCCAGCCCTCCTCCTGCTGCCAGCCCTCCACCTGCAGCCCGCTCTCCCACCGGAACTCGGCCAGACTAGAAGAGACAGCCCTAAGCAGGGCAGCTTCCCACTGGGAAGAGACAAGATCTGGAAGCAGGACTGCCGTGCACCAAGCTGCGGACTAGAGGTGACCAAACACTGGAGGGCCAGGGGCAGGTGCACAGAGGGCCCGTCTGGTCACCCAGAAGGAGGACAAACCACCTTCCACAGCCCTGCGTGCTGAGGTGCCAGGTGGGCCCCATCCAGGTCCGCAGGTGGTGGAGGCAGAAGGCCCAGGGAAGTTCGAGGGAAACAGCAAGGTGAATCTGGTCAGAGGCTCTGCCTGGTCCTCACCGCCCTTCCTTTGGTCCTGTCTTACTTCCTCAGGCCTGTTGGGCATAGACCCACCACTGCTGCTGATCTCTGAGTTCCTCGACCTTCTGCACAGGGTTCCTTCGTCCTGACCTCGATCCTGTAAGTACTTCTTCCATAAAGTTTCTTGGATCTTCTGCATTAAATATTGTTTCCTGACAGGATCTTGAGCAGTGCAGGTCCCGAAAAAGAGGAATGACTGGAAAGGCTGACCGTTGGTGTTGCTGCTGGTGGGAGCAGTTGTCTTAGCGAGAGTCGCAGCAGCAGCGTCCACAGTAGAATCAGCAGTGAGGCAGTGGCAACCGCTGCCGCCATTGCTCTTTTGAGCAGAAATGCCCAAAATGTAACAGAATATGTTCTGGCAAAAAAATGACTAAGATCAATATAGTATTCCTTAACATAAGGAACAACTTTATAACAGTATTGCATCTTCAAGAAAATTAGTGAAAATATGGGAAGTTTTGATATAAAACATAAACATTTTTGGATTACTTGATGAATCATCAAAAACAACAGTACTGAAGAAAAAACAACAGAGGAGATCAATACTGCTAGGAAATGGAGTTAGAAACAGAACAAAAAGGTGTCCTAAGACGTGTTCCCGTGAAAATATGCTAATGATACATGAGCCTGGAACTCAGAGGGCTTCGCTGCTCTTGGTGGGGAGGGGGTGCATCCACAAGGAAAATGCCCAAAATGAGTTTCTGCAGGTTCAAAATGAAAGGACCCTCCAAAGGAACTCAGGTGGAAAACCCAGATGATTCGTGCTGACTCGACCCCTGATGGTGTGCTGCGTTTCATGTGTTTCTTCTGCTTGTTGCTCGTGAACCTCTTGGATCTGGAGTGTGTGGTTTTCATCAGATTTGGAAATATTTAGGTTACTGTTCATCAAATATTTTTTTCTGCTCCCCATTTTTCCTGGACTGAGAAAAGAGGCAAGTGAGGTCTGTGGTCCCCACACGGCTCCCCGCTGCTGGTGTTCCCTGCGTTCCCTGAGTGGCTCTCCCCCGTGGCCTTGCCTTCTGCTCTCTCCAGTCCCCAGTGTACGCTCCATTTTGGCCATCTTGGTTTTCTTCTGTAGAGCTTTGCTTTGGGTCTTTTCCCCCCTCCGTTTGTCTCAGTATTTTCATGTTTTTCTCTCCCTTCTTGGAAACATGGAGAGAATCTAAGATTCCTGTTTTGATTTTCTTGGTTGTTTCTTTCCTGTGTAACCCTGATTCCATTTCCATGGACTTTTTCCTCCCAGCCAATTTTCTCGCTCTGTGTACACCTAGCAACTTTCCCTGGGTGCTGGATATTTCCTATCCCCTGCCCCACAACTTGTTTGGTTGGGTTTTTGTTTTGTTTTGTTTTGTTTTTCACCGTTTGGGATTATTTTGAATTCTTTTAAAATACATTTGGGTCTTTTTCTGGAGCTCACTGAGTTCCTAGGAAACCGCTTTCTCCTTTCAAGTCTTGCTTTTGCGAGACTGGGACCTGGCCGTGCTATAGCCTGGGGCAACTGAGTCCCCAGGGAGGGGATGATCTTTTGAGGACTCGTGACAGGTACCCCATTTACCAGAGAGCCTTTCCACTCCCACTGACGGGACTGCACCTCGGTTGGCCCTGCGTGAGCTCTGGGGATTGTTCTGTTTTTCCTTCCAGCACTTCTTTCCCAGCGTTGGCTGTTCTTTATACACAGGTCAGAGCAACCCTGAGCCAAAGACTCGGGGGATCTCTCAGCAAATCCCCAGGGTGCTCTCTCCGGCTGTCTCCTCCTTGGTACTTGATTCTACAAATTCTCTCATCTTGACTCTCGAACTTCAAACTGTTCCTTCAACTCTCTGAGACCACTGGCTCTGTTTGGCTCCTCCTCCTTCCAATTCTGTTCAGAAACCTGCTGCATGCTGGGACATGCTGAGATCTCAGCCCACTCCTTTTCCTTCTCTTAGGAACTGGGGGTCCTGTTTTCTGCGTCATTCAGTGTCTGAAAGCCTTTGATTTATTTATTTTGTTTGTTTTCCGAGTTGTCAAATATGGAACTCAATCCCCGCCTCTTTGGTCCAGAAGCAGCCGTCCTCATGTCTGTCAAACTTGAATTCAAACCAAAGGTATTGAACTGGAGACTCGACTCCTTCACAGCTCAGTTCTGTGGGGTTTTGTTCTTTCCATGTTTTTTTATTGGTGCATTAGAGTTGTACATACGGACGGGGTTTGCTGTTACCTGATCCTGCATGCACGCAGGTAACAGTACAATTTGGCCAACGTACAATATGGATGGATCACTGTAGTATGATGACTTAATAATTCTTCAGGATAAATACTGAGGAGTGGTATAGTTGGGTTGGACGGTGGTCCCTGCCTAGTCTTTTGAGAAAACTTCATACTGATTTCCATAGTGATTGTGCGAATTTATAATCCCACCAACAGTGTAAAAATGTTCCGTTTTCTCGGGGTCCTCTCCAGCATGTATTATTTGTGTTCTTGATGACTGCTGTTTTGACTGGTATGAGATGAAATCTCAGTGGAATTTAGATTTGCATTTCCCTAATTGCTAATGATATTGAACATTTTTCCATATATTTGTTGGCCATTCATATTTCTTCTTTTTAAAAGTGTCTGTTTAATTCATTTGCCCATTTATTAATCTGATTTGATTTTTTTTGGTGTTCAGTTTTTTGCATTCTTTGTATATTGTAGGTATTAACCTCTGTCAGAAGAGTAGTTGGTAAGAAGCTTACTCATTCTGTCGGCTGCCTCTTCACTGTGTTGATGGCTCCCTTTGCTGTGCAGAAGCTTTTTAATTTGATGCCATTCAATTAATTAGCTTCGTGTAATTTCCTGAGCTGTAGGGGTCCTATTGAGGAAGTCGGTGCCTGTGCCCGTATGCTGGAGTGCTGACCCTAGGTTCTCATCTAGCAGTTGCATGGTTTCTGGTCCAATCCCTAAGTTTTTGATCCATTGTGATTTGATTTTTGTGTAGGATGAGAAATAAGGATCAAATCTTATCCTACATATGTATAACCAGTTTTCCCAGCACCGTTTGTTAAAAAGGCTGTCTTTTCTCCAATGTATGTTTTTGGCACCTTTGTCAAGGATCAGGTGACTGTGTCTGAGTGGGTTTGCCTCTGTGTCTTCTATTCTGTACCATTGGTCTACCTGTCTGTTTCCATGTCAGTACCATGCAGTTTTTGTTTTATAGCTCTGTTGTATAATTTGAAGTCAGGTTGATACCTCCAGCATTGTGTTTTTGACTTAGAATTACTTTGGCTATTCTGGGTCTTTTATTCTTCCCAGTGAATTTTTGGACTTTTTTTTTCTAGTTCTGTGAAGAATGCCATTGGTATTTTGATGGGTATTGCATTGAAACTGTGTATTGCTTTTGGTAATATGGCCCTTTTAATGATATTAATTCTGCTAATCCACAAATATGAGAGGGCTTTCCATTTTATTCCTAGGTTTTTATCGTTTGTGCCTTTATTTTGAAGCTATTTTGAATGGAATTATTTTCCTGATTTCTTCCTTAGCAGATTCATTGGTATATGGGAAAGCTATTAATTTTTGTGTGATGGCTCTGTTACCTGTTACTTTGTCAAATTTTTTTATTAGCTCTAGCAGTGTTTTGGTGGAGTTTCTTTTTGTTTGTTTTAATCTTCTGACTCTGGAGTCAAACCAGCTTTGTTATGGTATGCAATCTTCTTAATATGTTGTTGAACACGATTTGCTAAGATTTTATTAAGGTTTTTTCATCTAAGTTCATCAGGGATATTCATCTGTAGTTTCCTTTCCTTGATGTGTTCTTGTTTGGTTTTGGTATGAGTCTAGTTCTTGCTTCATAGAATTAATTTGGAAGTGTTCCATACCTTCCTATTTCATGGAATAATTTGAAAAGTATTGGTTCTTCCTTAAAGGTTTAGTAGAATTCAACTGAGAATCCATCTACTCTTGGACTTTTTTTTGCTGGAAGAATTTTTATTACTGCTCCTATCTCATTACAAGTTATTGGTATGTTTAGGTTTTCTATGTCCTCTGGATTCAGTTTTGACAGATCATAGTTGTCTATAAATGTATCCATTTCTTCTAGGTTTTCCAATTATTTGGAGTATAAATTTTCAAAATAATCCCTAGTGAGCTACTGGATTTCTGTGCTATCTATGGTGATGTCTCCTTTTTCATATCTAATTTTATTAATTTTGGGTTTCTCTACTTTTCTTTTGGTTAATTTCACTAAAGGCTTATCAATCTTGTTTAACATTTCAAAGAACCAGCCCTTTGTTTCATTGATACTTTGTATTGTTTTCCTATTCTCAAGTTTATGGATTTTGGCTCTGGTCTTAATTATTTTCTTTCCTCTACTGGTTTGGGAATTGGTTTATTCTTCTTTTTCAATGGCCTTGAGATGCTTGATTAAGTTATTTATTTGAATTCTTTCTGATTTTCTTATGTAGGCACTTATAGCTATAAATTTTCTCTTAGAACTGCCTTCATAGTGTCTCAGGGGTTCTGGAATGTCATATCACTATTTCTATTTGAATCTAAGAATTTAAAAAATTTCTTCCTTGATTTCTTCTATCATCCATTTATCATTCAGAAGTGTAATGTTCAGTCTCCATATGCTTATGTAGTTTCTGTAGGGTTTTGTCTTGTTGACTTCTGTTTCATTCTATTACTACTGATAATATCTGATTTATACCTTTTTTTGTATTTTCTAAGAGTTGCTCAATGGTCTTAAATATGGTACATTTGTGGAGAAGATACCGAGATGCTGGAAGGAAAGTATATTCAAATGGTATTGGATTAAATATTCTATAGATGTATGTTAAGTCCATTTGAATTATAATATTTTTTCAGGTACAAAGAGTCTTTTCTGAGTTTACGTCTGGATAGCCTATCTAATGGTAAGAGAGGTTTGGTGAAATCACCCCATGTTACTGCACTGTAGTCTATCTGAAGCTTCAATTTGAGGAGTCTCTTTTATGTAATTAGTTGTGTCCATCTGTGGGAGCATAAATATCTATTATTGTTATATCTTCTTGTCAGGATTGTTCCCTTTACCAGCATGAAGTGACCTCTTCTGCCTCTTCTGATTAATTTTGGTTTAAGTATGCTTGAGATACGAGATTAGCCACTCCTGCTTATTTGGGGACTCCATTCACATGGTATATCAATTACCATGTTTTAACTTTCAGTCTGTGGCTGTCTTTGCCTGTAAGATGTGTCTCTTCCAAACACCATGTAGTAATTCCTCCCATTTTGATTTATTTATGGTGTTTAATTTGTTCCTGCTTCTTATTTGCTTAGATACTCTTCAAATTAGATTTGCTCTGGGATTTGTTTTTTATTTTTACTGTATGAAGAGTTTCTTTAAGTAGGTTCTGTGGTGCTATTGTATTTTATTTTTATTTATTTGCTTATTTATTTATTTTTAAAGTATTTATTTATATTTTGTAGGTAGACACAATATATTTCTTGTGCTGAGGATCAAATCCAGGGCCTCATGCATGCTAGGCAAGCATGCTACCACTGAGCCACAGTCCCAGCCCCTCTCTGATGCTATTTTTGGTAGTCATTACTTCTTTTTGTTTCTGCTTGTCTTGAAAGATTTTTATTTCTTCTTCAATTTTGAAGAACATCTTTGCTGGATATAGCAGTCTTGGTTGACAGTTATTTTCTTTCGGGACTTGGACCACATCATTCCATGTTCTCCTGGCTTAAGAGTTTGTGCTGAGAACTCAGAAGTGATTCTAATTGGTTTGCCTCTTTAAATGTGACCTGATGTTTTTCTCTTGAGGATTTTAAAATTCTATCCTTGTTCTGTATGTTAGGCATTTTAATTATAATATATCATGGAGAGGTTCTTTTTTGGTCTTGTATTTTGGGGTTTGAATGCCTCCTGTATCTGGATATCCACCACATTCAGAAGGTTTGGGAACGCAACCCTACATCTCACAACCCTCCTCAATTCCAATGATTCTTAAATTTGGTCTCTTAATGTCCCAGAGTTCGCATATATTCTGATCATAATTACTCAGTTTCTTTTCTTTAATGCTACCTGAATGTTCAAGGCCAGCCAATTTGTCTTTCAGTTCTGAGATTCTGTCTTCATCCTGGTGTACTATATTAGACAGACTATCAACTGAACATTTTATTTGATTTACTGTGTCTTTCATTTCTAATATTTCTGTTTGGTTCTTTTTCAATATTTCTATCTCCTTATTGAATTTCTCATTCATGTTCTGTGCTGACTTCCTTAATTTATCCAGTCATTTTTATGTGATCTCTTGGAATTTATTGATTAATTTATAAAGATTCTTTTGACTTCTTTATCTGATATTTCAGATACCTAAAATACCTAAAATAAATACCTAAATCCTACTATGACATCTGCAGTGTTAATTGCCACAAAACCCAGAAATTGTGGGGTCAGCAATTGCCAACAGCAACAATAAGTAACCATGAGCTCTATCTGGCATTGAAGAAATCAACTATGTCATCCACAGCAGTAATAATTGCAACAGCATTAATGGTGGGGGCAGGTGTTACATAAACTAATTACTTAAAAAGGATTATAAAAAAAATACAGTTAATTGAGAGAAAAGGAAATGTGATAGGAAGGTATAAAAGAGTTTGCAATCTCAAAAGTGAGCAGAGAATGTGGATGAGATATAGCAGGTGCTGCTCATAACGAAGGAGGAAAAAGAGGAGAAACAAAGTAAAGGAGGGGACAATAGAGTTTGGCTGTGAGCAGAGGAAGAGAGAAAGAGAAACAAACAAGCTAAAACCACATAAACCAGAACCCAAACATACAAACCCAAAACCCTCATCCTCAAACAACAAGGCAAGGAAAATTAACTACATTTAAAAAATGCTAAAAATGAGAAAAAAAAATATGTGCATGTATACCCTGAAACAACCTACCAGCACAGCAAGAACACACACACACACACACACACACACACACACACAAAAGGAAAAGAAAAACATTTCTTTATGAAAAATGAAGGAATCGTCTCCACTGAGGTGTTCACAACAGTCACTGAGAATGGATGTCGTTTCCTGTGCTCCACTGTCTTCCCACCCCCCCCCATTTGTTGTTGAGCTATGTTCTGAGAAGGGCAGCAATGCCTGGGGGTTGTTAACCCCTTCCTCTTATTGTGCTGGTTCTCTGAGCTGCTATTGGAGTGGCCTAAGCCTAAAGCTGATTCAAATAAATCTCAGCTCCCCTTCTCCCCGGTATGAGGTAGGACTGGGTGGGAAGCATTCTTAGCTGGAGATCTGTCTGCACAGACCAGATCGATGCACACCCAGAGCAGGGCCACTGCAGAGTCCTGTGAGGGCAGTTCCAGTGGGTGGGGCTTAGGTCTGTCAGGCCTCAGGGGCTTTGCTGGGTGGCATCTGCTCTCTGGAGAGATTACATCCACACACCCCTAGGCGGGGCAGTTGCCCATCTCTGCCTAGAGTCTGGATCTCAGGAGACTCCTGGGAATTCTACTTACGGGACAGGGAAGCCAGTCCTCCATACACTCTGCTGCCGGGAACACAGCCTGCCAGGCTCAGTCCCTGAGTTTGTTCACACCCTCCTGCTCAGATTCCCAACCCACCTCAGCTATGCATGTGAGCTTCTCTTTGTTTTTCTCCTGGTTACAGTCTTCTCTGTGCCTGTTTCACTCCCGATCTGCTTGGTCCACCCTAGGTCACATGGAAGGCGCTTGTCAGGACAGGGTGGCAGTGTTTGCCATGGTCTCCCAGATCCTCAGCAGTGGCCGCAGTGTGGCTGCCTCAAGGTGGCTCCATCTCAGGGCTCCAGGGTCAGCTGAGAAATACAGTGCTTTTCAAGCACCAGTGCACGGTGCAGCCTCCGCACCAGCTCCATTCAGGTCTCTCTTCTGTGTTATGGGGGCAACTTAAGAACAGAGCGATCACCACTGAGAAGTCCAAATCTGAGAGTGTTAGCCCACCAGCTGACTGTCTCACACAACGCCCCAAAAGTGGCTGTTGGGAGAACAGCCCTGACCACAGGGTTGCAGGGGTTCTGATACCAAAAATCAGTCCACCAATCACAAGTGTCTGTTGCTATGATTCAGAATCACAAACTAACATCCTGAGATCTGAAATCATTAGCAGAGGGGAAGTGGCTCAAAACGATCCTACCAAGGTGCAAACTAAAGAACGGTTAGTAACATCCAAACAATCATTGCTGACATCACCCTTCACACGGTGCATTCTTTAGGAGAAATAGGAATCAAAAGAGAACAATTTCCCATCACATAAGAATTGTCATTTTGTGTTGCCACACATGTCATGCTAAGTAACTGATGGTGGGTACAGAGGCGGGGTGTTCCCATGGGAGAAGCATTTTCTACATAACGTGGAGTCCCAGGGTAAAATGGAGTCTGTAGCCACTGCCCACATAGCCTGGCCTGTAGCATTTCCGTGGAGTCAAATCTGTCAGCCCGTCATATTCTGCTCCTGGGATTTTCCATACCAGATCTGTCTGCAGGTTTTGCTCTGTGTTCCCTCCGCCTGTGCTGAGCCCATGTGCTGCCCCTTTGGCTCCAGTGTAGTCTTCTTCTTCGTTTGATGAACCCAAATTTCTGAGTCCTGAGACACTCCCACAGGTGAACCCTGAATCTGAGGAGGGGTGCTTGAATCCTGAGCCGTGAAGTAACTAGGGTGCAGCCTTCCTGTAGTCTCCATCTGAATCTCCCCCATGGTACAGCCTCGAGGACCTTTCAGGGCGACTCAATCTAGGCCATGAATCCCCTTCTGCTGAAGCTGCCTACCCTAGATCTACAGCACACAGCTTGATCTTAGCTGGTATGTGCCACCTCCCCATGTCACCCCCACCCGACCTAAATCAGGTCTCTCTTTTCTTGTCTATTAATGTATTTGACATTTCTCTCAGGTCACTTTCCTAATTTGTAATTATATATGTGCCCATGTGATTAATTGCCTTGGTCCACAGATTCTCAGCTTTAGGAGAATCTGATAGATGCTCAAACCAGAGCTGCTGAAGCCAAAGATAAAAAAAAGCTAGACATTTCAAGATTCCTCTGTGTCTGTTACCTGATCGTCGTTTCCCTTCAGCCCCAGAGCTGCAGATGCAGTAGTTGGTGAGGTTATTGAACTTCTTATCGTTTGTTTTGCCTCTACCCAAAGTGATCTTGTGCTATTTCACCTGAGTAATAGACTCTACTGGAAGTTCCTTCATGAACATGATGGAACTGGGGTTAAACTAAGTTGCCGCAGCATTTACTGTGGGAGATGAAAGAACATAGGTTGCAGAGAAAGTGGGCAGAACACTGAGCTCAAGCCATCGGTTTTGAGGTTTGGACAGTTAGATTAATAAGTCCCTGGTTATATAAAGTATTCTGATGTCCCAATAGAAGGAGGGGAAAGCCAGTGACAGCAGAGGCTGGATTTTTATTGAAATGTGCATTTTCCTTAGTTGTGCCACTTGCCTTTTGCATTGGACAGGTCCAGACAGATGTTTTAGGTTAAAGGATAAAAGCATATTTGCAGGAAGAAAATCAATCAGTATTCTACTCCCCAAGAAGGAGATTGGTGGAAGCACTGCAAAATGAGATGAAATGCGAGGAAATAAGTCAACTAAGTCACAGAAAGGTGGAGCTGCTGGGGCCCAGAGGTTTCCTTTGACGGCTGATGTTGACCACATCCCCACGTGAGGCTCTGACTCATCTTTTAGTGATGCTTGGAGGCAGCTGACTTGCTCCTGCCGCCTGGACTGTCCCAAGGCAGAGAATGACCTTTGAATCATCCCCAGGCATGACCACCACCCCTTCCAGGTAATATCCAGTAAATATTTGCTGAGCAAAATACACAAATGACTGGAAGATGAAAAGTGTAATACTGGTCATGCTAATAGATTCATGATGGTTCTTATGTGAAATGGAGAATTTTTAAAGTTTGCTTGTTTGTTTTCCAAGTTATGTAATTGTCTTTTATTTTCCAAATGCAATCTTATCTTGAATACAGCAAGAACCATTAGGATCATTAAAACTAGAGATTCTGGATTAAAAAAAAAAAGCTACGTAAGTGGAAACATATGTAACCTTTTGAGACTGACTTTTTTGACTCAGTACAATGCTCTGGAAGTTGTGTGTATCAACAGTCCATCCCCTTCTCCTGCTGAATAGTATTTGCATGTAAGTATACCAGGCTAGGGGTGCAGCCCTATGGTCCAGCACTTGCCTAGCGTGTGTAGTGCCCTGGGTTCAATCTTCACTGCAGGAAAAAATTCCAGATTTTGTATAACTATTGAAGGACATCTTAATTTTAGGCTATTGTAAATAAAGCATTCACGTATGAGTTTTTATGTGAATACGGGTTTTTTTCCTCTGGCTAGAAGCTGCAGTGTGCAATTTCTAGGTTCCATAGTAGTTGCATCTTTAGTTTTTTAAGAAATTGCAAAACTGATCTCCAGACTGATGGTGGCATTTTACACTCCCACCAGCAGTGTATGAGTGATCCGATTTCTCCACGTCCTTGCCAGCATTTGATATTGTCACTATTTTTTTAATCAAAATTTTGTTGTCATCCATATTTCATTTTTCTCTTATGGATTATGCCTTTGGTGTTAAGTCTAAGAGCTCTTTGCCTAACCCTAGATTTTGAAAAGTTTCTCTTGTATTTTTCTTCTAAATTTTTATAGTTCTACATTTCCATTCAAATTTTTTAATACCTTTTGAGTTGATATTGGTTTAACGTGTAGAGTTTAAGCCAAGGTTCACCTTCTCAGCCCCTGCATGTTCAGTGGCTCCAGCACTGTTGTCGAAAGGTCATCCTTTCTTCATTGAATTGCTTTGCACCTTTGTGAAAAATAAATGGATATATGTGTATATGCCTATTTGGGGTTCTGCATTCTACTCCTTTGACATTTCACCACCAGTACCATGCGATGCAATCTTGATTACTGTAGCAATGTAATAAGTCAAAATAAAGTATACTGATCACTCCAAAAAAAATATTTAGGAGTGAAAGGCTTGTGTTGTAGCAGAGCAGCCTGAATCCCGGCTTGACTCCCCTTTTATATACCTTGAATGGAGCCCTGGAATATTTCCTTGGAACTTGAGGGCTTGCAAATCAGTTTGTGAAACACTGGACTCACAACCCCACTAGCACAGAAGTCTCTGATTCTAGGAATAAGACCAAGTTGCTCTCATATCATCAGGAAATAATCAACTGGCAGGTAATCCATAAAAATTAAGCTGACTTCTTTTGCACCTGAAAAGGATGTTGTCCACTAAAGGAACACAGAAGTGCTGTCAAAATGCAAAAGAAGGGGAGAGTGACATTGTGACAACAAGTGAAAAGCTGAAATTTAGTGTGGTCTGCATGGAGCATTGAAACGCATTGCGTGCCTTCCCTTCAGCTTCACAGCGCCAGTCCTTCCTAGTAAAGCCCACTCCCCAGGTCACCCCGAGGCTCTCAGATGCCCCTGACTTGCCACTTCTAACCCAGATGTGGGGCTTGGGTGCTATTAGCCCAATGGCTGCAGATCTTGGGGTTGGGGGAGATGACACACAGCATCAAGGACAAAGCAAGGATGTAAACGTCGATCACAACAGGGGTCAATCATTCCTCAGATAAGCAGAAGTCAAGGATAAGGCAGAAAGGAAACATGAGCATGGAGTCCATAGTCTCAGAAGGAAGAGTAAGAGAACAGAAAAGAGCGGGAACGCAGGTGTCTTCTGTGGACATACGTGACGTCCCCTGCAACAGCTACAATTCACTGTCACAGGAACCAGGAGTTTGACATAAGCTTGACACACACTATTCTCAATCCTCACCGCAACCTTGGAAGAAAGCTATTTTTTATTTATTTTGTGTGTGTGTGTGTGTGTGTGTGTTTGGTTTGGGTTTGTTGGTGCTAGGAATTAAACCCGGGGCCTTGCACAAGCAAGCACGGTCTCTGGCACCGAGTCACAGCCTGAAACGATGCTGTGGATACAGAACCTGCTGCTACGGAAACGCAGAGTCCCACGTCTTTGGTGAGGAAGGGGGGATATGCAGCTGGAGTCCCCCATGTCTTGCTCCAAAGCCACCCGTGTTCCTCGCAGCCCAAGGCCAGGCTGTGATTGCTGAATTTCAGGGGTCCCAGGCGGGAGGGTTCCCTTGGGTCAGCCGACTCCTCAGAGAGATGCTGGAGATGCTTCTGAAAGCGCAGCCTTCAGAGCCGACCGCAGGGCTCTGTGCTCAGCAGCAGTCACGGCTGATGGTTCTCACCTAATGGACGCAGAGGTCTGCACAACGCGACCGTAGCGGGGAGGTCACAGTGATAAGCAATACCGGCACCTCCTGTTTGCACACCTGTCACTCCTGATCATGTCCAGAATGCACCTCCACGTCCCTGTCCAAGCCTCCTTTCATTGCTCAGAAAGGGCCGCAGGGGCCGGGACTTTTTTCAGCCCCCTCTGTTGGGGAAACGAGGAATTGGAACAAGGTCAGTGAAGGAAAAAAACCCAAAAAGCTGTCCTCTCCCTCCCCTGCTCCCACACAGTTTCTTCTTCCTTTCCAGAATTCCCCTTCCCCTCCCAGCCCCCCGGAAACCTGGCCCGCACCAGCCGAGACTGAATGGCCGATCCACCTCCACTCCGCTGCTCTGCTGGTTGCCACTGGCCGAAGGGCCAAGTGCCCCTTGCCTCCCACCAACAGTGACCTCTGCGGAGTTCACCAGTGAGTCACGCATCGACCCAGTGGCTGCTCCCCAGGAGACAGGGCTTCTCACCCAGAAGCCCCTGGGCCTCTTCTGGGGACCTTGCAGGCAGTGCTCAGGCTTTCCGGCACCTGTGCGGGACGCTGCTGGCCCGGCCATGCTCTGGTTCATGGGCTGCTGGGTATTTCTCTGGCTTGACCTCCCTCCCAGAGGAGGAAGGCCTGGGCTCTTCCCCTCCAGCATCGCCTTCTTTCTTCAAGTTGACCAGCTTTCTCTACCCCTCTGAGCTCCGAGGCCTCCAAGAGCCAGAGGCATGTGGACTCAGAAACGACTGTCCCAAGATCACACGGTTAAGACAGTGGATGGATTGCTTTTGGAATTTAGGACAAGAGCTCACTGTCATCTGAATTATCCAAGTGCTTCCAACTGGACTCATTGGAGGCTGGGGCTTCCATGGTGTGAATCATCAGCTGAAGCTGTTCTAGGTGAGTGAAGATTGCTGAAACCTAAATAAAATTGGTCCCACATACAGCCTCTGAATCTGAAATCCCATACCACACGGATTTCTCAACCCTCCCAGGACCATGTGGCCCGGGTGACAGAGGGTTCACAGTGACATTGCAGTCCTAGATGGATTGTGTTGGTATTTTTTTTTTTCATATGATTTGCTAATCTTATTCTGTATCTGTAATGATTTATTTTTAAAAAATGAGTATTAATTCAGTTATCTTTGTAGTCTCAGCATGGCCGTGGACAGACTAATGGTGCTCGGTTAAAAAAAAAAAATGGGCTTAGAGATTGGTTTTTTAACATATTCTTAAATTTTTATTCCAGTGGGTAGATGAAATGAATGTTCTTTTACTGACTACCAGTAATAATAGTATAATATGGTCTTGAGTAACATTGTCACAAAGACTTTGATTTGCAGTGAACTTCCTTAAATTTAAGCAAATAATAGGCTATTTTAAAAGCTCCCAACACTTCTGAATGCTTCTTAGATTCTCAATTGCCCTGAAAATCCTCTCAGTGTGGGTGTCCTAAGTGGGGTTTCCCTAAAAGTCAGCAAGAAATCAAAATTGGCCACAAATAAGCAAAGACAGATTAAAGACCTGGCTTCCTGCCACCTGCCACTTCCTTACGGTCAGCGGAAGTGCGGTGGCGGCCCTGGACTCTGCCCGGCTGCTGCCTTTTCTTGGGAACACATTTTTCTAGAAAAATCCCAGGAACACTTGCTTCCTTGCGAGGATGTGCTTTCCCCGGCGAATGTTGATTTAGGAAGGAGATTAAAGACCCGCGAAGGACCAGCAGGTCCCGGTCGGTGTCAGGGAGGGTGGGCAGCAGCAGGTCCTGAGCAGGTCCAGCTGAGGCCCAGCATCTGACAAGACTTGTCAGGGGACGCCACTGCCCATCCTAAATGAGGAACCCTGGGCAGGTGAATGGAACCGTCACATCCACGCCGTTCACCACAGGAGGGCTTGAAGCACGATGGACAGCAGGATGGACAGCCGGCGTCCGCTGGAACCAGGGCCTGGGCGGCCCTGTCACTCCAGAGCAGACCCAGGGTGGGCTGAGTCGCCCACTGCCACTGAGGTCCAATTCACAGAGGGGCAGGTCACCAGAGCGCCAGTCCAGGAGGATGGTGCACACGCAGAGCTGCTGGGACGGGCAACAGGCAGGAGCACTGACACCAAGAGAGTGGTGGCTTCCATGACCTGTGGTGCCCTTTACCCAGAATTTTATGGAATCCGTGGAAAGCTCTTCAAGGGACTGAATTTCTACCTTAAACATGAAGCGAGTGTGACTGAGGGCGAATGATCATCCCGTTGTAATGGAAAGCGAGTGTGTGTCAAGGATCCGTTCTTAACTCAAGTAGTGGCCACAGACCAATGTCACAGATGAAGTTAAAAATCACGATTGGGTGCAGCTCAGTGGCAGTGGGGACCACCCACCGTGCATGGGGCCCTGGGTTCCAACCCAGCACTGCCCCCCACCAACCAGAAACGTCTGAACGCTGTGTTGGGTCTTTGGTCACCTCACCCTCAGATTAGTGGTTGTCTTGGTGACCTTGCCTCACTCCCGCCCTCCTGTGTCCACAGCAGCTGCCCGAGGTCAGATGGAGCCCAGATCAGCCTAACCAACCACAGGGCCCTGCTCTTGGCTGCAGCCTGAGGTTCAAGGTGGGCCTGTGTGCAGAGGGGCCCATGACACTCTGGTAAGCTTTGCTGCCACTGCTGGGAGAGAGGAGCTTGGCCCCTCCTTGTGGATGTAATGGTGTGAGAACTTGAGCGCTGGACCTGCAGGATGTGCCCGCTCCCAGGAGTCAGGACAGAAGGGTGACTCCTTCTGGTCACGTGTTCCTGATCAGAGCTGTATCTGAGCACGTCACTACCCGGAGGCCCCGCGGTGGCTGGAGACCAGGATTCCTTTTCTCTTTACGGCAATTTTGGGGTTTTTTTGGCATTTGTGAACAAATCCTGGTGATCTAATTGTGCTAAAAACACTGACCACAAAATAAATAATGAATAAACCAGACTGCACTAAAATTAAGGACGTGTGTGTGTGGAAAGTCACCAGCTATCAGCAGACAGCCTCAAACACACACACACACACACACACACACACACACACACGATTACACATGGAATTGAAAGGTTAGTATCTTGAGTAGATAGAGAATTCTTACAAATCAGGGAATGATCACAAAGAAACGAGACATTTTTGAAAGGAGAGGGAGATGCTCATCACCCTGACTCTATCGGTACATTTTGTGTACATGGATGGAATTATTACACTCTTTCCCTTAAATGTGAGTCGCTATGATGTACCAATTAAAGTACATATTACTTTAAATAAAGTATGAAATATTTTTTGAAGTTGACAAAATACATTTTATTTCAATAACAGAATTGGAATAAACAGCAAATTTAAATTGAAATAGATTCTGACATGAATTGTGTATACTTACGGGGTTACTGAATGATGCTTCATGTATGTATACATCACAGAAAGATTAAATCAAGCTAATTAATGGATTCTTAACTCACCTAATTGTCATTTAATTTTTAACTCTATCTTTTTAGCAATTTTGAAATATGCCATGTATCTGTGGTTGCCATGCTGTGCAATAGATCTCTGAAACATTCTCCCTGTTTAACTGGAACTTTGTACTTTGACAGATACCTCACCTTGACAAATGCCTCACCTCCCACCAATGCCATCACCACTCTATTCTCTGCTACTGTGAATTTGACTTTTTAAATCAATTCTACATGTGAGTGAGATCATGCAGTATTTGTCCTTCTCTGCCTGGCTTATTTCACTGAGCATAGTGTCCGTCAGTTCATCCACACTTTAGCAAATGACAGAATTTTCTTCTTTTTGAAGGATGTGTAATATTCCGCTGTGTATACAGAGCCACACTTTCTTTCTCCATTTATCTGTTTATAGACACTTAGGTTGTTTCTACATCTTGACTATTGTGAATTGTGTTACAATGAACATGCAAGTGCATCTATTTCTTCAAGATACCGATTTCACTTTCCTTGGGTTTTGTCTATAAGGAGAATTTCTGGATTGTGAGGTAGTTCTGTTTTTAGTTTATAAAAACTTCCACATTGTTTTCCATAATGATATTGAAGTACCTACATTCCCATTGACAGCACACAGTGGTTCCCTTTTCTCCACACTTTTCTTTTCCAAAGCACCTGTTCTCATGGGTGTGAGGTGCTGTCTATGTGGTATTAAGTTACATTTCCCTGGAAGTGAGTGAACTTGAGCACCTTCTCCAGGCACCTATTGATGTTTGGATGTCTTCTCTGGAGAAACTTCTCTTTGGCTCTTTTCCCCATTTGTTGTTGTTGTTGTTATTTTTTTTATTTATTCATATTACATTTTTTATTTGTTCTAATTAGTTGTACATGACACCAGAATGCATTTATACATTTTGATAGATCATACATAAATGGAGTGTAAGCTCTCATTTTTCTGATTGTACATATTGTAGGATCACATGGGTCATGCAGTCACACATGTACATGAGGTCATAATGTCTGTTTCACTCTACTATCTTCCTATTCCTTTACCCCTTCCCCTCCTTTCACTCCCCTCTACCTAATATAAAGTAACTCTATTCTTCCCTATCCTCACCACTATTGGGAATTAGCATCTGCATATAAGAGAAAATATTCAGCCTTTGGCTTTTCTGGGTTTGGCTTATTTCACTTACCATGATATTCTCCAACTCCATCCATTTACCAGCAAATGCCATCATTTCATTCTTCTTCAAAGTTGAGTAATATTTCACTGTGTATATATACCACAGTTTCTTTATTCATTCATTTGTTGCAGGGCGCCTAGGTTGGTTCCATAGTTTAGCTATTGCAAATTGAACTGCTACAAACATTGATGTGGCTGTGTCAGTGTAGTGTGCTGATTTTAAGTCCTTTGGGTATAAACTGAGGAGTGGGATAACTGGGTCAAATGGTGGTTCCATTCCAGGTTTTCTGAGGAATCTCCATATTGCTTTCTGTGATGGGCTGACATATTTGACTCATGGTAATGTTATAGGCCAGGCTACATGGGCAGTGACTAAACAGACTCCAGTGCACCTGAGACTCCATGTTCTGTAGGAAGTGCTTCTCCCAGGGAGCGCCCCCCTCTGTGCCATCATCAGTTGCCTTGCATGACATGTTTGGCAACACAGAATCGCAATTCTTGTATAATGAAAAATTGTTCTCTTTTTGAGTCCTATTTTCCTAAACAATGTACCATGTCAACAGTGATGTCAACAGTGATTGTCTCGATGTTAGTAACCGTTCTTTAGTTTGTATCTAGGTAGGGTCATGTGGACCCACTTCCTCCTTCTGCTAATGATTTCAGATCTTGTGATGTTAGTGTGTAATTTTGGATCATAGCAACAGACACGTATGATTGATGTACTGACTTATGGTATAAGAACCCCTGCAACCCTGCAGTCGGGGCTGTTCTCCCAATAGCCATTTTTGGAGTGTTGTGTGTGGGAATCAGCCGGCCAGCTAATTAAGACTCTCAGATTTGGACTTCTCAGTGGTGATCGGTCGGTTCCTAAGTTGCGTCCACAACACTTTCCATAGTGGTTGCACCAATCTGCATCTTTTGCCCAGCTTCAATGCCATGTTTTCTTGCTCTTGAGTTGTTTGAATTCCTTGTTCTTTTGGACACTGGCCCCTTGTGAATGCGTGGTTTAGTTTGATGTCACGCGTTTGTTTGGTTTTGCCTTTGTGTCCAGCATCTTTGGAGTCATCTCCAAAAAATCAACGCTCAGACTGCATCCATGGAGATTCTCCCTAGCTTCCTTCTCATATTTTGTGGTTTCATGGTTTGCTGTCTGTGTTTGAGCCTTTAACCCGTTCTGCATGCTGCTCGTACCTGGGATGAGATCCTGGTGGCGCCTGTTCTTCTGAGTGTGGATGTGCAGCGTTTCCAACACCAACTGTTCACGACACTCCTTTCCCCACTGTGCATTCTCAGCACCTTTGTCAAAAGTCGGTTTGATTCTGGGCTTTCCATCCTATTTCACTGGATGATACGCTGCTTCCTGTGCCCGCATCAGGCTGGCTTGATTGCAGCAGCTCCACGGTGCATTTTAAAATCAAGGAATATGACACCTCCTGCTTTGTGGCTTTTTTTTTCTCTCAAAGTTGCTTTTCTGATGCTTTTGTGGTTCCTGCAGATTTTAGGATTTTTTTCTATTCTTTAAAAACACGACCTTGGGCCTTTGCTAGGGACTGCGCTGAATCTGTGCGGATCATGCTGGGACGCGTGGGCACTGAACCGTGTTGATGGCCTCAGTCCAGGCACATGAAGTCTTTTGATGAAGTCGTGTCAGCTTCAATTTCTTTCGTTGATGTTTTGTAGTTTTCCGTGTACATAAAAAAGAACAAAAAAACATAGGAAAGACTTGAATAAATATTGACAGTTAATATCTTGCCTCTAATCTCATTCCTCAAAGGTATGTTTTGTAAACCTGGCTCTTTTAATTACTCTGGTGGTTGTGCCTGACTCCGTACTGAGATTCCAAGCTTGTGCCTTTAAAACCTCGCCATGGTTCACGTGTGCACAAGGGCAGGTCCACTCCGCGGGCCGTCCACACACAGGACGCACGTCTTTCTAACCCTGTCAGCTCCCCGGGCCTCTGGCTGTGCTGGAGAGGTGGCTTTGTCCTCCTCTGCAGGGCTCCCGAGTGCTCCAGGAGAAGCTTCCTTCTCTCAACCCATCCTCAGTCTTGCGGTGTGATCTTGAAAACTTTGTCAGAATGATCAGTGCTAATTTTACCCCTTCCCATTTTTCACGTTGCTATGGATTCAATCTTAGTTCCTCAACTTTATTTTTATTTCGTGCCGTCTAGGGAAGAGAGATGCAGATGTTCCTGAATCAGATCCCTGGGCCTGCGGCAAGAGCACCCTCCCACTCATTCAGTCAGACACTACTCTTTTTGGGGTGTCGGGTGCTAGGAATTGAACCTAGGGGTGTTTACCACTGAACCACAGCCCCATCCCTTTTTATTTTTATTTTGAGACAAGGTCTTACTAAGTTGCTTAGGGTGTCACTAAGTTGCTGAGGCTGGCCTCAAACTTGCCATCCTCCTGCCTCAGCCTCCTGAGTAACTGGGATTACAGGCGTGTGCCACTGTGCCTGGCAGTCAGACACTATATCCAAAGCCATTTTACAACCCCAGGTCAGCTGACCTTAATTAAGATTGTCCAGGTGGGTCTAATCCAATCACAGGAGATCTTTAAACCCATGTTTAGAGGTCAGAAATGGAGAAAGCCAGAGATCTGAAGCCCAAGAAGGACTTAATGTGCCAATCTGGCTTGAAGATGGGGAGGGAGCGTGCATGTGACCAGGCATGCAGGGGACCCCAGGGAACCATGAGTGGCCGCAGAAGAGGCAACGAGGGCAAGGGGGACCTCAGCCCCACAAGGGACAGATTTTGCAAACAACCTGAGTGAACTTGGTAGCAGATTCTTCCTCAAAGACTCGAAGTGGGAGCTGGTCTAGATGATTCTAATTTCAGTTTTCAAACCTTGAGCAGAAAACCCAGCCACACCGCACCTGGAGTTCTGACCTACAGAACTATGAGCTAATACCCAGATGCTGTCTTACGCCATTAATTTTTTGTCAGTTTGTTATGCAGTTATGAAACAATCAATGAAGAATCTCAACTCCAAATACCAATGACAGGCTTCTGCATTTAAAAAATGTTTCACAGGTCATTCTGATGTCCTCCACAGTTTGGGGGCTGAACAGTATATACTGCTGGCTTTGTTTAGGGTTGTCCCCGGAAAGCAAGCCCTGTGGGGTAGAGCCACTGGGGAGGGTTCAGAGTCACCATCTGTCCACGGGGAAATCTAGCAGGGGTCTTGGAGGCCTGCAGGCCGAGGAGAGCTGAGCCCCGCCTGGCCGGTGGTGTTCTGTCAGGCTAAGTTCTAGACGTCCACTCAGGAAACTTCTGGGGGCACTGACGACCTCCCAGGACAGGAGTTTATTACACCACAGCTCCATGCTGCAAACGCAGAGCAGCTTGCCACTCCAAGTGTGCTGTCCTGGGAGCAGCTCAGCTAGTGGGCAGCTTGGCCCTCCCACCGCGTCGGCTGAGCAGACCTGCCTTCCACCCCGATGACCCATGACTTGTCAGCACCCTCAAGTCCGAGAAGCACTTCCACACGCCCTGACGCGCCAGTGGCAGTGAGCAGGAATGATTTCCCCTGAGTCTCACCCCGCAGAGTCTCCAGGCCAGAGGCCACTTGGTCTAAATGTCTCTTGAAAACTGATGATGATGGGAATTTCATATGAAAAAGTTCAAAGCCTAGATTATTCTGATAGTAGAATTCAAATCATCAGAGAAAACAAAACATACAAATGCATCAAATATTCACTAAAACAACCCAAAAATGTGTTGAGGAAAAAAAATTGATGTCAACCTCAATCTTATAAAAACCTCTAAAAAATGTGTATGTTTTTATTTGTGCATTATTGTTATACATAATATGAGGGCTCATTTTGATATAAGCATACATGCATAGGACATCTTAACGTAGCTGTGGGAGCTGGGGTGACGTCAACGATCACTGATAACCAGTGACTTTTCCCAGTGGATGGAGAGTTCCCTACAATCTCTGCTATTCAGCCCAGCTTTTGATGTGTTTCATCGACTATATTCCTTGTGTCCTTCATATCATCGTGATACTGAGAAGTTACTTTGGCTTGCTTTTTAAGAAAAGAGTGGAAAGGAATCCATGGAGGCAAAAAGACAGAGGGAAAGATAAAGAGGATGTAGCTGGGCAAAAATAGAGGGGCCATCAGAAATTAAAACTAGCAAGAATTAACTTACGGTGTGGTGTCTGGATCACTCTGAGCGGTTTGCACACCACCCTACACCAAAGCTATATGGGAGTTACTGAGATGAAGACGTAGGGGGACAGACACCCCATGAGTCTGAACTATCACAGTAAGTGAATTCTTATTAATTACTTCTGCTCATTGTACTAACCAAGGCATGCCAACTGCACTCCTCAGTTAAACAAACAATTGGTGAAATATCTGAAATATCATTAACTTAGAATACCTCTGATCTGAAACGTTATTTGTCTACGTCTGGAATGGCCATAAATTTATTGGAGATCGATGACAATTTTTGTTTCTTTTGAATTCCAAATTTCTGTGACACATAGGAGACACATGTTTCCCATAAAGGCTTATTGATTAATGAGTAAATAGCTAAAAATGGGGGAAAGATTTAACGGTAACAGCTTCAGCCTCTCACAGGTGCTCCAACCCTGTGTCTTTGGGTCCTCACTTGCCCTTGAATCACTCCTCTGCCAGCCCATGGAATCGAGCCGTGGGCTGCGTGGTTCTGGTTCAGGGTGAGTGTCTGAGACTCTTTCCCTAGTGGTTCTTTGTAGAGGGAACTCATTCTCAGAGGCTCGTTACGTGGACTTGACCAGAGCGCGCTCCTTCAAGCGATCCCCAGCAAGTGGACCTTCTGTCAGGACTTTCAAATTGGTCGTACCCTTTCAACACGCTACTTTTTTTTTTACAAAGGGTGGGAGCTTGTTTGACTGTTCAAGATTTTGCACCCTGATTTTCCTATCATAGTTGTTTTAAAGGTGCATTATTGATCATTATGAGACCACAGCTGCTGGGCAGTGGCACACACCAATCATCCCAGCTCCTCAGGAGGCTGAGGCAGGAGGATTTCTGGTTCCAGGCAGCCTGGGAAACTTAGCAAGACCCTGCCTCAAAAATAAAAAGGGCTGGGGTGTAGCTCAGTGGTGAAGTGCCCCTGGGTTCAATCCCCAGCATCACACACACACATACACACACACACACACACACACACACACACACACAGAGTCATGCATACACACCTGGGTGACAGCCGTGGAAGGAGAAAGTGGTGGGTGTGCCCTCTACCTTCCTTCAGCATCCTTCAGGTACGGCGACATTGTTAGACAGGAACTAGGAAAAAAGCCTGCCTTTCTGAGCCACGGCTTGGTCCCGTCCCTGTGGCTTTTACAACAGAGAGACCTAGCTCACCTCCCGCCCTTCCTCAGGAGCCAAGATGGCAAGCTCTGTGCTCCACCTGTTTTATTTTATTTTATTAATTTATTTATTTTTTGCAGGGGAAACAGCAGAAACATGACCACAGAAGGCTTCTTCTGAGTGGATGGCAGGGGTTTCTACGAGCAGAAAGACTTGATCTGCTCTGGGTTCCACTCTGTCACTCTCTGCCTTCGTGCTCACTGAACTTGGTCTGGGTCAATGGTGGATTAAGACCGTGGTTCCATGAAAATGAACTCTCTCTAAACAAGAGCCCTGCGCTGTTCCTACCTGAGAAGTAGCTGTTGCTCAGGCCTGTGGAGCGGGTAATCAGAGAACAGCTTCTTTAGAACATAACACCAGTTCTTTGCCATTCCTGCCACCAGGTTTTAATATGGAATCCACCTGACTTTGAGTTCCACGTTGATGAGATATAAATGTTATTCAAAAACATACCTAGCACAATTAAGAAGTGAGATTGCTTCTGGATCCCAGTCCACCTGAGACCAGGCCCGCTTCTGGACCCTAGCCCCACCATGCCCTGCATGGACTCAGCACCCACACTGAGGCTCCCCAACTACCAACGTGTTCAGAAGCTAGTGCAGCCATCTTGGATTATCCCTGAAGGGGAAGCCACCATCTTTAGGTGGGGCACCTCCCATCCTGAGACACCTGTTGGAGCCTGGAAGCTCTTTGTCAGGTACTTGTCTTGCATCAGGATACTGAAGACTGGGAGGTTTGAACAGTAAATGACTGTTATAGTGTAGATTTTTTAAAATTTTTTAATTATTTCTTTATTTTTTTCTCTCTTTTCCTTTTATTTACTTGTTTCTTGGAGTCTCTTTCTCCCTTTTCTCATGCTAATAACCAACCTCTTTTGATTCCACTCTCACTATTCCTATGATCTAGTACTTCTATATACTCTCTTCTTATTGCACTAACAGTTACATCCTATATTCCTCACCATCCTCTTTGTCTACCATTAGAAATTATAGATCTCATTGCAAGCCTATTGGCTATACTGTAGATAATAATCAAACTCATCCTCTGTGTTTATTACAATACTATTAATGTCTTTATAGGGGCTATCCAGTTTAGGGCTGCATATTGTTTGTGTTGGGTGGAGCTAATATTGATCTCTCCCTTGAAAGAGAGGTATTAGAAACCTTCAGGGTCACAATAAGCCTACAGGGGGGAAACTACAATACCCCAGATCCTCACAGCTAGAGAGGAAGATACAGGAACAACATGAAAAAACAGGGCAGGAAAGTGTCCAAAACAAACAAACATGCTATTTTAATAGAATCCAATGACAGCCTGGCTATAGAAATGTAAGAAAAGGAGTTTAGAATGTACCTAATTAAAATTATCTATGAAACAAAGGATGAGACAAGAGAGCAAATGCAGGCAATGAACGATCACTCCAATAGTTAGAGCAACTGCAGGAAGCAAAGGATCATTTCAAAAAAGAGATAATGATTGTGAAAAAAACAAACAGAAATCCTTGAAACAAAGGAAACAATAAACCAAATTAAAACCTCAATAGAAGCATCACCAACAGAGTAGATCTCTTGGAAAACAGAATCTCAGACAAAAATATTTAATCTTGAAAATAAAGTTGCCCAAACTGAGAATGGTAAGAAATCATGAACAGAACCTCCAAGAATTATGGGATATCATGAAAAGACCAAATTTAAGTATTATTGGGATTGAGGAAGGCACAGAGATACAAACGAAAGAATGAATAACCTATTCAATGAAATAATATCAGAAAATTTCCCAAACCCAAAGAATGGAATGGAAAATCAACTACAAGAGGCTTACAAAATACCAAATATACAAAATTACAAGAGATTCACATCAAGTCACATTATAATGAAAATGCCTAACATCCAAAATAAAGATAGAATTTTAAAGGCTGTAAGAGAAAAGCATCAGATTACATATAGGGGGAAACCAGTACACATATCTGCAGATTTCTCAGACAAGACCATAAAAGCTAGAAGGACCTGGAACATCGTATTTCAAGCTCTGAAAGAACATGGATGCCAACCAAGAATCTTATGTCCAGCAAAACTAACCTTCAGATTTGACGACGAAATTAAATCCTTCCACAGTAAACAAAAAGAATTTACAAATAGAAAGCCTGCACTACAGAACATTCTCAGCAAAATTTTCCATGAGGAGGAAATTAAAAACAACAATGTAGGTTAGCAAAGGGAGGAACTAACCTAAAGGAAAAGCCAATCAAAGGAGAAACCAAGTTAAGTTCAAAATAAAAAATAAGCCAAAATGACCAGAAATACAAATCATATCTCAATAATAACCCTGAACATTAATGGCCTAAACTCATTAATCACAAGACATAAGCTGGCAGACTGGATTAAAAAGAAAGACCCAACAATATGCTGCCTTCCAGAGACTCATCTCATAGAAAAGGACATCCACAGACTAAAGGTGAAAGGATGGGGAAAAACATACCATGCACATGACGGAGTAAAGAAAGCCAGGGTCTCCGTCATCATATCAGATAAAGTGGACTTCGAGCCACAGCTAGTAAGAAGGGATAAAGAAGGTCACTTCATACTGCTTAAGGGAACCATAAATCAGCAAGACATAACAATCATTAATATTTATGCCCCAAACAATGGCCCATCCATGTATGTCAAACAAATCCTTCTCAATTCCAGGAACCAAATAGACCACAACACAATAATACCGGGTGACTTTAACACACCACTGTCACCACTGGATAGATCCTCCAAACAGAAACTGAACAAAGAAACTATATAATTAAATGATACAATCAATGATTTAGAGTTAACAGACATATTTAGAGTATTCCATCCATCACCAAGCAAATACACTTTCTTCTCAGTGGCTCATGGATCCTTCTCCAAAGTAGACCATATGCTATGCCACAAAGCAGCCATTAGTAAATACAAAAAAGATAGAGATACCACCTTTTTAGTATGATAGTATCATAGGTACTATGATACTATCGGATCATAATGGAATGCAATTAGAAATCAATGATAAAATAAAAAATAAAAACTACTCCAATACCCGGAAATGAAATAATATGCTATTGAATTATACAATGACAACAGAAGACATCAGGGAGGAGACAAAATAATTCTTAGAGGTAAACAAAAACAATAGTACAACATATCAAAATCTCTGGGACACTATGAAAGCAGTAGAAAGAAAGAAATGGAAAGTTCATTGCATTGAGTTCATATATTAAAAGAATAAAAAGTCAACAACTAAATGACCTAACATTACCCCTCAAAGCCCTAGAAAAAGAAGAACAGAACAACACCAAAAGTAGAAGACAGGAAATAATTAAAAACAGAGCTGAAATTAATGAACTTGAAAGAAGAGAAACAATTCAAAAAATTGACAAAACAAAAACTTGAGTCTTTGAAAAAGTAAACAAAATTGATAAGCCCTTAGCCACACTAATGAAGAGAAGGAGAGAGAAAATTTAAATTACTAGAATTTGTGATGAAAAAGGAAATATCACAACAAACACCACTGACATACAAAACATAATTAGAAGTTACTTTGAAAATCTATACTCCAACAAAATAGAAAATATTAAAGACATTGACATATTTTTAGAGACATATGATCCTCCCAAACTGAATCATGAGGACATACACAATTTAAACAGATCAATTTCAAGCACTGAAACAGAAGAAGACATCAAAAGCCTACCAACCAAGAAAAGCCCAGGACCAGATGAATTCTCAGCTGAGTTCTATAAGAACTTCAAAGAAGAAATAATACCAATACTCCTCAAAGGATTCCATGAAATAAAAATGAGGGAACCCTTCCACACTCATTCCATGAAGCTAGTATCACCTTGACTCCAAAACCAGACAAAGATTCATCAGGGAAAGAAAACTTTAGACCAATATCCTTGATGAACATAGATGCAAAAATCCTTAACAAAATTCTGGCAAGTCACGTACAAAAGCATATTAAAAAGATAGTGCACCATGATCAAGTGGGGTTCATCCCACGGATGCAAGGTTGGTTCAACATCCGGAAATCAATAAGTGTAATTCATCACATCAATAGATTAAAGTTAGGAATCATATGATTATTTTAATAGATGCAGAAAAAGCATTTGATAAAATACAGTACCACTTCATGCTCAAAACACTAGAAGAAATAGGGATAGCTGGAACGTTCCTTAACATTGTAAAGGCTATCTATGCTAAGCCCATGGCCAACATCATTCTAAATGGAGAAAAACTGAAAGCGTTCCCCCTAAAAACTGGAACGAGACAGGGATGCCCTCTTTCACCACTTCTATTCAACATCGTCCTTGAAACACTAGCCAGAGCAATTAGACAGACCAAAGAAGTTAAAATTATACAAAGAGGAAAGAAGAATTCAAGCTATCGCTATTTGCCAATGACATGATTCTATATTTAGAGGAGCCAAAAAACTCCACCAGGAAACTTCTAGACCGAATTAATGAATTCAGCAAAATAGCAGGATATAAAATCAACAGTCATAAATCTAATGCATTTCTATTCATAAGTGATGAATCCTCTGAAAGAGAAATTAGGAAAACTACCCCATTCACAATAGCCTCAAAAAAAACCTTGGAATTCAACCAAAAAAAGAGGAGAAAGACCTCTGCAATGAAAACTACAGAACACTAAAGAAAGAAATTAATGAAACCTTTAGAAGATGGAAAGATCTCCCATGTTCTTGGATAGGCAGAATTAATATTGTCAAAATGGCCATACTACCAAAAGTGCTATACAAATTCAATTCAATGCCAATTAAAATCCCAATGATGTACCTCATAGAAATAGAGCAAGCAATCATGAAATTCATCTGGAAGAATAGAGACCTTGAATAGCCAAAGCAATCCTGAGCAGGAAGAGTGAAGCAGGAGGTATCACAATACCAGACCTTAAACAATACTACCAAGCAATAATAACAAATTGGCATGGCATTGGCACCAAAATAGACAGGTAGACCAATGGTACAGAATAGAAGACACAGAGACAAACCCACATAAGTACAGTTATCTCATACTAGACAAAGGTGCCAAAAACATATAATGGAGAAAAGATAGTCTCTTCAACAAATGGTGCTGGGGAAACTGGAAATCCATATGCAGTCAAATGAAATTAAACCCCTATCTCTCACCCTGTATAAACCTCAACTCAAAATGGATCAAGGACCTAGGAATTAGACCAGAGACCTTGCAACAATTAGAAGAAAAAGTAGGCCCGAATCTTCATCATGTTGGCTTAGGACCAGACTTCCTTAACAAGACTCTTAAAGCACAAGAAATGAAAGCAAGTATCAATAAATGGGATGGATTCAAACTAAAAAGCTTTTTCTCAGCAAAGGAAATGATCAACAATGTGAAAAGAGAGCCTACAGAGTGGGAGAAAAATCTTTTCCACATGCACTTCAGAGAGAGCACTAATCTCCAAAATTTATAAAGAAGTTAAAAAACTTTACATCAAAAATACAAAGAACCCAATCAATAAATGGGGCACCAAACACTTCACAGAAGATATACAGATAATCAAGAAATATATGAAAAAAAGTTCAACTTTTCTACTAATTAGAGAAATGCAAATTAAATCCACCCTAAGATTTCATCTAACTCCAAATAGAATGGCTTTTATCAAGAACACACACAATAGTTGTTGGCATGGATGTGGGAAAAAAGGTACACTTATACATTGCTGGTAGAGTTGCAAATTGGTGCAGCCACTCTGGAATGGAGATTCCTCAGAAAATGTGGAATGGACCCACCTTTTGACCCAGTTATCCCACTCCTTGGTTTATACACAAAGGACTTAAAATCAGCATACTACAGTAATGCAGCTACATTAGTGTTTATAGCAGCTCAATTCGAAATAGCTAGATTATAGAACCAACCTACATGCCCTTCAATAGACGAATGGATAAAGAAACTGGTATATATACACAATGGAATATTATTCAGTGATAAAGAAGAATAACATCATGACATTTGCAGGTAAATGGACAGAATTGGAGAATATCATGCTAAGTGAAATAAGCCAATCCCCCCAAAACTGAAGGCCGAATGATAATGATACATAATGGGGCTGGGGACGGGAGGTAAGAGAAGAAAGGAGGAACTTTAGATTATGTAGAGGGAATTGAGAGCGGGGAGGGGATGGGGGTATGAAAGATGGTGGAATGAGACAGACATCATCACCCTGTGTACACGTATGATTACATGAATGGTTTGAATCTACATCGTGCACAACCATAGGAATGAAAAGTTGTACCCCATTTGTGTACAATGAATCAAAATGTATTCTGTAAAAATTAAAAAAAAACAAATAAAAAAATGCAGTCTGTAAAAGTAAAACATTTTAAAATATGAGATTGCAGGCTACCGTGACCCACGGTAAAACCTCAGTACATTGTCAATCGTGTCGAAGTTTGCCTTCGCGTGGGCTGAGGTTTTGACTTGCTTTTGTTGCCTTTTTTCTCGTTCTCTTATGAGGTCATTCAGGAAGTGACAACTCAATGCCTCGGTGGCTTCTCTGGACTTTGTGCACCTGCTGGAATGAAAACTGGGTTTTGATGCCGCATAGGAAACTATTATCTCCCTTTGTCTTCACAGGGTAAAATGAAATGAAATTAGTTCGTCACATGATGAAAATCAACATTCATAATGCAAAAGTCTGGACTATTCCTTCAATGAGTATAAGACAGCTCACTTCTTACTACTTACCAACGTTTCAGGAGTGTCTGTTAGGAAGATTTTTAGATTTATTTAGAAAGACATTTGATCAAGAAAGATACACAAACTAATTCCAGGGAAAAGCCTACTTTAAACATACATCATATAAAAAATATCTTCTTTTCCTAAAGAAAAAAATCCCTGATATTTCAACATATATCATCCTCATTTCATATTACTGTTAGGTCCTTAGGCCAAAGTAACTCCATTTGGAAAATCAGTACCTGCCCACCCAGGCATGACCTTCCCCTAGGCCCACCCCAAAGACTCCCCAACTACCGAAACCACAGCAAAGATGTCAAGTAACAGTCACAGGGCCAGGCAGGTCATTTTTTAACTATTCCTTTGTACATGACTATGAAGTTGAGAAAAGTTTTCCTGCAGGCTGCTGTGCCTTGCAGAGGGGCAGCCTGGCAGATCTCTCTGTGGACGAACCTTTGCTTGGACTCAGAGCTGTGTCCCTGGTGGATATTTGTGCCAGCTACCCTAACAATCACAACAAAACCCAATTCACGGATTGCTTGAATTTATCAAAGATTTGTAAATTTTTGTTAATCAGAACACAAAGAAGTTCACTAAAACATTTTACAACCGAAATAATATGCTTGAACATCAGATAATTTAGAGGTTCTGCACTAATGAAAATAATAAGGCAGGAAATGAAATGACTAATACAAACATTTGAAAAGAACAATAGACTTATTTTGCAACTGACGTGACCATATAGCTGTAAATCCAAGATGCTCCAGTAAAAATAAATTATAGAATAAATAAAAGCATTAGATCAAGAACTGTATGGTAATTAATTTAAAAAATGATGGATAGTTTTTCTCTATGCTGGAAATAAATATGCAGAGGGTGAAATTATAAATGTTTCATCTATAACAAAAAAATTCACAAACTCCAAATAAAAAAAAGGCAGAAGTCTTTATGAAAATTCAGTAACACCTCATTAACATACCTGAAACAGACCCTGAAGAAAAGAACTGGCATATCACGTTCTGCCTGGGGGCATTTCACTCCTCGTGTCTATTCCCCCAAATTAATAGAAGCATTTAATAATTCTATGAGAGCAGTGGAATGTTGGCTGGAATTTGACCAACAGAGTAGAGAATCCAGAACTCCTCCACTCACAGGAGAATTTGACTTACGGCTATTGTGGCTTCCGATCCAGTGGGGGCAGAAGGTTTGCTTTGAAATGATGCTGACACAATTAGCTACCTACCTAGGAAAGCAGGAAGGCGAGCCCCCTCACAGGCGGGGTAACCAAGACAAATCCCAGATGGAACAGCCACTGTCCCACAGCACGAAATCAGAACAACCTTGCAAGAAAAATCTGAAGGAACAGCTTTATCACGAGACTTAGGAAGGCTTTCCAAGTCAAGACTCGGGAAAATAAAATGCTTTAGGAAAAAGGAAACATATTTTAATATTAAGAATGTAATTTTTTATGGCAGAAATCACCTTTTAAAAAAACAGTAAAAAAGATTATAAAACAGCAAGACAGAGGGAGTGCTAACTCCCGGGTATGTGAAGTGCGGTCCCACACATCAGAAAACCACACAATCTGCACCAACACAGACGCTGGACGCGAAGGAGCAGCCCAAACAGGAACACACACACACATGGACGTTCAGAGGGTCAGGAAATTGGAAACTAAATTAAAAGTGAGCAGCTAAGTCTCAACAGAGGGTGCTTGGGAGTCGGCCCTGCACTTGGAGGTCAGCCACACACCTGGTTTTCTAATACCTGGATCACCTCAGTCTTTGTACAGAGGGGCTGCCTCCAAGGCCCCGCCTCCCTCTTGAACCTTGCACCCTCGGGCCATATGGTCATGGGGCCCCACTGTCACTTGCCCAACCTTGCTGCCTCCACTTACCATAGAGTCTGACATTTCAAAGTGGACTTTGAATTTGGAGTGTGACCACTGCCATGATTTCCTTCCAGGGTGATTCTGATACCACTGTTTATCAGTGACAAATTCTGTTCCTCAGATGCTGACGTATAACGTCAGAGAAGCACGCCAAGGCAAGCGTATAGAGCAGGTTTTATTTAAAGGTAATAATACAGACTTCTCCTGGGAGGCAGAAGGGGACCTTGGCTGATGTTCTAGAGTCCCCAGAAGTGAGCACACCCTGCATCTTTTATAGTTAGGGTCATCTTTGTTCTGTTCTCTCCCTGCTTATCTCTCCTTCCTGCCTATGTGACTAGGCCCAGGAGATGCTGGTGACATAGCAACAAGGTGAGCAGCAGATGGCAGGGTGAAGGGCCACGGGGAGGATTCAGGCAGGTGGGGGTCTAGGGTTATTAATGAGCAACTCCCTGCCTGCAGCATTTTGGGAGAGGTAGTTAGGCAGGTAACCTTGGTGATCAAAAGGGCTTTGGAGACACTGACATTCCAATCTCCCAGGGCGGTCTCCAACTTCCCAGACTCTGATGGCCTCCATTCCTCCATTCAACCAGATTCCCTATTCTACACTAACTGCCTGTCCCCAATTCTGGCTTCAATTCCATCAGCCCAAAGTACCCCTGCCCGTTAGCATTCTGCACCCGCCAGGTCCTCCCGAGCACAGGACACTTAGGTTGCACATAGACACAGATGCAGAAATGAGAGAGGGGATTCCCAAGGGGCACAGAGGCTGAGAAGTGGCATCCCAGCCTTCAGCAGTGTGGAGACACTGGGTGACTGGTAGCTTACCTTAGTTAAAGTCTACAAACCTCAGAACCAGGGAAGCAGACAGTGCAACTCTCAGCATGGGCTCTGGGGTGGGAGGGCCTGGTGTGAGTCCTGGGGTCCCAAGGTTGGAGAGCTGGAGCTCTGGTGTCCAAGAGCAGGAGGAAGAGAGTGGGTCTCAGCCCCGGAGAGTCAAAGGAAGTGCGTGTCTCTGCCTCTTGATTCTGCCTGGGTCCCTGGTGTCTGCACAGTGCCCACACACATGGGCATCCCCACTGGAGTGCCAGCTCACGTGCCGGTCTCCTCTGGAGACACCGTTTACCTCTGCTCACTAGGCTGTAGTCCAGTACAGATGACTCCTACCACCTACAGGACACAGAACTTGCACTTCCCTTGCCCTCTCCACTGGACACCTCCAGCGACATTTGCTCTGCCGCTTTGCCTTTTCTGGGCATTTTATATAGGTGGAGTCATACAATAGGCAGCCTTTTGTGTTTGGTTCTTTTACCTAGTGTAATATTGCCAAGTATGATACATCCACATTGTAGCATGTACCAAGTTCGATTTTTTAAGTATTTTGCTGCATGTAGAATCCCAGCGATAGCTGTTTCATCTCTTTCATTCATATGAAAATTTAGTTTGCTTCTTGGTTTTATTCTTTCTACAGATGAATAACATTTTATTGTATAAGTATATCATATTTTATTTATTCACCAGCTGATGGACCTTTAGATTGTTATAAGTTTTGAATGTCATAAATCATGTTGCTATGAACATTTGTTTAAATTTTTGTGAATATTTTTTCAGTTATCTCTTAGTTGTGTACCTGGGAGTAGAATTTCTGAGTCATGTGATAAACTGTGCTTAACATTTTGAGAAACTGCCAAACTTGCTTCTGTGGTGACACCCATACCCCTGTCTTCACCAATCCTTGCTTTCTCCTTTTAAATTGTAGCCATCCCAGTGTGATGGAGTGGGTGTGATGGAGTGGGTGTGAGTGGTGTGAATTCCCCTAATGACTGATGAGATTGAGCATCTTGTCGTCTGCATGTTGGCAATTCACACATCTTCTTTGGAGAAAAGTCTATTCAAATTCTTTGCCCATTTTAAATTGTGCCATTTCTCTTTTTACTATTGAATTGTAAGAGCTCCTTGAGCATTCTGGATATTAGGTCCTTATACAAAATGTCAGCCCAAATGTAAGCCAGATGCAGTGGTACACACCTGTAATCCCAGCAGCTCGGCAGGCTGAGGCAGGAGGATCACAGGTTCAAAGCCAGCCTCAGCAAAAGTGGGGTGCTAAGCAACTCAGTGAGACCCTGTCATTAAATAAAATACAAAATAGGACTGGGATGTGGCTCGGTGGTAGAGTGGTCCTGATTTCAATCTCTAGTACCCTCGCAAGATGGGATTTACAAATTTTGTCTTCCAATACGTGAGTAGCCTTTTTACTTCCTTGATAGTGTATTTTCCATTAGTTCTTTTTAATTATGCATGACAATAGGATTAATTTTGACATAATTATAAAAGCATGGAATATAATTTGCTTGAATTCAGTCCCCAGTACTTCCCCTCCCCTCCCCTCTACTCTACTGATCTTTCTGCTATTTATTTAAAGGCCTTTTTTTTTGTTGTTGTTTCAATTAGTGCCTTGTGAATGTACATGGCTGTGAGACTCACTGTGGTATATCCATATATATGTATACACATAGGCAAGTTGGTCAGATTCATTCTACTCTTCTTCCCTTATCCCACCCCTCCTTCCTTCCCCTCAACCCCCTTCCTCTACTCCACTGATCACTCATTTGTTTTGATGCCGAGAGGTTTTGAAATTTGATACAAACCAGTAGATCCGTAATTTTTAAAGAATCAGATAATGAGGAGAAAAGCATTTTCTGTTTGGCCTTATAATCAACACTCCAGTTCTGTTGGTTCCTAAGTAGAATTAAACACCCATCTGTCAACAGCTTCCTGCGGTTCTAAGATCTTCATTTTCTTATCATGCTATCTGCTGGTGATCCCTCTTTTGGTGCTTTTGATTATTTTGATAATGGAGTAAAAGGAGGTGAGAAAATCAGCTTCACTTTTAGAATTCTTCATTCAGTATTCTTTCACCTGTCATCACAAGTACATCTTAGTATTGTTATCAAACAATAAAAAAAATTAAAACAAGAAAACCATACTGACAGCAACAGGGTTGAAAATTCTGTGTAGGCAATCTTGTCTTTATATTAGCATATTTCTCCTTACCAAAAAAAAAAAAAAAGGAGCAACAAACTGTTATGATTAACATCTTGATTTTTTCCAGATGGGAAGGGCTTTGTGTTTTTATGCACTACATGTTAGCTACTCCTTGACACCCACTGACTAAACTGATTTTTAATAAGAAACCCATTGAGACGTATTTAAGAGGAGCAAACAGAGAGGAAAAAGTTTCAAGGAGAAGTAGGTCAACCACCCTGTTATTGTGACTATGTGACTGGACAGATTTCAACATGCAGCACATTTTCTAATTTACTTTTGGCAATTTTTAGTATAAATATTGAGTGTGAAGTGTTAAAATAATTATGTTGATAATTTCAAGTCATTTTTGTTCATAAATGTGTAATTTCAAAGATTCGGGGAAATTCTACAGAGAAAAATGTTGAAAGCAATATGAAAATACAAAAGGTTCCCCTAGACCCTGGAGAATTACTCACGATGGTCCCTGACTGATTAGCATATCACAGGCACACCTGTATCAAGTGGAATAGGAGGTAGAAAAGTGCTCAGTAAGTTTGTCATTTGAGCTATTTACAGTCTTAAGTGAACAACTGATGTTTCACAAATGACCTGTATTTTGACAGATTGAGGTTCTTCATATAGGTGACAAAAAGAGAAATAATCTATTGGAAGTGAATTTAACCACTGAAGGTGAGCCATCTGTACATGACGATTTAGAGGAGGGAGTGGCGTTGGTTGTGGGGAACGGGGCATGCTCTCTCCACACCCCAGTCTGGCATGGTTGGTCTTATTTGTAAGCATGTGCCTTACCTCCAGTATCACAGCACTGGAGATGGACTCAGAAGGCACAATTTTATGTCTTGAATTCAGTGGTAGAATAATCAAAGTCATTTAAAATTTTCTAAATCTGAGATTATGCACATCTGAAATGGGGACACAGTTATGACTTTGCCTGCCATGAAAGATAAGCAAGGGATTGAGAATAAGGAAATGTTTAGAGAAGCAGTTCACACAGTGTGAGGTTCCATGCAAAAGAGTCATTATCACCTCATTCATCATTGTAAGGTTCTCCCATTTTCCCTCAGCCGTGCCCCATGCCCTTTTTTCCATGTGAAAGTTTCTATTTTATGCATGAATAAGTCTTGTAATTCACTTCCATAAAGGTCTAAAGGGGAAAATGGAGCAAAAAATCTAGTTTGACTTTTTTTTTTTTTTTCGTACCAGGGATTGAACCCAGGGCCAGGACCACACCACTGAACCACATCCCCAGCCCATTTTTTTTTTTTTAATTTTTAATTTTGAGACAGGGTCTGTCTAAGTTGCTGAGGCTGATAGTTTAGCATTGTTAGCATATAATCTAACCAATAAGTGAGGGAATGTGGGTTTTCATGAAGTGGACAGCAGCCACTCAGGAACTTGCTATGCAGAGCAACAGCAGCAGTCTTATGTGATCAGCCACTTCTGGTCAGTTCCTCTCCTCATCTCCTTTCCATCAGAAACACTGTATCTTCCTAAGTCTGATCAAACTATTCTCATGTTATAAATGTCCACTAATTTGCATATACATATAAGATAAAACACAGAGTCTTAACTTATCTTGGAAAGATTGTCTGAACCTACAGCTTCTGACTCCTCCTGCATGAGAATTACCCAGAACCAAACTATTTAGGACTAATGTAAAATGTCATATAAAAATTTACAACTATTTATAATAATCTGAATATTTAAAAATAATGTAAATTGTTCCTTAATATCTACTAGTTTTTGGACACTTAGTCCTTGAAAACTATATATTTCATGCTTTTTATATCCATGTCATTTGAGTTAGGTATGATATTATTTCCAAGTGAAAAATTAAAGCATACAATGATTAAATACTGAAACTAGAGTACATATCCCATAAGCTGTAGACAGATGTTTTAGAATTCTGAATTCAATAATAATAATTCCCTTTTGTAATTTTTTAATCCATGGGATTTTTTTTCTAAATATAAAAGCCATATCATCTCTAAGCAAACCTATAAATAAGCAAATCTCTCCAAGAATGATAAATACTTGATTGCATTTCCATCTTGGTATTATACATAATTATAAATATTTATTCACTTATAATTATATGTACAATTTTACAGTATTTATTTGTATTTGTTATTATACTATAAATATTTTCCAATGTCATAATTGTACTTTAAAATATGCAGCTTAATGACTGTCTAGTTTATCCTCAGAAGAATGCATGCAATTAACTTAATTGGTTCTCTTTAGTCAGATCTTCATATCTTAAGACTTTTAGGACATACTCCCAGATTATTTTCACTTACTGTTTCATCAAGGAACATTTCACATCAGTTTAAAATAAAGTTAATTTCTTTATAGAGGCCTTGTTCAAACTGGCTATTATACATCCATATTACACATTCTAACACTTTATGTGAAATCCTACAATAGTCTCATAAATAATCTTCCCATTTAACACTATCAATAGATTCTCCAAACAGTATGAAATTTTAAGCTATGATATATTTTTAGCATATTTAAAATTTTACTATGATGTACATATGAAATTTGCCATTTTAAAGTATGTGGTTCTGTTATGGGGTGCTCCTTAAGAACACACCAAGCACCACTGAGAAGTCCAAATTTGAGAGTCTTTATTAAGCCAACTGGCTGACTGTCTCACACAATGCCCCAAAAATGGCTATTGGGAGAACAGCCCCGAAAACAGGGTTGCAGGGGTTCTTATACCATAAGTCAGTACATCAATCATAAGTGTCTGTTGCTATGATTTAAAATTACAAACTAACATCATGAGATCTGAAATCATTAGCAGAAGGGGGAAGTGGGTCAAAATGACCTGACTTAGGTACAAACTAAAGAATGGTTGCTAACATCTAGACAATCACTGTTGACATCACTGTTGACATGGTACTTTGTTTAGGAAAATAGGACTCAAAAAGAGAATGATTTTTCATTATACAAGAATTGCCATTTTGTGTTACCAAACATGTCATGCTAAGCAACTGATGATGGGTACAGAGGCAGGGGGCAGGGGAGAAGCATCCCCTGCCTAACATGGAGTCACAGGATAAAATGGAATCTTTTTAGTCATTGCCCATGTAACCTGGCCTGTAACATTTCTATGGAGTCAAATCTGTCAGTCCGTCACATTCCCCACTGGTTTTATGTACATAATCAAATCATTGATTCATTATTAGTGTAGAGGTGATTGTAGTGGGTGCATAGCACCATTAGCTTAACAGACTGGATTCTATCTCTAACATATTTAGTTGAACAGTTTATCATGTATGGCCCAATTAAAAGCCCAAACATAATTAGGATGAGAGGTCCCGCCACTGTGGTTTTAGAGTAGCTAACCAGGGGGACCAAGAAAACAGATTTTGGTACCAATTTCCCTCAGGTTTTCAACTTTTCCTCCCTTTGATTGAGTCTTTTCTTAATGAAAGATAAACTATCACAAATGCCAGCTGAATGGTTAGTGTCGAAACAACAGGTCTCCCCTAAGGTCTATATAATTTTCCTTATTTTTAAAAACAGCAAATTTAATCCTTTTATATTTTGTACAATTACCTCAGCAAGTGAATCAAGGCAATTTTTAAGTTCCTAAAAGAGTTTTCTAAGGCTCTTGAGTTTAGATCTATTTGTCGACTTAAGGTTTTGAAATTTGGTTTCCTGTAATGAGGGCAGTGGAGCCAGCTATATTTATTCCCACCAGGAGGATAACTAAGATAGGGGCCACTCATTTAGATATTTGCCCCATATGTTCCCTTCCTCCTTCCCCATCATAATAGTACACCTGGGGAAGGATATGAGCAGGCACACAGAGAATTCATCCCATTTGGTAATCTCAAAAAGTTGAAGGGCCGGGTATGGAGTTACTCCTGATGTACAAGCAAGTTATGTTCCCTCAGAGGCCACAAGATGGTTGTCATATGGGCCTGAGGAAGTCCCAAGTACTACAGTAAAGGTGTAAGATTAAGCAAGAGAAAAAACATGAGTAATATTTTTTCAGTCTTATCTCTAGAGCATGGTTGGGGTCTCAGAGGGCTGTCCATTTTTTGTTGTCTTGACTCAGATGTGATGAATTCACACTGTGAGTAAGGTTCCCTCTGTTTCAGCCAGGTGTCAGTCCTTTTTTCTGGAACCATTTGATGCAGATGTAGTCTCCTGGCTGGAATGGGTTTTGGAAATCAATGGTCTCTTTCTGATTTTTGTAAAATGTCCTTTTATTGGTATAACCTGTGTTTAGTAGGAATCTCTATGTTTTTGTTACTTAGGGCTAGAGAATCACAGTAGTAAACATTGATTAAGCCTACCTGTATAGGAGGTTAGGAATATCTGTAGGCCTTAAACTACTAAACACTTATGACTCTGGCAATTTCTCTTGATTGTTATAAGGCATTTTTGTCCAAGAATCTTTTTTGTCATCTCCAGTTTTACTTATTTTGGGTTGCTAACACAAGTGTACATCTCAAGTTACATTAAAATAACTTGTTTTGTTTTTAAAATGTCCAGGAATGACTCTGTTTTGGTTTTAACTGTTCTTGATAGGTGTTTAAGATCAAGCTGGTCAAATTGACCTGTTTCTGTCTGTTGTTAAGAGTCAGCTGAGTTCCCACAGGGTCACTCATGGAGAACTTGAGAGCAGCTTCTTAGCTCCTTTAGTGCTATTTGCTGAGTAGGGTCTCCTTGATGAGATGGCTTCCCTTGGAAGCATCAGGGACGTCTCCTTTTTCCAAGGACCCTCCTCTGCAGCAGGTGCACTGATTGGCTTCTCATCCTCTAGCGGTCTCATTAATCTCCCTGATCAGGAGGTCATGTGGCCCAGAGTTGCAAAGCTCCTTAGAGAAGTTCTCTTGTTCCCTGGCTTCAGGTTGACTCTGAGGGCAAGAGCCAAATATTGGTTTTCTTGGCCCCTTTATTTTAATCTCAATCTTTAAGTCTTTATCTTGAACATACAGCAAGCCAGTTTCAACAGTCATACAGTATGAGTACTGGGCTTTAACTTTAATGTCTATGACTTTACAGTTATTTACCCGATTTTATTTAATTGGGGTTTATATTTTATTGTCCTATAGTTGATGGCTTATTATCTCAAATTAATTCAAGTAGTTTGTTCTTGAAGGACTACCTCTGTAAAACATTAATCAGGCAACAGTTATAGAGTTTACAAGGAAAATACAAAATGGAATTAACAACAGTAAAAACATATTCAGTTGTGTAATAGCTATCTTAAATTGTGGCTAAGCTATACATTTTATCCCTTGTTTGAGATCATAATAATTTTATAACAAAAAATCTTTTGAATATAACTTTAAATGAGCTGAAGTCTGGCTTAGTTTGGAGTCACTCTGATGCAGTGAGGTGGAAGGCAGAGCCTTATCTCTGCCTTAAGGCAGGGACCTTCACAAATCTTAGGTAGAGTGGTCTAATTCTAAAGCTGATCTTTGTCTTTTTTTAAATACCATTTTACAAAGTTTACATATGTTGTGTCCTAAGTCGATATGAATGTTAGATAATGAAATATTACATTACATCTAAAACATGAATCAAAGAACACTGAGAGAGCTTTTAACTTTCCTTTTGTGTTGTAAAGTGGCAAAATGTTTTTTTGTTTCACAACATTAACCTTTAAACAAATCCGTCTCTCATTAACTTTTAGAAATGTATTTACATTTTTATTCCAGTGTAGAAGGTAACATAAGGTTCAGGTCCAGTTACAGAACATTAAATGATATAAATAAATCCCCAATAAAATTTGCTATTCTTATAGTTTAAAAGTACCATTACAACTTTAGATTGGAGAACACCAGCTTGATAAAATGTTCTTTTAAACTTCTTATTTTAAAGACTTGTATACCTGGAGGATATGAAAACATTTAATACATAAAGAAGAGCAATAGAATCATAATTGTATTGATGTTTTTATATTAACCAAGTTTAGCTTTTAAAGAAAATTTAGACTTTGTAATGTATTACAATACTCTAAAATAACTTTTGCTGTTTAACCAGAGTTGTACAAATCCCCAATTTTTAAGACTAGTTGTTCTAGAGAATAAAACCTAACAGACATAATGTTAAGAGTAAATTAATATTTGTCATTTTACATATAGACTGAACTTTGGTTTATATCAGTGCATTAATATTTGACCTTAGAGGAAAACCTTGAGTAGTTTTAACTGTTGTTTACTTATGTATACACAAACTTTTGAAAATTTATCCTTAATTTATACTTTTTTAAATCTCTTAATTAGACCCTCTTGTTGTTTACTTAGAGGTATTAGTTTATTTTATCACATAAAGACTTTTTTGCCTAGAATCATTTTTTACTAAATATATTTTTATATCTAGAACCTTGTAATTTTTTAATCTGTTGATCCCCTTTTTAAAAATTTATATTTTGAAACAACTCTTGTAAATTTCTGAATTTAGATGTTACTCCATTTTAATAAGATGAAATACTTAGTTATTTATAGAACTCTTTTTAAAATGTAGTTGAAACTTTTGAACCCTTTATACAGAATTATACCTGAAAGCACCCAGAAAAACCACTCCAGATGCAGGAACTCATGCAAGAGATTCTATTAAGCAGACAGGCAGAGTGTCTGCCTGCAGGGTGAGAGCGAGAGGCAGAGAGAGAGAGAGAGTGGCAGATGACTAGAGTGTCTGCTCTCAGGACTGGATGAGAGAGAGAGAAAATGGCCAGGGAGCTTCTCTTAGTTTGAATTTCATGGGCTAGTAGCTATTGGACCAATCACTGACAAGGAGATTTGTGAGCTGACAAACTGGGTTGTAAGATGGGAGGGGGAGGAATACTGGTAGCAACTGATGCCAACATTCCTCCCTTTTTGTTTAGATACAGGGGGTGGGACAATGGCGTTGTTAAGGAATAGGAGCAGCCTGCGGGAGTAAGGAAGATGAGTACGAGGGTGCTAACACCACACCAGGAGCCAGGTTCTGAAGATGCAGACTTGAGTTTAATGCGGAACAAGCAAGCATATATAGCAGGCATTGACTAATTACAAATTGCCAGCCCTTGTTAACACCCTCATGTTAAGCTCCTGATTATGCTCATGCGAGGCTCATGATCAGACCAATTAAGGGGAGAGGAAATGCCTGAGCTCCGTGTGCACACAGGGCACACAACTCACAGCAGAGGTCTGCCTCATAGAAGGACAGGTGTGCCTGCCCTATAGTTATGCTTCTTCCCGTAATGCTGTCCACATGACCTCAGGTAATCCTACACAATGGTCTTTCTTCTGTAGCTGCTTCCTGCTGGTTAAGGGCGAAGAGTCTCATTCCTTTGGAGCTTCCTCAGTGGCCAATAGGAGGTGGTCGCTGCTGATGAGGGGAATGCAGAGGTCGTTATCCTGTGGGAAACGATCATGAGCATTTTGGCCAGGGGAAGCTGAAGGCAGACATCGCTGGAGCACAGCAGTCCTTCACCTACATGCAGAGTGAGTGGCAAGGGTGGATGGTCTCGTCTAGGTCACTGAGGCAGACAGGAGCAAAAAAGCAAGCACAGGAAGCTCTTGGTGTCTGGGTGGCACTGCTTCATGACCAGCAGGATCCAGGTGCCGGCCTGCTCCAGCACCTCCTTCATGGTCTCATGGCCCATCAGGTTGGGCAGCTGCATGTTCTGGTATTCGATGCCATGACACAGCTTCAGGTTGGCTGGGGTGGGTTTGCAATTGCTGTGCTTGTAGAAGAAGTCAGACTGGCCAAAGAGAAAGCCCACATGCTGAGCCAAGGCAGCAGTGTGAGGCGAGGATGAGCAGCAGCAGCAAACTAGGACCCTGCAGCATCTTGGGCGTGACCCATGCAGGGTGGAGAGAGCCAAGCTGGGGAAGTGTGAGGCAGCTGGAACTCGAGCTGGACCCGAGCCCACTTGCTCCACTAGGCACAGGGAAAAACCATGTCAGTGGTTCGTTAGCCAGGTCACAGAGGAGGAGGAGGGCTTAAGAGGGGGAGAAGAAGCCAAAAGGAGGTGTTCAGGTTTGCGGGAAGAGCAAAGATCAGGTTTAGTGGGCAAGAAAGAGAGAGCTTGAAGACAAGGAATCCCTTTCCACCTGCCTGCTGTGGCCACTTTGGATTGATTATCTGAAGGATACTGTGGCCAAATATCATTATACAAGTGATTAAGTTTGGGTGGCTCTAGGTAAGGGTGAATCTGCTGGAGATGAGGAGGCAGCACAGTGATAGAGGTCATCACCTGACCATCAGCGTGTGCCAGGCAAAAACTGAGAGAGTTGAGGACCTGACATCAGCATTTTCGAGAGAGCAAAGAGCAGCCCCAACCCTGAGAGAGAACCTCCACCATAAAGATCAGGGACCCACCTGTCAGATAAGGTCAACTGAGGGGGCCAGCTGTAACTGTAAAGGTCACACTAGGGGAACCCCCACTCCTCAGCCACCTCAAGGGTGCTGGACCATCAATGGTGTGTCTCAGGTCAGCAGAGGGGTGTTTAAATTGACCTGGGGGAAAACTCTCCAATCTGAAGCTGGTGGTGGTTGTGGAGGAGAGCATATGGGTGAATGGAAGGTGAGACCAGCATCTGGGAGTGTCTGGAGTGACAGATGGTATTCCACTTGCCTAAGTGGTGGTGGAAGAGCCCACCCGAGTCATGGCACCACTGTAAGCACCCAGAAACTACTCCGGACATGGAAACTCACACAGGAGATTTTATTAGCAGACAGGCAGAGTGTCTCTCTGCAGGGTGTGTGTGTGTGTGTGTGTGTGTGTGTGTGTGTGTGAGAGAGAGAGAGAGAGAGAGAGAGAGTAAAAGAGAGAGAGAGAGAGAGAGAGAACCAGAGTCTCCGCCCCCAGGGCTGGGAGAGAGAGAAAATGGCCAGGGAGCTTCTCTTAAATAGTTTGGGTTTATTGACGATTGGACCAATGGCTGGCTAGGATGTTCGCAGGCTGACAAGCTGGGTTGTAAGATGGAGGGGGTGATACTGGCGGCAGCTGATGCCAATAATACCTGTTGAGACTTTTAGAAACCTGTTTTCAGTGATGACACAGAGTAATTTTCAGACCTCTTTTTATTTACCAATTTATGAAAACAACAATAATGTGTTAAATATGCTACCCTATGGAATTTAAGGAGTTAAGAGTCCTTGATGTTATATTTAACAGCCAGCATTTTAACTCTCTAAACCAGTCAGATGCCTCTAACACATCCATGATTAATCCCAAATATATCAAATTTAATGTAATTTTTTTTTTTTTTTTAAACCAAGATATCAGAGAAGGGTGTTGGGCAGCATCAGTCATTTCTTCCCTGTTGAAGAAAAATTTAGAAACAATGGATATTAGACATTTTATAAAATTAACATTTTATTATTTTTTTACCACCTAGAAACAAAATCTAGAAACAATGGATATTAGACATTTTATAAAATTAACATTTTATTATTTTTTTGACCACCTAGAAACAAAACTTGAAAGTCATGCTTTGTTTGCCCAATTTAAAAACCTTTTAAATCATGTGAATCAAAGGCATTTGGATTCATTTTCTAAATTTTAATTTATGAGCTCATATGTCAATTTTGGTACCAAACATATGTAGACATGACAATACACCGGTGTACATATACATAAAACAAACAGACAAAGGCCTTGTAGCTTATTTTTAAAAATCCATTAGGTTAAGAGTTAACCTTTGTACATTGGCCTCTGAATGAAACAGAGCATTAGAAAGACTTTACAGTTGGATAAAATAGGTCGGATCAAAAAATTAACCTAGAGTGATGGAGACACTGGGCTTGATGGCCCAGGCAGGCCTGAGCTCCACGCTGGGGACTCCGCCTGCCGCAGGTAAGGAGTGAGGGCACGTTCACTAGCCAGGCTGATTGAAGTGTTGGAGGCACAATCAGAGCTGGGCCACATCTGCTCATTCTTCCAGGAGGTCAGTGAAGTGACACCCACAAAGGAGATGCCAGGGCATCTGGCTGCCCCGTGCCGCACTTGACATGGCAGGATAAGAACAGCACCTCTTGAATAAAGATCTTATGCCTGCTTCAGGGAAGACCAGAAGATTCTTCCTGGACTTCATGACCTATTTAAGAGGAGAAGTGCTCGGGGAAGGCCTTTCTGATCTTCTTTCTGCTGTTTTCTCAAATGCCAAGGTTCCATATTTTGGGGTAGCAGGTACTGACCCCCATCAACTTTTCTAAGTTTTAGCTAATATTTATTATACAATATGTTACAATTTGGTCTCAGCTCTGTTTGGGGAGTTAATGGCTGGGTTTACGTCCATCCATGGGGCAACACATGATGGAAAGATCAAATGTCATCAGGAGAGGCTGATTCTGAGATGTCCAGAGGGGAACTATAGAGAGTATAGTGTATAGTTGAGAACCAGGTCCAAATGTGGGCCATGAAGATAGGGGACAAAGGGATCCATTTGTGAAAATATGAGCATACCATGTGTTCTCCCTGAAATCTAGGGGGAAAGGAACAGGGTCAAATAGCATCGGGTGGGAAGGACTTAGACTTTAGTTATTGTTAAATAACCCAGATAGGGAGGGAGCTAGTGAGGTATGACTACTTTGAAAAGCATTTAGGAAACTGCTACTTATGTACAATTTAATAAGAAAATATTAGGATAAAATTGCTGGGTTAAATATAAATATGTTTGATGTCCAAAAGCCATAGATTTGGCATTAACTCTTCCACTATATAGAAATTATTTGCATTTCAAATCAACAAAAAGCTGCAACTTAGCAAGTAACTTCACTAGGTCAGTAAAATTTAATCTGTAGCAAAAAAAGAGATGAGCTAAATATATTCTCCTAAAAAAGCCTTTCTTGTCTTTTATACCATATTATGTAGAAGGGAAATGCTGCCCATCTTTTAGCCACCCATCTTTTAGCTTTAATTTCAAGTTTTGGGTAAATTTCCTGACAATTTTCTGATATTATTTAGTCATAAAAAGAGATATGACTTTGTGGGCTTCTTTAGCAATTTCACAGAAGTCTGCTCTGTAAGTGCTCTGTTAGAAGCCCCTAAGGCCATGATCTGCCTTGGGATCTAGGCCACTGTCTGTCTGCCCAACTGGTTACTCTTGAACTTCTCTAGTTGATTGGCTTGCATCAAGTCCACCAGTACTGGGTCCCTACTTTATGTCTAGACATATAAATACATTTATATGTCTAGACATATAAATTCAACTTTCTAGGCAGTGAAATAAGACCTACAACGTTATAACAGAAAATGTCAATATGTAACCCATTTCAGCATCTTTTCCCTTACTGCTCCTAACTATTTGCATATTAAGGCCAACTGCTTAGCTCTCAAGTCCATTTCTCTTGCTCTCAGAGTTTCCAACCCCTCCTTTATACATCCAATTAGTAAATACTCTTTAATAAAATTTCCTGCCAAATGAAAAAAAAAATTAACCTAGGTGCACCAGATCAAAATGATGAACTTAAAAATAGAATTTTAAGTCTTTTTGGTCTCCATCCTGATGTGGTCCCACTCATCACAGATGAAAAGAGTTAAGAGAATATAGACAAGGTCATGCCCTATCCCCCCATGAAGGAGTTTCCCGAAGAAACAGCAAGGTGGCTGCTTCCATTGGTCTCCTTGGGAGAGCCCCCTCAGGTTGGGGTCTTGTTCTGAACTGGTTTTTCTGGTCTCTTGGATGGCAGCCATCAAAATTTTAGCTTGGCATTTTGGTGGACCAACTCCAATAGTTGGGAGTTCCTGTTGGCAGCAGTTTACATTTTAATGTAAGCATTAGTGAAGAAGGTCAAAAACCTTTCAAATCATTTCTTTAAAAAATTTGAATATAAGACATTTGATTAGGATGTCCAGGCTGCCCCAAAACGATTTGATGGTCCCCTGAGGGGGCTGTCTGAACTCAAAAGTTGGCCATTCTCTCTCGCAGAATTTAGAGAGAGAAAGGAGGTCATAGCAGGTCCGGCAGTCAGTGGCCCTTCTCTGGAATTCCTGGAAATTGGTCAATATGCATTGAAGGGGTACATGACAAACATGAGGGAGACTGACCCATGTCCACACTCAAGGGCAACACAAAACAGAAAAAGATGAACAAACACAGAACAGGTAAGACACCGCAGACAATGACAAATGGCCACTCCAGATTCCTGACCAGAAGGCCTGGGCAACGTCTTGCCACAGTCCTGGACTCTGGAAGCAGTGCTGTGTCCAGCCTTCCTTAGTGTCCCCAGATTCGGATCCACCAGAAACAGACTTACCAGGTCCCCAGGGCACAGAAACAGGTGACTCTCTGGGAGAATTTAGTTCAGTCCTGGGGCGGGCTCCATGCAGCCCTGGGACTGAGGAATGTCTCTTAGGCCTTCCCCTAGGGGCAGCGCTGTGGCCTCTCCCCTCCAGAGAGGTCAGTGGTGAGCGGTGGTTGCCTACCAGGCAGTGAGGATCTCGCTGGGGCCTCCAAATGTTATGGGGTGCAACTTAGGAACAGACGGTTCACCACTGAGAAGTCCAAATTTGAGAGTCTTTAGTAAGCAGGCCGGCTGACTGTCTCACACAATGCCCCCAAAATGGTTATTGGGAGAACAGCCCCGAACACAGGGTTGCAGGGGTTCTTATACCATAAGTCAGTACATCAATCATAAGTGTCTGTTGCTATGATTTGAAATTACAAATTAACATCCTGAGATCTGAAATCATTAGCAGAAGGGGTACAAATTAAAGAACGGTTACTAACATCTAGACGATCACCGTTGACATGGTACATTGTTCAGGAAAATAGGACTGAAAAAGAGAACGATTTTTCATTATACAAGAATTGCGATTCTGTGTTGCCAAACATGTCATGCAAGGCAACTGATGTTGGGTACAGAGGGGGCGCTCCCTGGGAGAAGCACTTCCTACAGAACACGGAGTCTCAGGTGCAATGGAGCCTGTTTAGTCACTGCCCACGTAGCCTGGCCTGTAACATTTCCATGGAGCCAAATCTGTCAGCCCGTCACGGTTCAGTGGTTTTTGGTGTCTTCACAAGGTTGTGCAGCCACACGTTCTAATTTAAGAACAGATCCATCAACAATGCCCCATAACTGCTGGAAGGCACTTCCCATGCCGCGTGCGCTCGCCCATGGCAATGACCATCTCATAGTCTCTATAGCTCTGTTTATTCTGGACATTTCCTTTAAGTGGATCCGCACAGTATGTGGCTGTTCAGGAAAAGGCCAGTTCACGAGGCTTCAGTGACTGAAACCCTGCACCTTCCCAAGAAAGGCCTGTGGTCCCGCCTGCTTCGTGACTGCCCAGCTGCCAAGAGCTAAACTGAGACCCTGACGAGAACCCTCAGCCTGACAAGTGGGTTCTTGCTGGCCCAAGTCCTGGTGCCCTGAATCAATCTGAGCAGGAACTTGGTGCTAATAGTGTGATTTATGGTGAGCACCTCTCTTTTTGCTCCTGGGGTCTCTCGAGAGTTGATTCCCAGTGAACACCTGAGCTGTGGAGGCTGCTTCAGCCTCACTGGCAGGTGACACTTCGTAGGTAGTGCTATCCATTTTTGCTGTAAGAATGGCAACTCCCTGTGCCTTCCCTAGGAGAGGACGCTGCACTCCTACACCTGGCTCTGTCTTCGCCCAGGGCATTTTCGTGGTTGGTGATGTTAATCTGTATCTTTTTGCTAGAATAAACCGTAATCATGAGCATGACAATATCTAGTTCCTGGGTTCTTCTAGTAAAGCACACACGTGGAGTGAAGGCAGTCGTGGGAGCCAGAGACACAGAGGGTTCTGTGTTTGGCTTTTTTCATTTAGCATAATTTTTTTCAAGGTCTGTCCATATTGCAGCAGGTGACAGTATTTCATGTCTTTTTTATTGTTAAATAATATTCCATTTTATGGATACAGCACACTTTGTTTATCCATTTTTTTCTGACAAGCTTTGAACATTCATTTGTAGTTTTCTTATGTGACCATATGTTTTTAATTGTCTGGTACACATATCTAGGAATGAATTTAACTTTGAAAATTGAAAAGCTTTTTTCACAATGGTGTACCATCTGACATCCGTACCAGCAATGTAAAAAGCTCAAGTTTCTTCAATCCTTACCAACATTTATGGTTTTCTTTTTTTTTCTTTTTTTTTTTTTTTAATGATAGCTAACCTACTGGGCATGAAGAGGTATTTCATTTATTTAAATGCACATTTCCCTCAGGACTGTGGAGGTGGAGCTCGTGCCTACTGCCCTTTCATGTATTTACTGGTCACTGACACACCTCCTTTGGAGAAGTGTCTGCTTAGATCATTAGCCATTGCTGTAATTTGGGTGCTGAATGTCCACCATAGGTCCCCGTGTTAAAGACTTGGTCCCTGAGGTGACAGTGTTGGAAAGCACTCTGGACCTTTAGGAGGTGGGGCTAAAGGTGGTCCTGGACACTGGGGGAGGGCCCCTCTCGGTGTCCTGGTCTGAGATGTGAGCACTCCTTCTCACAGGGGCTTTGCCCTGGTACGCTGCTCTCATCAGAAGCACCGAACAATGGGCCGACTTGACCTTGGGCTTGAGCTTCTGGCACTATTTGAGGAAATAAACCTCTCTTTACTTCATAAGTAGCCCATGTCAGGTGCTCCATTACCACGATGAGAATCTGCCCCGCACACCTGTCTTTCACTCGGGCAGTTTGTCTTTTCATTGTCAAGTTGTAAGGGCTCTTTACTCTGCCTGCTAGACCTTATCATGCACGTGATCTGCAAATATTTCCTCCCATGTGATTTCTTTTCCCTGTCTTGTCAGTGTCCTTTGAAGGACATTTTTAATTTTGATGAAGTTATGCATTTAACCTTTTTGCAATACCGGTTTTCCTCAATGTTAGTGGGTTCTTTAGATGTATTCACGCTGATTTATATAAACAGACTTCTTTTCACCCAGGAATAATGTTGAATTATGTAAATAAGTTACTTTGTATTTTCATTTTCCGCATACGTAAAATTAGTTTGCTTCCAATTTTTATTTTCACTACTATAAATAATGCCTTGACACATATTTGCGTATTTGTGCTCAAGGGAAAACTGTTTTAATGCTATCTACACAGAAATAATATCATTAGAGGGAACAGCCCACTTATGAAAACTTCAGTGAAATTTCCAAATTGCCTTATTGTAATAATTTATATCCAGTCAGCAAAATCTGAGTCAAGATATTCCTACTTATTAACATATTTTCAGACTTGCTAAGTTTTACCTACAAGATATCAGATTTGTACTTCGTTGATATTATTCTTTCAATAGCTCTGCTTATTAGTAAAAATGCCTTCCATGCTTTTTGGCTTTTGGATTCCATCTTGGGTAAACTTTGTATCATTTGACCGTTCCTGTGTTTTCTCTCCTGATGGTGTCCAAGGGGCAGCGTCCCTAGTATATTCTGGAAGCCAAAGGACCAGCACTTGTACGCTGCCGGAGCCTGCACTTAAATCTTCATCGTTTAGTTCTCTGAGAGAAGTTTAGAAGTTTAGTGTAATTTAACTTATCAGTCCTTACCTTTATGATTTATATTTTTGTGTTATATTTTAGCACAAAATATTCCCCACCCTAATTTATAAAACTATCTTACATTACTCTAAAATTCTGAAAGATTTTGATTCCTGTTTGGTATTAATCCATCTTGACTTTTTTTTTTTTTTTTGCGTAGTATGAGTCAGGCATTCAATTTCTCTAAAATGAAAACCAAGTGTCCTGACACTATTGATTATGTAGTTCATCATTTTACATCTCTGCTGATGTATTATGCAGTTTTATTTATATTACAGATCCCCAGTACAAATCACGTTCTCCATGAAGTCCTTGGGATATTATACTAGATCTTTTCCAGGTCTCCTATATTTTTGTTTGCTCTGGTGAAAGGCATTATTTTTTCTGATTCATCTGTTAGTAGGGTTCACTCTGTATATTGTTGGGCTGGTGTTGTTCTTAGGAAGTTACCTGAGATGTGAAAACTTCTTCCTGAACTCCTTCCTCATCCTGGTATGCAGGTGTGTGGGAGCACACACTCTCACTCTTTGGCTGGAAACATCTTTTTCCTTGAAACACACTTTATTTCTGTGCAGTCTTGGTTGGTAGGCATGACTTCTTCAGCAGTGAGACTATCATTTCACTCTTCGGACTTGATTTTGTCCATTAAGAGGCTGTCAATAATCAGATTGGTCTTGTTTCTTTCCTCCCTGGTTGTGTATCTTTCCTTTCTGGTGCATTGATATTTTTATCTCTTTAATTTTTCTTCATCTGTAATTTCACTAAAATAGAACCAAAATAAAATTTTAATATTTTCACTCAGGACTTTTTGGTATCTTTAAATTTGGGATTTATGTGTTTCAGTAATTATGGAAAATTCTCAGCTATTATTTCTTAGATTATGAATGTTCACCAATTCTCTCATTCTCTCCTCTTGAAATTCCTGTGCTGATAGGTTAGGTCTTTTCATACTTTCTTCAATATGCCTTAATCTCTCACATTTCTTTTGAACTTCTTTATTGCACTTGGAATAATTTTCATATATATTATACATATATGAAACATATATATTTACATGTACATTTATATTTAAATAATATAATATAAATAAATTTATATATCATACATATGAATATTTGTACCCAGGGGCTTTGAACTCATGAGCCTCCTCAGCCTCCTGAACTGCTGAAATCTCAGGCGTGCGCCATGGTGCCTGGCTCATATATTTCTTCTAAAGCACTAATTATCTCTTCATCTATGTCTAATCTTCTTCTAAACCAACCCATTGTGTGCATTAAGGATTTTATTCCGACTACTACTTCTATGACTTCTGGAAGTTCTCTTTGTGTGTTCCCCAAATTTGTCTGTTGCAGTTTTCATTTCCATCAGTTCACTCTTTCCTTGTGATTGGCATTGCTGTGCTTTTCACTCAGTGGCCTCACACACGCGTCCAGCTAGAGACCTCAGCGTCTAAGCTCAAGGGACGCTCACCTTCCCGTTTGCGGGGCCTGCGGACGATCACTCGAGGATTTTTTTGCATTTTTTGTTGTACGCTCATCTTCAGCGGGGACAGGTTTTCCTTTGGTAAACTCGTGAAGTTTGAGAAGTGAGAGTTTCTGGAGAACAGTTTGCATTTACTTCACTGAAAACGTCCTGAGAACGGCTCATACAATATCATGAGTGAACTTCTCACCACTCAGGTGATGCCCGGCTCGCCTCCATTCCTCCTTGGGGAGCAGTGATTTTGCGTTTTATCAGCACCTGGGGCTCCATCTCCCAGGGACTGCCTGCATTCCATCCATCTGAGTTTGCGTGACCTCCTAGGAGGCCGGAGAATGTAGAGGGCCGAGTGTCCTCCTGGAAGGGGCCGCTTTCTGCGAGCGCGGAAGAGCGTCCAGAGGTCTCCATCTTCCATGGGCATCGCAGGGTCCGCTGAGCGCTGGCGCTGAAACCAGGCTGAGCACGTGAGCTGTCAAAACCTTTCCTTACGCCCAAGAACAAGGATGAAACTCACAGTCGGTGCTTATTTTTAAGATTTATTCTAATTTCCTCATATAAACTATAAAGCAGGAACCTGTTTGCTCAGTTTACTTGCACTTTTAAAAAGACACAGTTCAGGAAGTTCTGCCCCCCGTGAATCCGGTACCGGGTCCCTCCGCCTGTCTGGAAGGCCCCAGTTCTGAGCCTGCTGCTGTCGGTTCACACACACTTGAGGTCGGACCCTTGGCCAGTAGCATTCTCTCCAAGTCGCCAGCTTGTCAAGGACTTCTGAATGGCAACAGCGAGTTTTAAAACTTCAATTTCACTCTAATTTGTCATTTGTAGCTCTGTTCAATGTAAAATTGTGTAGTTAATAATCAATTTTTCAGGTATTTGGGTTAACAATAAGGTTCCTTGATTTTTCTGGAAGATAGGATTTCTTTTGCTCATTTAAACAAACACTTTGATTCTTTTCTCTTTTAATGTGCACAAGTCTTGCACAGCAACTTAAAGTAATACCCTTTTAAATTCATGTTTCTTAAAGAGCCTCTTCAATTATGTGCAAGCCCCCATTTGTAGGATCCCTGTGGTAATTTAGCTTGAAGTTAGGAATGTTAGCAGAAAGACAGGTGGACGGTGGAGACCCGGGGAGGTGAGTTTACTGCAGTAGGCCTTGCAAGGGAGAGAAACCGATTTCTCAGTTCAGTTCCAGCAATTGTATGGACAACTTAAATTGATTTTATATTTTGAAACATAATTGCCATCATTTGTCTTACCTGCTTTATTGCAACCGAGTGCATTTTAAGTTGATGTGCAATGTTTGAGTAGCTTTTCCAATGATGCAGATTTCTGATTTGTGGCAGAATGCATACAGTGGGGGCAAAGCCCAGACTTAGCTTCTAGATGATGCAGTGATGCTCACATACTTAGACATTCAGAAAACCCCAAGAAAGACAAAGCGATCCCTCCACAGCAACCTAAATGCTCACAATGGATGCCTTGTCTGTCACATTGTCAAAGGTGTGGGTGGACCATTTCTATTATTTTTTTCCCTCAACCTCTAGATCAATATCTGGATACCAATCACGCTTCTCTGTTTTTATTCATTAATCCTAACACCAGGAAAAAAAAATCAGGCTTTTAATATCCCATTACACCTCTCTGCTCCAATCATCGCTGGGACTTCTTTGAAGTTATTCAAGGCCTCAGTTTTCACTGGATTTCACTCCCTCTCCTGTGAAGTGTGTGTATGCTACACTGTGCATCTTTTATTTTCCTTCTTGTGGATTTTCCAGGTGTAGTAAGGAAGGATTACTGGGGTGTCAGCTAGAGATCATTTTCCTCGAGGGAACTCTGAGCCTTCCAGCCCTCCTCCTTGAAAATGAGCTCTTCCTTACAAGGACAGTCCCGGAAACCTTGCCTTTGCCACCTCACCTCAGAGCCCTGGTTGGGAGGCAGTTCCTGAGCATGTGTGGTACTCAGCATGAACAGAATACACAACACATAACACACAACACACCTACAAGCATATTCCCTCGTGGGCAAGTAGACTAAGAATTTTAGGCTGCAATATAAAAACCATGACCTTCAACCTAAAGCATCTCACCATAAACATCCATTCGCAACAAAAAGCCATGTCTTAAAAACACCACCGTGAGCCTGATGGACACCCAGAGCATGTGGAATCAACGTCCACAGCTCGGGTGGATGGCGATGAGAACCCACGCCAGCAAGAAGGGTTCCCTTTGTCACCTGAGGGAGGATCTTCTGCAGGGAAGAAGAACTAACAGATGCTCTCAGAAACCCCAGAGCTGGTTAGCAGCACACGGGGCCTTCATTCGGTGTGACCTGAAGGACTGTAAGGCTTGACTTATGGCTGACTTGACATGGTGTTCACCCATTGGTAATTCTGAATAAAAAGGCTCCACTCCTTGTGAGCACAACCTAACTGAACAGAGAGCTGGGTGGGCACCTGGCCTACGTCCAAGTTTCTCACTTTGCCTTTTAAAAAATTCTGCCTCTGGCATACTGATAAAAAATTCTGTGATTCTGAGACCAAAACAAAAACAAAACAAAAAACAGAAATGGCTTAAGTCTTCTCAATTATGAGTAATAAGATCCTTTTACACTAGCAGACTGTACGGGGGGAGGAGGACCATGATTCTGCCGTGCTGAGAGAGGGAGGGACGTTTATTACAGTGTCTCTCCAACCGTTCGGTGTTGGAAAGCCTCATCAATCTTTAGTGGACATGGTTGACATTTTATTTTACTGCTTTTTTCCACATATTACAAAAATAAACAATTTATAAGTAACATGGATATAGGGGATTCAATCTAAGTCACACACACACATCCCACAATGCCATTTTACAAACTGGTGCACGGTAAGTGTTATTATCTTTTTGTGCCCATAAGGGAGCCCGATGCACACAAAGCTCAAAGCCTTCTGGGCAGACTTGTAGTTTTATCAAGTGGAGAAAAATCAATTGCATATTCTCTTTTCTAAGGGAACTTTTACCGACTGTTCTGGACATTATTAACTTCCTCTTAACATATGAATTGCTCTATCTGTGACAAATTACTCTGGACCAAATATTGAAGTCAGCATTTGATATAAGAAGCTAGGAAGTTTCAGTCTCATTAATTTTGTTTCTCTTTTACTTGGTAAAATATGTTTTCAGTCAATAAATTTTAATGACCCACCAACTGGATGTGAAGCCCTTGTTGTACCAGGTGTGTTCTGGGAGGCCAAGACGGATCAGGGATGCCTCTGTTCTGGAAAGGCTGGGCTCCAGTACAGAGCATAATCAAGACATCCCAAACTATTAAATAAGCAAACCTGGTTGTACGTGGGTGTCTTGGCTTTGGCACACGTGTGAAGGGAAGAAAGCTTACTCTTAAAATGAGCTGCTTAACTTTGAAGGAAGGAGTCCTGCATACAGAATGGGCCATTAACTATAAATAGATAGGCAGGCAAGTCTGAAGCCAATTAAGTGGCAAGTTAACAGCCGTGTTTCTGCAAACATGCCAGCTTCCCACAGCAAATCGTTCATCTCTGAAGATTTTCTGATGTTCTCGTGCTTCTGTGCTAGGTTTGAACATAGATCAGGAACTTACTGTAGTATTTTATGATTCTCTCTCACTTGGAAATGGTTCTCTGTGCTGGGGAATGTGTAAGGTGTGATCATATGATCTGAGAGCAATTAAAGCCCCCTGCGTCGTCGTCACAGAGAGCCTTCCAGACAGAAGTGGAAAGTCTAGGCTCTGTGGGAGACAAGGATGTGCAACTTTGATTAATGGTTGGCATGGACGACACCTGGAATCCAAACAGTTGGAGTCATACCTCAGGACATGCTTCAAGGACATGAGGAAGCACCCTCCCAGGCGGCACAGATGCTAACAGAAGCGGTGCATCCGGGGGAGCCCTGAGAGTGGAGGAAAAGCTGACCTCCAATAGAAGCAGAGGGCAGGATGCAGAGCAGGAAGGGGCTGTGGGGGGGGCAGGCAGCTCCGGCAGCCACACCCGAGAGCTGTCCCCCTGTGCGCCCGGGGCCTGTTCTTGGGGTCTCTCTGGCTGGCTCCTTCTCCCCCTGTAAACAGGGCTCCCCTTTCCTCTGACCTGGTAATCAACCGAGGCATCCACCAGGCTTCCTCACTCAGCCTCTCTCCTCTGCTTGCTGCTCTTTATTTTTCTTTCTTTCTTTTTTTGGAGGATGAGCCCTATGTTTCCAAAGTTAAAAAAATTAAACAATAGCCTCTGTGGACGCTTCATTCTGTAAATCTCTGCATGTCTATTGCTGGACCCTGGCGTTCACGATGGTAACAGTCTGATCTTTTGAGATTCACGTGGGAGAGGATGTGTTATCCTGAACTGGGGAGGCTGGGGGACAATGGTCACCATGGCGGGAATTCCAAGGAAACAGAGTCACCGTTAGTGGCTCATCAGGGTACGTGTGCAGGAGTGTTTTCTGGGGCTCACATTATTGTGCATAAAGTGGAGCTGAAACTGCCTCTATGATGGTGGCCATTTCCTCCCTGAGAGCTGAGATTCTGAAATGACTAGGTACGAGGAAATTGCTTTATAGGTATATTTTTAAAGTGTTTTGTTCCTTCAATGTGTTTTCAAAAGGATGCTCTGGTGTAGACTGGACACGTGTTTCCAGTCCTCAAAGGAGATTTGTATCAAAAACAAAAGCACATGATCCTACTCATGATGGTTACTGAGGAAACAGAAAGATAGAAGGTTATTTTTTATGTCTTTCAGCCAAGCTATTGATTTGAAGGCAGAAGAGAAAGCTTAAAGCACTTGTGTTCAGAAAGCAGAGACAGAGAGGCGTCCAGGAGGTGACACGCTGTGTCCTTGCTGAAGGGCACCAGCCAGCAGACGCACAACCAGCCAAGACCTCTTGTCCACCGGTGAATCAAGTGGCTGCTCTGTGGGGGGTTAAGAACCACCCAGACGGTAGATGTTCCTCAGTGGTTAAGCATAGTAAATGGTTAAAAGCTAGTTACTGGTTAAGTGAAAAGACTGCCAGCCAGGTGGTCTTCGTTTAAGCTAATGTTCATGGTACACGTGGATTCCTGTCATCAAGGAGGTGGGGGTCAGGAAGACCCACCGAGGTCTAGTTCTTCTCAACAGTCGGGTCGGTCCGTGCCACTTTGTTAATAATGGAAAGGGCTGGTTAATCTCTCACTGCTTCTTAGAAATTCCTATCTACATTTCAACATTTAAATTGCTGAGTTCAGTCACACTTGATCTTAACCTTTAGAAGCCATGTTCACTTGGAGGATTACCGTCCACGTGTTAACAGCCTGTTTTTACTTTAGTTACTGTATCAAGGGGGAAAAAACCATCTGACTTCCCAAGCTCTGGCTACACAAAGCCCAATTTATTTGTTCAGTCTGTTATTAATTAACATCTATTTATACTATAGCTGAGGCATTGGGGACTCAATAATAAATAAAGCAATACTGTTTCTTCTATATAATGAAGGAGAAAGAGAATGAAATCACAGCTGATTCTAAGAAGGGGAATTCATAAAGAATACCTGATTCTGCTTTGAGTGGCCAGAGAGGAGGCCTGGGCTTGGGTGGTGGGTTACAGTAGACGCAGCTGAGGCCCCTCTAAGCCAGGAAATGGAGCTGACACAAGTGACATTTAGAAGGACCTCACTGGAATCCCCCTTTACACTTCCTAAGAAATAGAAATAGTTCCGTTGTGGAGACTCCTGCATTCACATGTTCACAACAGCCAGGAGACGCTCAGCTCGGGTGTCCATCAACAGAGGAGCCGAAAAAGAAAATGTGTTATCTATACATGGCGGAGTTTCATTCAGCTCCAAACATGGAATTCCATCACAGCAACACGGATGGAACCAGAGGTCAGTGTGTTACGTGGCATAAGCAAGGACATTGCACGTGCTCACTGGTAGTGGACACTGAGTTGAATCGCATGGTGGTCCAGAGCGTGGGGTGGTGTGGAGGAAGCAGGGCTGGAGAGAAGCTTGGCCCGCGTGCAGGCGCAGTGGGATCACCCAAAGAACCTCCAGTGTTCCGTGCCCAGGTAGGAAACCTGTGGCTGAGAACAGTTAAGGACTTCCAAATAGCTGTGAGGGAGAGTCTCGAATGTTCCCAGCACAAAGAAATCATCCATGTCCAAGACAGTGGATGCCAGTTACCCGATCTGATCGCTGCGGATTATATACACGTATTGCGATAGCACATTGAGCCCCTCTCGATGTTCAGCTCTGTGTCAATTAAAAATAAAAGCATATATTTTTTTAAAAAAGAGGAGCTTGTTGGTTGCACTGTGGATAATAGATCAGAGGAAGGTGGGAGGGAAAGCAGGGCTCTTCTGCAGTTTCCAGATCCTCCACGGGAACAGGCTGCAGCACTGATGGTGGATATGGAGGGGAGCGAAGAGGTTCAAGGATGAACCCACTAACTGGGTGATTCAGCAGCTGTGAGAGGGAGGGGGAGGGCAGGAATGGTACTCAGACTGTGGGCTTGGGAGTCGATGGTCGATCAAGGAATTCGGTGAACAGTTGGATCTGTAATCAGTCTGCAGGAACCCAGGTGACGGATGCCCTCATGGTGACAGTGCTTTGCTGCCTGTCCAAAAGTGGGGTCCTCGTGAGCACAGCGGGGCTTCTGGTGGCTGCTAAGAAGAGACAAATAGAGAGAAATCCCCGCGCTTTAAAACTTACTTTCACTTTTTTGGTTTCAAATACAATCTTTCATGAACAAATTCACTTACTTATCTAAATTTATTTAAGTATGCATTATTTAAAATAATTTTACAATCATGAAAATTATTTACTTGATTGTGTGTATACCCTAAAAGGGAGTATAAGTCGCATCAAAATACACATACCTATTTTTTTTTTATGTTGCCAAATAGTTTTTATTCCAGTCTACTTGCATCTCTAAAAAAAGTCATTACTGCCCAACAAAATGTCTTCAAATTAGATACAACTATTTCCTGGTGTAAATAATGACTTGGATGGAGGCAGAGATTTTTGATGTAAAATACTGCCAGACAAAGGTATATTCAAGAAATGAGAAAGACACATTTAGCCAATGTAAAGACACGAAAATCTAGGATCTACTGAAAGTATTTCTTAACATTATCTTCCCATATGATCTATTTTAAAATTATTCTCAAATATCAATTACATTGTTTAATCAAGTTTTTCAATAAAAAATTCTTCAGAAGTTCAAATCATTCTTGTATGAATATGCAAATTGTCTGATTCTACTTGGTGTAGCACCAGAAAAACGATAGTTGTACTCCTTTTGTGTACAATGAACCAAAATAAAAAAAAGAAAATGGTATAAAATTACATTACAAATATTTTATGATGTATGCTGCCAAAGTAGTTACTAATTTAACTGAAACCCAGAAAATCATAAAATAACCTATTTTTTTTCTGAGAGTATAAATCAAAAGTATTCACCAATTTTGAGTGATGGTGAACATTGTTTATATTTTAAATTAGTTAAAATGTGTTGTTTAATTTCCATTTAAAAAGCAGTTGTATGTATTAAAATACACATATTTCTTATTACTTTTTTCCAATTTTTATTTATTTAAACTTAACATTTTAAAACCATCCATACAATCACTCTGAGATGATTTGATTATAGCAGGAATTTGTAAGTTACCAAATATTCATTAGAAAACCACATACAGGCCTGATGTGGGGGTGCATGTCTTTAATCCCCACTACTCAGGAGGCTGAGGCGGGAGGATCTCAAGTTCAAGCTCAGCCTAGGCAACTTAGTGAGATTTTGCCTCAAATTTTTTTAAAAAGGGCTGGGGCTGGGGCTGAGTGGTACTGTGCCCCTGGGTTCAACCCCCAGGATGGGGTGGGGAGATAAACACTTAGAGGCCACTAACAGGCCCACAGGGGCCCTCAGTAACTAGACGTACACAGTTCATGGAATAATGAATTTGAGGGATGAAGAGAAGCCCTGATGTAGATATTTTAATTTTCCCTGATTAAAAACTTTCCTGGGCCAATTGAGTACCCTATAAAAAATGAGTTACCAGATAAGGCAACTGAGTCCATTTTAGTTTAGTTGTTACAATAAGCCTTTTCCTCCTTTCTCTAGCTCATCATTTCCTCGAGACTTCCCCATGTTTATGTTTGGCTCATATTTATCTTTATAACACCAGATAAATTGGGTCGGATGATATTTTGAGACATGATTTAGTTTTCTCCTTAACATTTCTTTATGGTCTTTGCTGTGAGGCCAATTCAGTCATAATAATTCATTAGCTCAGGGAGGGATGATGTAAAAGATAGCAGAAGTAAATCTTGGGGCATTTGGGTTTCAAAAGCCTATCTCTCAAGAGAGTATAGGAAAGAACAGAGAACATAAAAATAAATTTGAAAGGATAAATGATCAGACGGAAGGCAGAGGTCTCCGTGGTGGACACTAGATTGAGAGTCTCTTGGCTGGGAATGAAAATGAGTCAGAGGAGAAGCGAAGCAAGCTGAGATATTGATGGGTCCCTGAGAAAGGCTCCGTGGCCCCTCTTCCCTCACCAGGCTGTGTCCAGCCAAGGGCAGAGGCCAACCCCTAAAGCAGAGGGCCAGTGTCTAAGCCTCCCTGACCGCGTGACTTCAGTTGAGATTCACCAAAAAGCAAGTTTAATTAAAACAGTGAGGTACCGACTTTGCAAGTCACCACAGGCAGAGGTGACTGTTTTAAATCTTTTGGGGAAAATTTTAAAGCTGCATACACGATTTGGGCAAAGGAAGCCTAATTTTCTGAGATCTGAGAAGCCTATATTCTGAAAACCCAGTGTTTCTGGGTTGCATTATGTTCATAGGGGATCATAGTGTTTATTTATGTTTGGGTACTTAAAAATATGGTGAAGTTAAATCCTGTGGAAAAGCCCTATGAATTCTTCACAGGAAAAAATTTCTCTGTACACTTAATCGTGGAAGTTATTTACCCAATTCTCCCTCATCCAGCAGAGTTGATCCCTGGATCATTTGACTTAAATTTCTTCTCTCTGGAATCCATAGATTCTGTGCCTTGTTTTCCTGAGTAATAGACCCATTACAGCTAAATTGCAACGTTTTGGAAAAAGATGATTTTAAAGTTGTCTTTCTTCAATGGGTAAACTTGATGTCTGCAGAATGAAATTTGACAACAATCAGCTGAAAGATGATGGGATTATTCAGTATTTCATTGGAAGTCCTCATCAGCATGCTAAAGTAAGAAAGAGAAACAGAGATATAAGCTTGGAATTTCATGTAGCAGAAAATATAAAGGAATCATTGAGGGAATTTCACAAGGATTCTGGATACAAAGGCAATATTGGCAACAAATAAACTTATTTCTAAGACAGTTTCCCTTAGAACAATTAATTTTAAAAGTAGTACTTTTATAGCAACAATAAAACATTAACACCTAGGAATAAATCTTACAAGTGACATGTGTGACCTACAGAAAACTGTCATCATCACTGAGACACATTCCTGAGGTCCAAATAAAGAATGAAGGGCTCTATCGTGTCTGCACATTGTAAGATTCAATACTGTGGAGGGATATTACTTTTCCCCATAGTGATCTGTGGATTTGATGCAATCCCAAATCCTGACAGGTTCTCCGTGTGCATGTGTGTGTAAACAGAGAGGCTGATTATAAATTTATCTAGTGATGCAGAGGGCCCAGGAGAACTGAGACATTGTTGAAGGAGAACCAAGAGGAAGCATAGGACGCGTGTGTTGGATCTCAGAAAATAGGGCTTCTGTTTTCCAAGTTCACTTTGGAAATTAGTACTTTTCATAGGGAAATCTGAAACAGTTACCTCAGGCCCCAAATCTGCAAACTTGGACTTCACTGCAAAGAATGAGGAGCTGAGGTGTTCCCAGGGAATTCGAGGGCTGCAGGTGGCCCTCAGGTGGGAGAAGCCCCAGGAGGCTGGTGTCCCTTCCCAGAGTGTGCCAAGGCCACTGGGGGATTGGGGCTGCACCCTGCATGGCCGACCTGTTGGAATTGTTGTCTTCTTCCTGGGACACGCTTCTCCATCCCGAGCCATTCCAGACCTACCTGGCTGATCATGTGCTGTGGCTGCTGAGACTTAATTTTCTCTGTTTTCTTGTCAAGCCGCACCAGGGTTGCTGGGAGCTGTTTGCCTACTCTCCATCAGTGCTTTTGGTACATGATACTCAGAGTCTGCTGCGAAAGCTAAAAACGGTGAGTACTGCAGTCTCAAGAAAATCACAGCAGGAATTAAACTGCCATGTCCCTGGGAGAGTTCCAAGTGCGAGCTTGGAGTTCTGTTCTACTAGAGATGCTTCGCTGTCGTTTCTGAAATGCCCTTTCCCTCGGTATTGTATTTCTTTCCTTTTTCAGGGGGAGGGGGCACTAAGGATTGAACTCAGGGGCACTCCACCACTGAGCCACATCCCCAGCCATATTTTATTTTATTTAGAGACAAAGTCTCACTGAGTTGCTCAGGGCCTCGCTAAGTTACTGAGGTTGACTTTGAACTTGGGATCCTCCTGCCTCAGCCTCCCAAGTGCTGGGATTAGAGGCATGCCCCACCACACCTGGCCCTGTATTTTCATTTTCATTTTCTTACTCAAAGCACATTATTGACGTGGCAATGTCTTCCCAGGAGAGTCCCTCCACTGGAACACAGAGACATCAGAGATGGCCTGTGAGACCACAGCAGCCAGGGATGCTAAATCTGGGTGACAGGAGGGTCATTGAAAAGCTGCCTTCATGAATCAGCATGAACCAAGAGTCAAGATGATTTGGGTTTCTATTTTCAGGGCATAATTCCTTTCTTTGAGATGATATTAAAACGCTTATATAACCTACATCCAGACACAAAACCTATATAGCTATTTTGTGATGGCGGTTGTCACTGCTGATTGATGCTGGGAGCAAAAAGGTATGTGGCGGAATTTTCAGAAAGGTAATGCTCTGCCAGTGACCAGGTAACAGCACCTGACGGTGCTCCCTACCCGCATAGCGCCGGGCATTTCTCAGACTAAGCTCGATGCAAATGCCCTGGGGTTTAGGCCTGACGGTGATTTCAGAGGACCATGGGGATGGCCTCCCACAGGCTGACCTGCAGGGACATAGGGGAACTTCTGGGCAGAGCTAACTCCTAGATGGGGCGTGGCCACTTGTGAAGGAGAGGAGGATGGTCTTCAGCTTTTCCTGGGTGCAGTGGGCGGGGTGGAAGGAGGAGGACGTCTGCCAGCGAAAAGGACTGGGAAAAAGTTGACCTCCTTTTCCGCACTACAATCACCACCTGGGTGTCGGTCCTGGGGGGTAGAGAGGAGGGTCCTTCACCCTTTCGGTCCCTGAGAAGGGCAGCCATCCAGCCACAAGGCAGAAGGTGGAGCCGCCTCTGGGTGCCAGCGCGGCCCGGGCCGGGAGCAGCCCGGCAGCCAGCGCAGAACCGCCCAGAGGTTCGCGCCCACACACCCAGGAGGCAGAAGAGGTTGACCCAGAAAATGCCTGTTTGTGTCTGTTCTTCTGATCCTATTTTTACCCCAGGCCGATATGACCTCGGAATTGCGGATTGTGCAAGAGCCGAAATGCTCTCTGGAGCAAAAGCTGACCGGCCTCCCTGCTTTCCCCGGGCCGGGCTCCTCCGCAGCTTCCCACCTTTTTAGGGAGCTCCTCCTGAACCTGAGGCTTGCTCCTGCCTCTCTGCTTCCTGCTCCTCCGTGTCAGTCAAGGGCAAGCTGTCATATGAAACTTAATTGCAAGGCACGTCCTCCATCACCGCGTGACAGTGAATGCTCAGCGTCGATGGGGAAGCGCTGTTCGTGTTACTTCTGCTAACGACCCTGTCAGGTCGCCTGATCAAAAACCTGGGCGCCGTCCTCCTCTGCTCTCTGCTTGCTCTGCCTCCCATGCCTGCCCTCCGCTGCCCTCTGGAGGCTGTGCTCTGCCCTCTGTCCTCCTGCCCCTGCGCAGTCCTGTCCCGGGACCCTTGGCCCTGCAGCCCTCTCCCTGCAGTTAGGTTCCAGAGTGCGGATCAGATGAGGTTGCTTGCTTAACCTAAAGTCGCCTATGGTCGTGCAGAGATTAAGCTAGGGTGGTTAAACTCAGGGTGGGACAGGCAAGAGACATGGAGAGCCTCCTGGACTCTGGCAATTCTCTGGAATTGTGCTTAAAGGCTTTGGTATGAGTGTTAAGTACATTTTTCACAAGGTGAGTGTTGAGAGATCTGAACACACTGTCAGGACTCTGTGCTGTGACGTGTGCCTTCCTCGTCCCCCAGAAACCTCTGGATGTCACTGGTGTCACAGGAGAACCCGTTGCCAGCGAGCAGGGAGACGTGGAAAGGGACAGGTGCTGAGGGCCATGTGAGATCCCCAGGGCAGCAGTTCTGGCTGGTCAGATCTGCCGCCATCTGGGAAATGCATCCTCCTTTATCTTAACATGGCTGGGGTGGTAAACAGGGTAGGGGTCCAGTTCACCCAGGACTGTTGTGGGTGTTAAACTTAACCTAGGACGTCACTGCTACAGGGACACTGCATGCCCCTGTGTACAGCGGCACAATTCACAACAGCCAAGCCGCGAACCAGCCCAGGTGTCCATCAATGGATGAATGGGTAAAGAAGATGCTGCATGCTTACACAAGGGAGCTGTATTCAGCCATGAAGAAGGAAATTAGATTATTTGCAGGAAAATGATGGAACTTGAGACGATGTTTTAAATGAAATAAGCCAAACTCGGAGGGGCAAGGGGGTATGTTTTCTCTCATAGCAGAAGCTAGGGAGGAAAAAGGAAAAGAAAGGAGGATCTTCTAAAAATCAAAGCGAGGTCAGTAAAGAGATCAAGGGGCAGAGGTGGGGAGGGAGGGGGAGGTGCTGGAAGGGATAGTGTCCAAATTATATTGTTGTATGTGTGCATGTGCAAATGTAAAAAGAGGAATCCTGTGATTTTGGACAACTATAATGCACCAATAAAAACCTGGAAAAAATATAAAGTAACCGAGCAGTGCTGGCCACTCCACGGACTGAAGCTTCTTCACTCTACTCAAGTCCTTGCACCTCAGAAGAGACTATTTGACAACAGGACCATCACCCCCTTGTGACACATAAATCCCTCCTCCACTGGTTACGAAAAGTCCACTCCAAGTGGCTGAATCATTAAAGAGAACACATTGGCTCATCGGGTTCAAGGCGTTCAGCGGCACCGTGGACTGCAGCTGCGACTTGGGCAGGACTTTGCTTTGGACTTTCTATTGTACTTTCAGCTCTGTTTTCCCCTGTGTATCAGCATCTCCTGCAGGCTAGTTTCCTCATGGCTAGTTTCCACAAGTGCACCTCACACCATCCAGAATGAGAAAGAAGATTCACAGCCTGACTTTCCTAACCAGAGTCTGAGATTCCTGCTGCCGGGCCTGCGTTACTGCCAGCTCCTGAACCAGCCTCTGCAGCTGAGGATGCATCTTCAGTCCTGAGAATCTTTCGAACCACTTTCACCCCAAGAGAAACACAGAGCTATGGCCAAAGGTAAACCCCCAGGATGACCTGAGCAGGCCAATACGCACAACTGTCAGCCAAGAGCAACAGACAGCGGCTGCGATAACCCGAGCTGGTGCTGCTGCTGGGGTCAGTCCCCCAGGGAAGGGCGCTGGAGAGGAGTCTGCCGCTCAAGGGGGCGCGGAGCCTCAGCACCACTCAGTTCAACCTCTGGCTACCAACCCTCCTCCTACCTGCCCAGGGCTGTCACCTGAGGACCCAGCATGTGCCCAGAGGAGGAGGACAGCCGTCCATTTCCTGTTCTCCAGAACAAGTCGCTGGGGAGGACAAACAGTCTTCCTGCTCTCAACACATTTCTTTAAAAATTCCATCTTAAAAGTTTCAGTTAGCAATTGATATTGCTCGCTCTCCCAGAAACACTTAGAAATGCATTACTTGGTCTTAAATTATTTCAAGCCATTTTCGAAAGTTTGGTCATTTTTATCTAAAATGATTTTTCAGAATCAATTTTTATTCCTTGGTAGGAGGAGCAATTAACAAATACTGTTTGCTGTTCTTTACTTTCGTTTCATATTAAATTATTCAAAAACCTCTTCTCAGACTCAGCCCAGGAATCCCAGCTGGATCACAGATTGAAGCCTCTTGTGATGCCATATTTATTTATTTATCTATCTATTTATTTTTGCATTTATTTATTTATTTGGTTTTGGTACCAGGGATAGAATGAGCCACATTACCAATGAGCCACATCCTCAGCCCTTTTTATTTTTTATCCTGAGACAGGGTCTCACTAAGTTGCTTAGGGTCTCACTAAATTGTTGAGGCTGGCCTCAAATTTGTGATCCTCCTTCCTCAGCCTCCTGAGCCACTGGGATTAGAGGTGTGGTCCACTGCACCTAGAGTATGATGCCTTCTTAGAAGCAGAGGAGGGGCTTCCCTTCTCCTTCTTCTCTGGTTGTGTTTTCTTTGGCTGTGGGTCTGGCTTTCCCCCAGATCCCACCAATAGGGTTGGGGCATTATAACTTAGTCCCTAGGGATGCTTCAGGGACATACTAAAATAATAATGTGAGCATGCTGGAATGAGGAAGGGGGTGAAAGTGTTCCTTAATCTCACATAGGATTTTCTTTAAAAAAAAATTAAAAGAGAATGTGTGTCCAGAGTAGTGGGTTTGGAAACTGGGTAAATTTGAAAATGCGAAGGGACGTTAATTTCTTGTAGAGGTGTGTCGTCGGGCTGCGGCTGCGACCCAGAGGGAGCTGGAGCAGAAGAATGAGGTTCTTTAGAACACCACATGGAACGTGTTAGGGGCACGGATTGTCCCTTTCCACTCCCTCATTCGTTTGTCCTATTCGGGGAGTATTTATGAAGAGCTCGGGTGTCGGAGGCCCTGCAGCTCCCGACGATGCAGACCACAGCCTGTCCCAGTGCTTGTCCTCCTGGAAGCGGGACCCAGGGCCGGACAGAGAAAAAGCATAAAAATAAAAAACCTTCAGGAAACAGAAAATACAGCAGATGGTGGAAAGTGAGGGGAAAAAATGTCGACCAAGTGGAAGGAGAGAGTGGTCGGGAGAGGAGGTGACGTGGGCAGTCAGGGAAGGCCCCGAGGGGGAAGGAGCCCGAGCTGTCTGGGCTGGGCTGACTGAGGCCACAGAGGTGGATGGTCTTCCAGTGACCCTGAGGAAAGTGGGGAAATGATGGGGGTCTGGGGCTCAGAGGACTGTGGAGCCATGACTTCCAGCTCCTGGGCCTTCATCCCAGGACAAACGAGTGCTGGTCACCTGCTTGGCAGGCTTTTCAAACTTGCTGTTTAATTGAGAGGCCTTTTTCAAATGAGGTTTTATGTGGAACCTCAGTTTGGGAAATGAATAAAAATGGAAGCTCTCTGGAGGAAGCAGGAAGGACCTTAGCCCCAGACCTTGTCCCCAGGGCCTTACCATGGGGAACTGCTGCGGACCCGGTTCCGGGTCCTTCTTGGCTGCATACCTGTCCCTACAGGCCTGGTGAGGACCGCAGGGAAAACAGGAAACAGGAAATAGACAAGACTGGGTGCTCCATTTCCTTATTGGTCTGCAAAACTAATACTGTGCTTCCTCCTGGATCCAAGTTAAGTTTTCCTTCTTTTTGAGGGTGAGGGGCCTTCAATATCTATTGCTCCACCACAATGATGCCAAGACTTAGTGACTCAAACCAGGGTGCAACAGTGTGACCTTTGGAGGAGAATCTCTGGGTCCAGCCACACATGGAAGAGGGGGCTTCTCAAGGACAGGAGTCCCAGGAGGTGGGACCCTTGGATGGCTCAGAGACGGCTTATGTGCCTTCTGTCACTTCATTCGAGCCTTAATCTATGCAGCGTGACTTCAGCCTTTCAGTCCATTGCTCTTCCTTCCTTCACAATCAACTGAAAATTCACACTCCAGCCTCACATTTGCCAATTGCTTCCAATTTGGGGTCCACATTTTGTAGCCCGGCTATTTTTCTTCCACTGTTAAGACATGAAATTTCTTTTTGGAAAGAATTCTCTTCCAGATTCTCTTGCTGACACGATTAGGCTTAATTCTATGCAAATACAAACAGAAACGATCATAGACATCACAACAATCTTCTGTGCACACCTTTCCAGGCAGGACAGGTGAGCCTCGGTAAGTTGCCCTCAGAAGTACCCACAGCTAGTTGATGACCAAGGTAAAGCAAATACCCTGAGCTTAGTCATCAGATCCATTTCTCAGTTTACCCAGGAAGTAACAAGGTGGACTACACAGAAGGGACTTTCCACCTGGGGACAGTCTCCACTGAACTGGAAGCCCTCAAGGGTCACCAGTCACTCTTGTAGTCTGGCCTCGAGTGAGGGATGCGTCGTGGCTGCAGGAAATTGAAGAAAATGCCACCAAAGTTTCCCCATTTTACCAGTTTTTAGGGAGCTCATGAATGCTTCTGTATGAGACGACACACTGCAGGGAGGAAGCTGGGGATTTGTACATGAGGCGACATTCCTGAAGCATCGCCTACATCAGCCATCAGCTCCTCCAGCTGGACCGATGTGCCACCTCAAAATGCATTCCTGTGGCCAAAGGCTTATTTTGAGCGGGTTATTCTAAGAAACTGCAGACACAGGAGAAGCTGCAGAAGGCCACCCTTCTGCAGAGGAATGTGCATCTCTGAAGGAACTCTGTCTGAAGTGTGCCTCCCTCTGTGTGTCAGGAGGAGCAGTGCCGAGTCCCTGGAGGCTCAACCTGGGCAGCAGGCGTGGACATGGGGGGCTGTCCTGATGCCCTCCTCCTACCCCGGCTTTCCCTGCACCTCCTTTCTTTGTTTTAGAGAGTGATGACCTTAGAACCTGAATCCCAACCCCTTCTCTGTGATCTCCTTGGGAGGTCTGCTCCTCTCTCTGGGTCACGTCCCATTGGTGCGGGAAGCACACCTGTCATGATGGTTCTCTCTGGTTTTCTATCTTTTGTTGTAAGAAGTCCCAGCTAAGAACTCATCAAGAGTGCAGAATATCACCACCCTCACCACGAGCCCTTGATATCACTGGCCCGACCTCCAAGTCGTCTTTAAGGTATTGTTGGGGCTCTGTACACAGCTCCCCTCACGTGGAGCTTCACCATGCTGACTGAGCTCACTGAATTAGAGGAGGTGGAAGGATGAGTTTCTCTCCAGCCTGACCATGTTCCTCCTCCCCAGGCCCCAAGCTCAGGGAGTGGCTCCCTCTGAAGATCCCTTGTCTGACTGAAGGAAGTTTTAAAAACCAGGTTTGTATGTACGTAAGAGTCTTGGAGTCACTGTAAGATCTCGTCAGCCAGGGAGGATTAACTCACAGGGGAGAAGATGGCAAGGTCTCCATCCAACTCCTCTAAGCGCCTGCCGCTCACAGGCATTTCCCACACAGGACAATCTTTGCTCCGAGTGCAGTTGTGCCCCTCCTCTTCCCTAACTCATCTCCAGCTCTTCTGGAGCTGAGGACTCTCCTCTTAGCTACTGGCTATTCATCTGGGTCCATTCATTTCTCCTAACAGTCACTTACTATCTCTGAAACTGCCTGTCACCTCCCACCCCGTTTCCCTCTCCTCTATGAAGAGGGTATTTAAGCTTCGACCACCTGGTCCTCCTTTGAGGTTCGTATTTGTATGGCCCCCATGCAGAAGTGCGTGTTGAATAGATCCAGATGCTCTTTCTTCCGTTAACCTATTGTCAGTTCATTTCGGTGAACCTTCAGACAGCAGAGGAGAATTCCTCTCTCCTTAGAACCTCAGCAGTCCCTAGCCAGACTCCCCGAGCTTCCAGGTGGACCTTTATGTGTTCTGGTTGCAACATCTCTCTCCTTCCCAACACCGCAGATCACAATCTCAGGGCTGTTTGGGTGCTGGTTGCGTTTCAGGGCACAGACGGTGGAGCTGAGCCACAGAGGTTAAACCTGTGACCTTGCCACTTTCTGCCTGGGTGACCAGGCAACTTAAGAGCTAGCTCTGAGCTGCAGTTTTCTCACCTGCATCATGGGAACAATGATAGTGCTTACCGCGTGGAGCTGTTTCTTTATTTGCTTTAGATCTGATCAGAAACTTCAAGTTTGGGGAGGGCTGGCACATCACAGCCTCACATGCACCATAGTGTGGTACTGAAGAACTCACTCAGCAAATACGTGTTGATTAAGTAAATAAACAACTAAATCTGCAAGATTTCATTGATGGATTCCATTTGGTAGCAGATCCAGGAAATAAAGTTGAAAGCATCAACATGAACGATTGTGGTGAAGGCTGATTCTAGAACCTTTGGCATTTAGCCTTAATTGTCATTTAGATCAATACAAGGCAAATTAAATAAAATTAAATCCTGTCAACTAAAGATACCACTTTACAGAAGTTGAAAACACATGTCAAATGTTGTGTTGTAGATAAATAATCATTTTGTTTCACCAAGAATGAACACCAATAGAATTCCCTTTGATATCAGTACACGGTGTCCCCAGGGCCTAGTACTAAACTTTATGAAGGTTTAAAGGCCACCCCAGCACACGATGCAGAGTGGCCTTGCCCAGAACGTGCTTTGATGGCTTTCCTACCAAGAGCTTCCTGGAAGAGGGACTGAAGCGGTCTTATCCATTGAGATCATAGAAAAAATGATGAGGTGATTTAAAAAAATATCTGGTCATAGCATAATCTTGAAAAGCAATAACTCTCAGATGTGAGGGCTGAGAGAAAGTAAGTCAGTATACAATTCAAAATGAGTGATTAAAAATTTACCAGACTCTCTAGGGGCCTGCCAAGGTGCTGTGTTCTTCCTAGAACCTTCCCTGGAAGCTCTCCTTTGCACCCCACCCTCAGCATGAGCTGCCCCTACCTGAGGAGGCAGGTACGTCCGTGCTGAGGAGCGGGAAGCAGGAGGCAGGGGAGGTCTGGCTTTCTTGCAGTGTGATATCGCGGGACTTGGGATGAAAGGCCTCTTGAAAACAGTTTTGTTTTTCTTCTACCACCTCGATGATCTTTAACTTTCCTTTGAAAAGGCAAAGTCTTCTTATCCATGATTGGAATGGAGATTTTAGACACAAATTCTCTTATAGGCTTCCAGTTAAAACAAAGTATGGCTGACCCATGGGGGCCAATTTCTGGGTTGATTTGATAGAGGCTCAAGAATGGGGAAGCGTTTCAGTCACACAAATAGATTAGTGAACATCAAAGAGAAAAGCCAACATCACGATTTTGGCCAACAGCATCTCTGATTAAACCTGAAGACAAAACCATGCATTTTCTTTGAAAACACATGCTTCTTTGGAGCAGATCTTCTTTCCTTGGAGTGTCCTAAGAATTTTTTTCACTCTATTATTTTTAATGTACACACTGTGAAATAAAGCACAATATTGTTCTGGTTCTTCAAACACAGTTTAGCTATTTTAGGTTCCTATTGCTTTTGGCAGAGATGAGAGATGTTTAAATCCAATAACATATTTTCATTGAATTATCAAAACCAACATGAAGAAATGATGTCATTTATGTTTATTTACTCAATGAATGGATTTATGAATAAAAGAAAGATGAAGAAGGAATCACATGTACAGTTTCTGGATTGGGCACAAGTTTCAGAGACAGAGGTGGAGACAGAAGCCCCCAGTCAGTGCCAGGGGCTGGGCAGACAAGCAGTAACTGGAAACCTTTTCTGTTTTACATTTTCCTTTGGACCAGTGGTGTTTATACTGCAAAGACGATTTGACTTGTGCTGATACAAAATGAAAGGAAAGGGAGGAACCCCAAATGAAAGTGATTTTGGCTGCTTCACGGGGGCCTCTTTATCCGGGGTTCATAGCTATGAATTGAAGAAATGTTGAGTGTTTGGTCTCATGGTTGGTTTTCCAAATCTGTTACCATAGTCCTAGGTAAGTGGGAGGCCTGATTTTGGGAAGTCCAACAGACCAGGTCTGGCCACTCACTCCCAAAATAAAACAAAAAATAATGGTGAGGTATGAAAGGAGTTTATTGAGTGGAGCTATACGGGAAGGACAGGGGGAGCCTGCATCCACAGCCTTGGGATGAAGAGGGGAAGGGAGAGTGGGAGGCCGAAACTCAGCCTAGTCAAGCAGGCTTGGTCAGGCTCTGGCCTGGTTGCTCACTATCTCAGGATCGGCCTGGTGCAGCGTTGGGTGATAAGAAGTCAGCTGCTGCCTGGGGGCAGCTTCATCAACAGGATGTTTGTCCATTGGACCTCTGGCTCCCGGAACCCCAGATAACACGGGAGGGAATGACACAGAGCACAGGGCAAGTCCGCAGGCAAGATGGAGTCGGTTCCTCGGGCTCAGGACATTCCCAGAGACGTCCAGGCTCCAGGCCGGGTCTGCAGCAGGATGTTGTGAAAGCAGAGCAACAACTCGTTCCTATGTGTCCCTGCAAATCTTGGTAGCCTCTCAGTGACTCCTGGCGTGGTGTTTCAGCCTCCAAGGGGGAGGCCATGACCAGCTTGAGATGCACGCTCCCTGTTGGACTAAGGTGCCTGGCGCAGAGTCCAGCAAGAATCTGGCCCAAAGCGAAAGGTAGCAAAGGAGACAATGCAAAAGGAAGGCCGAGAAGCCGAGCCTTTGCCCTGTTTTTAGCTCCCAGGGGACATCTGCGGACCCAAGTGAGGAGTCAGCACTTTTAGCAAAATCAACTTCTAAGTCCTGTTAGAAATGTAGGTTCATCCCTTTGAACGCGTCCCCCTCTGGCGGAGGTGTTGATAACAGGGCCTGAGCGTTGGGCATGGGGAAGAGCCATCCTCTTCCACATTTCGCTACAAACCTTAAACTGGTCTTATAATAAACTTGAAATATTTAAAAATAGATACATCAAACACATCTTCCGTAGCAGTCCTCAACACATTCTCACCATTTTTAATGTCCCCAGTGTTGCTCCCTTATCCCAGTTTGAACCTGCATGATTTTCACTCTTCAACCTTAGCTGGTGTCTAGCCAGACACTGGCTCCCTCAGTTCTTCTACAGTCTCTTGATATGTTTGTGCTGAGAGGACCTTGAGACAGGTTCCTGAAACGCCCCAGCAGGAGCCTCCTGGGGCTCCCCATGCACAGACCCTTCAACAACACAACTTACATCCCAACCATCCCCTCTCCAGTGCATGAGTACAGCTCCCCGCGCCTTCCACATCTGCCCATGATTCTCAGCGTGGCAGGGAGTCTTGCAAACACAGCCACGTTCACATGGTCCAGTCTAACCTAAGCTGTCAACTCACTGTGCTACAGACTCTCTTTGACCTCTTGTTTTTGTGACTTTGATCTCAGAGTCTAGTCTGTTGACTTGGATTGGTTTAGGGATGACTAATGAATATAAGTAATATATATGTGGGACTACCACTAAACTTTTGCGTTTGTTATTCATTCAGTGCAAGCTGATTAACAGCCCACCAGGCATGAAGCATATTGTTGACTGGAAGGGATAATAAATCAGATACAGGCTCAAAGTCTCACAGACTTAGGAGAAATCAGACAGGCAACTAACTGAAGTGCAACAAAAATTCTGTGAAAGACCTACCCACAGACTCTATTGCATCTCAGGGATAAAGTACTTAATTCTGCTCAGGTATAAGAATCTTCCTTGAGCAGCTAATACTTGAGTCGTAGTGAAAGGATGAACATGGGTCCTCCACCCTGGGAGAGTCGGGAGAGTTTTGCAGAAATAGGGAACAAGAAGCACATGCAAAGACATGGGTCCCTGACAATGGCTCTATAGGAACAAAGTGCTCTCAAGCTGCACAGAAGGGGGCCCTGACATAAAACCAAGAGAGGGACCCTAAAACCAAATTGCAAAGACTATACCTATAAGGTATCTGGTCATTATTTCAAAGGCAACCCTTCCCAGGAAGAACTCAGTGGAGGATCTTAATTTGCATTTTAGGAAGATCATTCAGGTAGATCAAGGTGTGAGTGCTGGTTACAGGAAGACCTGGTGGGAGTCAGTCCTGTAGTCAAATAAGAGATCAAGGCATGGGTGGTGCAGAGACGTACCAAGTTCAAGAGACATTTTAGGAACAGGTCCAATTCAGGGACACTTGGGATAGGTGAAATTGTACACCTGGACAATTCATAATGACCCAAGTTTTTGGCAAATGAATGATGCCATTGACCAAAAGAAAAGAACAGCATGTGGGTAGAGCAGTGTTTGTTTTGTAATCGGCCCAATTCCACTACTTTTCAAAGGCTGTGTGCAAACAGGCGTGCCGAAGCCACGGGCTGAGAAAGCCCAGGCTTTGTGTTCTATTCATATTAATTCTTGGGAACAACAGGAAACAATTATTAGCTAGAGAGAGTTTATTAAGTAATAAAACTTTTATGACAAAGACTTAGTGCACAGGACAATTTATCATTGCATTGCATGTTGGTGGTTCCATTGTTCAGGGCTCCATTTTTAATTAAAACCAAAAAATTTTGTGGGACTAGAAAATAAAACTTCTGGGGAAACGACTTGAATCGCTCTAATGTCACTGCACACCATCGTACGTGATTGCACGATTTTTTTGAGGTTCACCCTGTTAGGCTTTGGGAAAGGTCATTTAGGGGATACTTGTGATTAAGAAAGTATCTATCCACAAATCATTCTCCATCGAGTAGAAAACATACGTCAGCCTCGGTAGTCCAGATGCCGTGGAAGTCGGGAGAGTTTTGGTTTCGTGTTAACTTGGTTTTACAAGGATGTAAGCAACAATTTTAAACATGGAGAGGGGCTGGGAGGTTGTCTAGTGCTGCCCTGTTATTCACTACAGAAGTTAAATAACTTAAATAAGGGCAAAACCGGATAAAACCACGATCTGATACCGTGAAGCTTTAGGAGGTGATATGCTACGGCTGAGAGGGAACTGTCTCAAATAAACATATTTGTGGTTCAGTTCCAGCGATGACACTAGGTGTTCAGGGCAAATCGTCTAATCTGCCTCGTAACCCAGTTTTCTTATCTAAGCAGGGATCACATGTTTCTATATTACAGGATCCTGAGAAGCAGATGCAATGATATTGTCAACTCTCTTCATGAAAATTATAAAGCACCAAAAGCTAAGTCTATGTGCGTAGCCTCAACCTCCAGTTACAACTTCGTATAAAGCCAACATTTACTGGGCTGCTGCTCTGTGCCAGGAATTGTTCTGTGTGCAATTTCATTTTCCTTTTATGTCAATCCTTAAAGTAGGTGCTATTTTCCAGTTTTATGCATGAAAAAGCCAATGGAGTTCAGAGATCAGGTGGATTCCTCTGGGTAACACAGTGAGCAAACGGAGGAACCAAGGTTCAAGACAGCATCTCATTGGTGATGCTTTTTGCCCACAGACCTTCCATTACCACACGACGCGGTGGGGATCATGAAAAAGAGGACCTTTCCCACACTGCCACAGCTCGGAGGAAGAAGAACGAGGCTGAGCGACGACGGAGAGACAGCCTAATGCACTGGAGCGCAGATGTCAGTTCTACCCCAGGCCCGAAGGCAGCCAGCCGGGGGGTGGGGGGTGTGCAGAAAAGGGCCTGCAGTCCATGTTCACATGGGTGGAGACTCGAGGGCCCTCCGGAAGGGTGATGAACTGGGCACTAGGATGGGTCAACATTTGGTACCTCTTCACATACTTATTCTTGAAGTATTTGTTCAGAAATTTTAGTCTGACAGCTGTGAGCTGTGTAGAAAAGGGAGCAAGAAGAGCTTGGGGTGGCAGGATCACTCCCTTGTCCCTTGTCCAGACGAAATAAAATGAGAATGGGCTCCAGATGTGCACACTTCCTTCATCACAAGAAAAGAACTGACATTAGCTAGGGCAGTTTGGTTTCAGCTTGTTTGAGGAGTGTGAGTCCGTGTGAGTGTGTGTGTCTGTGTGTGAGTGTGTGTGTGTGTCTGTGTGTGTGAGTGTGTGAGTGTGTGTGAGTGTGTGTATGAGTGTGTGTGTGTCTGTGTGTGTGAGTGTGTGTGTGTCTGTGTGTGAGTGTGTGTGTCTGTGTGTGAGTGTGTGTGAGTCTGTGTGTCTGTGTGAGTGTGTGTGTGTCTGTGTGTGAGTGTGTGTGAGTGTGTGTCTGTGTGTGTGAGTGTGTGTGTGAGTGTGTCTGTGTGTGTGAGTGTGTGTATGAGTGTGTGTGAGTGTGTGTGTGTGAGTGTGCACACATGCAGTGTGGGGAGGTGGGGGGAAGGCTTCTCTCCCTCTTCTCATCTAGAAGTGCTCTCCAGGAGGGCAGTTTGGAGAAATCCATTTTATTTCAATATTCCGTTGGCAATCCCCCATCTCTCTCACATTTGTACTCCAACGATTCCTGGTTTTCCACTTAATTCTTCTCTTATCAGGATATTAAAGTTTATCCAAACTGGATAATGAGGAAATTGTGAAGCTTTGAGAGCAGAATAGGATAGAAGGCAAATGCAAAATGATTGTAAAGTGCAACATTGGGCCGTTTAGAAAAAGAGGTGCCTGGACAGAACATTTCAGGCCAGTAATAACCAGGGTTTAAAGTGAAACACACACACACACACACACACACCCCCACACACACACACACACACACCCACACACACACACACACACACACACACACCCCTCTCTCCTTAAACTCCAGAATTTTAGACCTGGTTCTTCCTCTTACAAGCTATGTAATTTTAGGCAAAATTCTTAATATGTTAAACCTGGGTATTTTATGTAGTGTTTTTGTCACATAAAGAGTATGTATTATAAATAATGTAACATGATATAATATATAAATAATACATATATATTGTTCATCAGGTAACGAGGCCTGGACGCTTGGTAAATGTTAGCTCACTTATTCCTCTTAACAACAGTATCGATGAGGAAGGGACTATTATTATTTCATCGTCCAGATGAGGAAACTGAGTACAGAAAGTTCAAGTGTGTAAGAAGTAAAGGAGAGAATCGGGATCGGAACCCTGGTCATCTGTTTCCAGAATGTGTATTAATTATTGGCCATGACATCCAGCCAATCTTCAGAACTGCTGAGAAGACTAAACGGAGCAGATTACCCTTTCTGGAAGATAATCGATTTCAATGACTATCACTTTCAACAACTTCAGTTGCATCCCTTTGCAGGTCTGGTAAGACCATAAACATCATATATCAGCAAAATACATAGAAAAACACAATGTACATAAATTTTAAAAAATTGAAATACCACTTCTAAGATTTCACGGACCTCCAGAAGTCCTTTCATGGGTTATCCTGACTTCAGCGTGGTTGGGTCTACTTGATCTCAGCTCTTCCAACTAGAAGGAGATGGTGAGAGCAGTGGCCTGCCTTCCCGCCAGGTCTGTGAACTGAGAAGCTGCCATGTAATTTGGGGATCAGTTCATACCACTTCCAATTGCTTAGCTTGTGTTTTTTAAACTTCCTGGTTCTAATTTGCTTTAAAAGTATAAACTCAGGGCTAAAAATGGAGTGGAGAGAAAAAGAGTTTGGCCAAAGTCTTTGGTTTTTGAGGAATCCAAAATATTTGAAAAGAAGTCTGGAGGGGTTGGTGGCATTTAGCTGCCCCAAGTGCCAAGAATCACATCCTGCTGGCTTCTGCTGACTTGCTCTTGACCTCGATCACCTCCAGTCCTGCTTCAGCAGAGCACCCTGCAGGAACTGGAGGGGGCCCCGTTCCGGGCCACAGCAGGGGAAGCACACTGAACCATCGTCCTTCCATTTAAAAATCTCCACAAAGGTTTGTCCAGTTGCTTGAAACCCCATGGTGGTTCAAATCAAAAAGTTCAGTAGGGAAGACTTTCCAAACCATTTACTGTGGTTTGCAACAGCGGCCCTGAACTTCTGGCAGACACAACCGTCCTGCTCATCTGCTGCTGACCACCAGGCCCAGGGCGGGAGCGGCAGCTCTGCTTTGCTTTCCAGTTGATTCTTTCTTCAGAAAAATAAACACTCACCATTTACATCAAACCCTGGCCTTTTTTCTATTTTGTCTTTTTTCCAATTTTGTTACTGATGGTTCCAATTAAAATGAATAATTAACTAACGAACTACTGTGCAACTTATGCAGTAATTTTTTTTTAATTTTCTTTAGTCGGTTCAAGAATAGCTGCATGGGTATTGACTCCAGTTCATAACTGGAAAAACTCGTGTTAAGGCGATGGTACTGAAGGCAGAAAGAAGAAACGCCCAAAATCTCTGTTTAGTGGCCTAAAAGTACCATAGAGGAGGTTATAACCTGAATTTTTTTAAAGTTGCTGTGAGTAACTGAATTCAGCAAGGAAAATCTCTCTGTGTGTATGTGTGTGTGCAAGCAGGTAGGCAAATTAACATAGCTCAGTTCTTTACTCTCTGAGAAAATCTTACCTATGAGATCTTGTTCGCCTGGTCACACATGTTCCACTAATTTCAATCCTATTTCCAAATTAGAAGTGTGTTCAATCTGAAAGGAAATCCAAAAGGAATTTCTACACACCGATATCTTTGTACCTATACATCAGCGAAAGTGTAGAGAAATGAATTAGTTTAATTAGAAGAATTTAAAGCTTTCTTCCAACTGAAAAATTTCAAGGAAACACCGTGAACTTAGTAAATTCTATATCAAACCCCCCAGTAACCAAAACTATTAACTGTTTTATGGTCAGTGAGTTGATATACAGAAGAACCTTTTTTTTTTTTAAATGAAGAGTCATGTAATACTAAGCTAGAAGTATGATTATGACATTTATTCATGCACACCAAAATGATAAAAGCAAGAGCAATAAAGGACAAACTCAAAATACATCTTAGTCCATTTGCTGTTGCTATAACAGAATATCTGAGCATGGGAATTTTATAAAGAAAAGAGGTTTAGTCTGGCTCATGGTTCTGGAGGTGGGATGTCAGGAGTGTTGTACCAGCATCTGTTCAGTTCCTGGAGAGGGCCTCATCTGGAGAGGCCCTATTTTCTGGATTAAGCAAATAGGCAATTTAACCAAAATTATTCTGTGCTCTGTAACTGCTTAGCATATTAATCAAACTTCACAATGACTGAATTCTAATTTAAACAAAATTAAAGTAGGATAATTGTAAAAAATAATGAAAAGACGGCGAATGTCAACAGACACTACCATGTGAGAGCAAAATAATGACCCACACAAATGTGTATTACGTTAAGAATTTGGAGTATCAAACTTCCTCTTGAGAGAACAGTTTACAGTTCCTTGAAGAAGAAATTTCCAATAACTTGACACTAAAATTTTCTTAGCAGAGAAAGAGAATATTTTGAAGATCTTTTTCTGGCTGGGGCAGGGGGTGAGCATGAGCTGCGATGCGCTCTTCCTGTCTTTTTCCACATTCCAACCAGAATTTTACGTAAAACCAGCTCCCTCTAGTGATGACAAATGGGGTTTTCATCAGGAAACCAGCAGATTTTTAGACTGCAGAAAATCCCTTTAGAATTGAATCTGAAAATAGACACCTGAGGAAATCAACCTTTATTATAAGAGGACTGACTTTCTAAGAACTCAGTCATCTCCAGAGTCCTGCTTAGTGTGACACCATCACAAAACATGCAATGTGGGGGGTGACTTGGTGTCTCCTGATGCAACTTGCTCTCTTTGCTCATGGGAAAAGCAAACCCAGGTAATGAACTGACATCAATATCATTTTAATCATCCACTTGCTTCCTTTGATACCACTAAGGATGAACACATTGAATGCACAACTTCAACCGTGAACTCCTGGCTGGAACTCCTGAAGTCGGGCTGTGGCCCAGCAGGGGTACCTTTTCCCCAGATGACCAGACAGTTAATATTTGAGACTTTGCAAGCCACACACGCTCCACCGGGCAGCATGAGAGCAGACTCAGGCAATGCAAGAAGAACAAGAATGGTTGTGTTCTCCTAAAGGACAACTTTCAGAAGATGGTGAGCTCACGACTCTGTAAGGACATAAGACATGGGTTCAGAATTTTATCTCATTCAGATGAAGTAACAAGCAAATGCCTGCTCGTGGAAAAAGTCAGAAAGCACCAAGTTATGTGGAGTAAAGGAACTGAACTGCAAAGGGAAACAAGATTTTTTTTTTTTTTTTTTTTTTTTTTTTTTTGCACAAAGGAATAGGAAGTCAACAAACTCTACCAGAAAGGCAAGTAGACAGAAAATCAGGTGAGGATGCAGAAAGTCGAACAATGGATCACGCAGCTCAGCTCATGGACACTCACGCAGCGTCCACCTGGACAGAGCAGAAGGCTTTCTTATCAGGGGCACAGGGAACAATTACCACGATGGATCACAGCCAGGTCACTGCAGAAAATTGCCACAGGTGGGAAGGATCGAAACCACAGAGTATGTCCTATGACCATAATAAAATACAGAGGGCTGGGGTTGTGGCTCAGTGGCAGGGCATTTGCCCAGCACGCGTAAGACACTGGGTTCCATCCTCAGCACCGCATAAAAATAAATATAAAATAAAGGGAAAAAATCTCATTAAAAATAAAATTAGGACAGAAATCAGCAAAAATACATCTTAATAATCTTTGAATATTGGCCACATGGTTGTAAGTAACACAAGGAAAAGTCACAAGGGAAATTAGAGAAGGTTTTGATGATGAGAACTTCACGTGTGAGTTAGCTGGATGTGTACTGTTGTGTTGTTGCTGTTGTCGTGGTTGTTTGGTACTGCAGATTGAACCTGGGGATGCTCTATCACTGAGCCACATCCTTAGCCCTTTTTATTTTTAATTTTTAGGAAGGGTCTTGCTAAATTGCCCAGGCTAGCCCCAAACTTGTGATCCTCCTACCTCAGCCTCCCCAGTTGCTGGGACTGTGGGTGTGACCACTGGGCCTGGCTGGATGTGTATGTGTGTGCAGATGCTGAATTGTACACATTGCTGTATCTAAATTGTACCTTTATAAAGTTGATTTTTAAAAAATGCTGAGGGAGGCAGACAAAAATTATATAACTGTTACTTATATAAAAGGTTTTCAATTTGGTATGTAAGATGAAAATTTGGTGTACTTAAAATAGAAGTGTATTATAATTACAAAATGTACTTTTTTATATTTGTCAACTTTTATAAAAAGAAAACCAGGTGCAGTGGTACAAATCTATATTCGAAGCCACTTGGGAGGCTGTGGCAGAAGGATCACAAGTTTAAGGCCAACCTGAGCAACTGAGTAAGACTCTATCTCAAAATACAAATAAAAAGGGTTGGTGGTATGGGAGGACAGTCTTGGGTGCAGGAGGGGCAGGGAGCTCTTGCCAGGAGGGTGATGTCTAAGCTGTGAGTTGAAGTTGAGAGGCTTGGGCAATCAGGATCTGTGAAGGTCAGGAGGTGAGACTGAAAGTGCAACTCCAGGGGAGATGGTCACCTGGGTACCGTGGACGAGGGTTCACTTAGGAGTGTGCTCAGCACACTCCTGAGGGCTCACAAGAGTGTGCTCAGCAAAGGGATTTACGGGTGCTTTTTATTTTTTATTTTTTTTCCATTTGCTTAACCACTTCTTTTAAGATTCCTTTTAAATTTTAGCAAGAAATTTTAAACTTCAGCAAGAAATCACTGAAGTTTCCAATGCAAGGAAGAACTATGATCCCCTCTGACTACAGAGGGGAAATTAAATGAAAGGCGATACTTTGGTCAGCCAGGCTACTGTAACAAAATGCCGGTGACTGGGTGGCGTAAATAACAGACAGGTATTCCTCACAATTCTGGTGGCCAGAAAATTTGAGGCCAAGGTGCTGGCTCCCATGACTCCTGGAGAGGGCTCTCTTCCTGGCTTGCAGATGAAAGCCTTCTCACTGTCCTCACTTGGCAGAGAGAGAAGGAGAAGGAGAGCACACTTGGACTACTCCTCGTCTCGTGAGGGCACTGACCTGGTGGCTTCTTCCTTCCTCTTCACCTGCTTAACTCTCAGAGGTCTCACCGGCAAAGACCGCTTCTTTGGTGGTCAGGGCCCCAACACATATATTTAAGGGGACTGGTCAGCCCACAGAGGAGGAAGACCAGAAAGTAGAAATGTGGATAGAAGCTGCATATTCAGGGGAAACCAATGCAGTCCACACTAAGGGAAGGGCAGGAGAGATGGGAAGAAAGAGACACTTACAAGAAAGAGATGCTCTAGAGAGAGAGAGTTGCTTAGCAACTGATGAGAGGTCCTGGTGAGATGCAGTGAAGAGTGCTTTTTAAAGGCTGAAAAGCCTTGAGCATTTTAATTGCTGATGGACAGGATCCACGAGGAGGGAGAAGGTGGCGGTGAAGGGAGATGGGAGATGGGTCAGGGAGAGAGGCCTCCAAGGCTGGCGTGGGGGTCCACACAACAGTCGGTCACAGGGCCACTCGTCTCAAGTCCTCTTTACACAAGCTTGTTGAGACCGTGTAAAGCTTTGGTTAAAGACATCCAGGCAATTTTTTTTTTTAATCTTCTAAGGTATTTTTAAAAAGAAATCCAGACATCTATCCTGGAGAGTCTCCCACAGCCTGAATTTTGCTGATTGTGTACTCATTCAAATTTTGAACATGTTCTTTGGGCCTCTGGATCTTCTGTACATTTATAGTTGAATAGAGAAACCATCGTATTTTTGTAAATATCTGAAAAATTCTGAATTCAGAAACACGTCCGGCTCCAAAGAGGTCACACTGCAGACTGTGGGCCTGCACTTAGTGTTCGCTGATGGCCTGCTCGGTCCCACCCCCTGGAGGACCTGCTTGCTTCTCACGGCTGCCAGAACTCCCAAAGACCCAGCAACTTCAGGGCTCAGGACTGTGCCCGCAGGACTCCGGGTCCCAGCTCAGGAGGGGGGTCCGCTCCTGCCCTGAGAGTCCGAGGATGTTGCATTAGCCAGTTCTGCATCACTGTGACCAAAATACCCGACATGAACAACTTAGAGGAGGAAGAGTTTATTTTGGCTTCACGGTACCAGAATGCAGACTGGGGTAGGCCAGCTCCACTGCTCTGGACCCAAGACGAGGCAGGGAATCATGGTGTAGGGCAGCTGCTCAGCTCAGGGCAGGGTCTGGAAGCAGAGGAGAGGCAGGGACCAGAGGGAAGATGACACCTCCTAGTCAGCCCCCAGTGACCCACCTCCTCCAGCCACAGCCCACCTGCCTGCACTCACCACCCAGTCAGTCCATTCAAACTAGGATGCACTGATTGAGTGACAGCTCTCCCAATCCAGTCATGTCACGTGCAAACCTTCCTGCATTAGCAGAGGAGCTTTGGGGGGACACCTCACATCCAGACCCAAACGACTGTGATGCCAGCCGTCTTAGCGTCAACATCGCCACTTAAAGCCTTTTCAAAATTGTATTCTATTTTTTAACTACATTTTTTTATTTGCTCTAACTAGCTACACATGACAGTAGAATGCGCTTTGACGCATCCTACATAAATGGAGTGCAACTTCTCATTTTCTGGTTGCACATGATGTAGAATCACACCAGTCGTGTAATCACGAGCGCATACAGGGAAATGCTGTCTGACTCATTCTATTCTCATTCTCACCCCCATATCCCCTCCCCTCCTTTTACTCCCCCTGTCTGATCCAAAGTGAGTTCTTTCGTTACTTCTTCCATTAAACATCATCATTAAGATGCATTCCACATACCATAAATTTCATCCCGTTAGAATGTACAAGTCAATGGTATTTAGAATATCCACAGACTCGTGCAGCAAATGTTACAATCCAGCTTTAAAACATTTCAACACCCTTCAAAAACCTGGTATCTCTAAGACCTAAGCAACCACTAGTCTCCTACTCCATCGCCACGTACTTGCCTAGTCTGTCTGCTACACATAAATAGAATAATACAGGCTGTGGTCCTCTATGGCCAGCTGCTTTACCATAGCCTTGTGTTTTCCTGGCTCATTCATGTAATAGCACCGATCAGTGCTTCATTGGTTTTATTGCCAAATCATATTTCATTGTATGGACAGACCACATTTCTGTCCATTCATCAGCTGATGGACATTTAGGTTGCTCCTGCTTATTGAAAATTGTCTATGAACATTCACGTACTCACTTAGTTGCTGGCTTATGCTTTCATTCTCTTGAGTATATCCATTAGAATAGATTTCACTAAACATTTTCATTAAGATATCTTTTCATGCACCTATTTGGACCAATGGCAAAATGTATGTGACATCCTCAGGAGTTGTCCCCATTTCCCATGTCCCCACACTTCACAGTCACACCGCCAATGCGCGAAGGTTACCATTGCTCCACATCTTCATCGACACTTGTTAGTGTCAGTCTTTTCCTATCTTAGCCATTCTAGTGGGTGTGAAATAGGATCCCACTGTAGTGCTGATTTGAATGTCTCTAATGAATACAGGTATGAAGAAATTTTTCATGTGTGTATTTTAAAATTTTTTTATTTGTTCTACTTAGTTGTACATGACAGTAGAATGCATCTGTACATTTTGATAAATCATACATAAATGGAGTGTGATTTCTCATTTTTCTGAGTGTACATGTTGTAGGATCACATCAGCCATGCCGTCATATACACACATGAGGTAATAATGTCTGTTTCACTCTATCATTCCTTCTGCCATACCCTTTCTTCTCCCTTCAATCTCCTCTACATAATATAAAGTAACTCTATTCTTCCTAGCCCCCTCCCCTTATTGGGAATTAGCATCCGCATAACAGAGAAAACATTCAGCCTTTGGTTTGGCTTATTTCACTTAATATGATATTCTCCAACTCCATCCATTTACCAGCAAATGCCATAATTTCATTCTTCTTTCAAGCTGAGTAATATTCCATTTTCTTTATCCATTCCTCTGTTGAAGGGCACCTAGGTTGGTTCCATAGTTTAGCTATTGTGAGTTGAGCAGCTATGAACACTGATGTGGCTGCGTCACTGTACTATGCTGATTTTAAGTCTTTTGAGTATAAACCGAGAAGTGGGATAGCTGAATCAAATGGTGGTTCCATTCCAAGTTTTCTGAGGAATTTCCATACTGCTTACCATAATGGTTGCACCAATTTGCAGTTCCACCAGCAATGTATGAGTGTACCTTTTCCCCCACATCCTCGCCAATATTTATTGTTGCTTGTATTCTTGATAATTGTATATTGGCTGATCATATATCTCCTTTGGAGACATGTGTATTCACACACTTTGCCCTTTTAGAAATTGGGTTACTTTTTATTTTACTGTTATGAGTTCTTTATCTCTCTCTCATCTATCTATCTATCTATCTATCTGTCTATCTAGATGTGTGTATATGTGTGTGTATATATATGATTATATATAATTTGTAAGTGACATATCTGTATAGAAACTACATCTCTATGTATAGAGAGAAGGCTCTGAATACAAATCTCTTAGCAGATGTGTGATTTACAAATACTTTCTCCCATTCCATGGCTTGTCTTCATATTCTCGATGGTGTTTTTTGAAGAACAAAAGTTAATATTGATGAAGTCCAATTTATCTATTTTTGTCATTTATTTTTTTAGATCTCATACCTAAGAAACAATTGCCTAACAAAGACTTACTCGTGTGCTTTCTCTGAAGCATTCTGCATACGGTGGGAAGGAGCCCACTTTCATTCTTTGGTGTATGGCTATCCATGTGTCCTAGAACCATTTGTTGAAAAGCCTATTTTCCCTCTTTGAGTTGTCTTGGCACTTTTATTACAAACAGAATATGAAATTTCCTTCCTGGAGTCTGGACTGTTCCATGATCTGTGTCTGCACTTGGCCATCCTGTCGAGATTGCTCTAGTTTTATAGCATGTTTTGAATTAGGAAGAATAAGTCCTCCAAATTTGTCCTTTTTAGATAACTTTGGCTTTTCTTTTTTTAAGCACAAACTTTGGGATCAGTTTCTCAATTTCTGTAAACAGGTAGCTACAATTTTCATAGGGGATATTCGATTCTGCAGATAATTTATAGTAGTATTTCCAGCTTAGTGGTAGTAGGGTACTCGGGCTCACAAACGTTAGGTTGTGTTTCCATTAGTATAGGGCAGTCATGGTGGGGACACGAGGTGTTCCCAAAGCTCCTGTGTTAATGCAGGAATTCTCAGAGGTGCAATGACTGGATTGTGAAAGCTGTACCTCGATCCGTTCATCCTCGTTTGAGTGGGCTGACTGGGGGCACCTGAAAGCAGTTGGGGCTGGGTTACAGGAAGTGGTCACTAGGGGCATGCCCTGGTAGGGTGCCTCTTCCCTGTGGCCCCTTCCTCTCTCTCTCTCTCTCTCTCTGCTCCCTAATCCTGCCATGAGCTGAGCAGCCTCCCTCCACCACACCCTTCTCCAAGATTTCCTGATTGATCTTGGACCCAGAGCAATGGAGTTGGCCATCTATGGACTGAACCTCCAAAACTGTGAACCCCAAATAAACTTTTTTTCCTCTAAATTTTTCTTCTTGGGTCTCAGCAATGAGAAAGCGAACTGTAACAGGTACTTGATTTTATTCAACTCTGTCCTGTAACTTTTAGTAAAACAAGATGTGTACTTCTTCTTTCCTTAAATTTATTCCTGAGTACTTAACTTTTTAGTATAAACAATACTATTTCTGCAAGAGGTTTTCTGCCCTCTTTATCTCCTCCTTCCGTATTCCCATTGCACAGATGTCCGTGTGCTTCATGGTGGCTCAGATTCTCTGAGGATTTTCTAAATTTTCTTCATCTTTCTTCTTTCTGTTTTTTCAGAGTGCCTGATTTCTTTGTCTGTCTTCAAGACTGATGACTCTTTCCTCTGCCTGTCCAAATATACTCTGAGGCCTCCTTACTCAGTAGTGCATTTTGGTAATTGTGGCTTTCAAGTTCATGGTGACTGAATTCAAGCCTCCGAGATGACAGAGCAGGTTTTCACAGCTCCTACACGTGTAAGGCCTGGCTCCGTGGAGCCTCAGACCGGCTCTGGCACACCACTCTCTCATCCTGCTAACCAGAGACCAAGCTCACCCAGGAGTTTTCTCCAAAGTGTGAGCTCATATTGCTCTTTGGCTCTTTGTTCCTTCCTGCAGATTTTTTATTCCTGTGCAGTACTCTAAACGTCTGGTGGGGGAAGGTAGGAATGAAGCCCAGGGCTCAGCTTGAGCTGTGTCAGTCAGTCAGGTGACTAGAGACCTGACAAGAACAATTCTAGAGGAGGGGAAGTTTCCCGGGGGGCTCATGGTTTCCGAGGTGCCAGTCCCTAGACGGCCAACTGCATCACTCTGGGCCTAAGGGAGGCAGAACACCATGGCGGAAGGTGTGGAGGAGGAAGGCAGCTGAGGACAGGGCAATCAGGAAGCACAGGGAGAGTTTCACTCACAGGGACAAAAGATAAGCCCCAAAGTCACACCCCACAGAGACCCACCTCCTCCTGCCACCCTACCTGCCTACAGGTACACCAGGTAATCCGCTCCAGGAGGTTGAACCATTGATGAGGTTAAGACTCTCATAACCTCAACATTTCGCCTCTGACAGTTCTTGCATTGACTTACACGTGAGCTTCTGGGACGCTGCATATCCAAATCATAGAGGAGCCTTTTCCCTCCTGCTCTTGACAGCAGGGCCTCTTCCGCTTGGTTGGCTTGGACCTTGGATTGCAGAAGCTGCCCTGCTTCCTCCCACGCCTGCTGGATCAAAGCGAAGTCCCCAGGGAATAATGCAGAGAAGCTTGAGACAGAAGCTTGCCTCCCGTGGATTTGTATGTGTGGTGCGTAGCCTCTGCCTGCAGATGGCCCTCTCATCTATCACGGCCAGCACTTACCGCCATCGCCTGACAAGCGAGGGAGGCTGACATCTCCCTCGCTGGCTCCTCGGGACACACACTGCTTCCTTAGAGCCAAACGTCTGGTCCCCACTACCTCACATATCACAGATATTCCTTACACGTGGCCATGGGGGGCACACTTCCTGAACATCTTTGGGTGACATCAACCTTCTATTTGTTCATTGTCTTTTCAGTCAAGTTTTGAATAGAAAGGGGGCCTGTTTTTGCTTTGCTTGTTTTCAGAAACTCTGTCCATGTTTTATGATAGTCTTATTTACAATATTATGACGAGAATAAAAATGTTCTAATTGGACATAATTTGGTTCATACCAGCTCTGTTTATAACGCAGAAACCAAAGCCTTTCCCAGGAGAGTGGCTTGACCAAGGATGCCCGGCTCTCCCGCCACCTGGTCCAGCCTCTCCCAACTCGGGGATTCTGGTCAAGCCCTGGAGCAGAGGTCAGTGTTTTCTCCTGGAATTGCATATTTTTGCCATATTCAACTTATATGAGAAAAAAGCACATTTTTTTCTTTCAGGTTTTCATTCAGATAGTTTTCTCAACTTGAATTGGTTTGCCAGATTTCAAGTCTAAGCAAGATTTTATCATTACTGTGTATGAATCTTTGGAAATAGATGGTGATGTCACAGCATGTCCATGCAGCTTCAATTACATGGAAAGGACACCGAGGCGTTCGCGATGTCGTTTTGAATTGGTTGATCTAATTAGTTTCTTTTCATAAATTACATAGAACCAGATAAAAATGATTACATGCCTACTTTGTGAAAAGGTGTGAGCGAGACCCGACCCTCTTGCCAGAGCAACCTCGCTTTCTTATTAATCTCTCCAGAGAAAAGTCATTATCTCCTATCGCCTTTTCTGCACATGGTGATGTTGAATTAGCTGGAACCTCGTGTGCTTTGTCCCTCAGCCAGTGATACAGCCACTCGGTTATGTGTACTTTGAATTATTTTAATTTCAGAACAGAAAAAAATATTTTAAATAATACACAGAAGGCACATAATAACATATCAAATACATTTTAGCAAACTGTATTATACTATAAAATATTCAGAGAAATTATACTTCTTAAGTAATTCAAAGTAATCTCAGTAATAAACTAACCAAGAGAAAATCTTTTGGTACACTGCATTAAAACATAATAAAATTATGTCATAATTTTGGCGTTATCTATTAAAAATACAATAATATAGTCTTAAAAAACTCTAAATTGCAATTCATTTATATTTAGTTCAACCCACCAATACATCATAGACCTAGATTAGCTATAATTGGAAAATCTCTTACCAGCATAGTTTGCTTCCATTGCTCATCATTTCAAGTAAAATTTTACTGTGTTCTTGAAATGGATTAAACCTTAACCACTGGAAATAAAGAAAACTGAAAAATAGTCTCCTTTGCATTTTAAGAGAGAAGTAGAGAAGACAGCCAGAAATGAGAAAAAGATTTGAAGAGAAAAGAATAGAAGAGAGAATAAATAAATGTTAACAGAACAATTTACTAAATTTAAAAATTATATTCATTCTTTGAATAGTGCATAATTTTCAGAATGAACTTAATGTGATCTGGTAAAGGATAAAAACATTAAAGGGCATAACTTCTTTTTTAATTTTGTTTTAAATTTGTTTTAATTAATTACATATAATAGTAAAATGCACTTATGCATTTTTATAAATCATACATAAATGGAGTGTAAGTGCTCATTTTTCTAATTGTACATGTTGTAGGATCACATCCGTCATGCAGGTACATAAGGTAATAATGTCTGTTTCATTCTGCTATCTTTCCTACCCCCAACTCCCTCTTCTCCCTTCACTCCCCTCTACCTGATCTAAAGTAACTCTATTCTTCCCTGTCATCCCTCCCCTTATTTTAATTAGCATGTGCATATCAGAGAAAATATTTGGCCTTTGTTTCGGGGGAATTGGTTTCTTTTACTTAGCCTGATATTCTCCAACTCCATCCATTTACTGGCAAAGGCCATAATTTGAAGAAGACCTTAGAAGATGAAAAGACCTCCCATGTGCCTGAAGAGGCAGGATTAGTATTGTCAAAATGGCCATACTACCAAAAGTGTAACACAGATTTAATGTAATTCCTATTAAAATCCCAATGACATTCTTCATAGCAATAGAAAAAGAAATCATGAAATTAATTTGAAAAAATAGCCAAAGTAATCCTTAGTAAGAAAAGTGAAGCAGGAGGCATCACAATACCAGACCTCAAACTATAGTACAGAGCGATAGTAACAAAAACAGCATGGCATTGTACCATAACAGACATGTAGACCAATGGTATGGAATAAAAGACCCAGAGACAAACCCACAGAAGTACAGTTATCTCATACTAGACAAAGGTGCCAAAAACATTCATTGGATAAAAGATAGCTTCTTCAACAGATGGTGCTGAGAAAAATGGAAAGCCACATGTAACAAAATGAAATTAAACCTCCATCTCTCACCCTGCACACAACTCAACTCAAAGTGGATCAAAGACTTAGGCACTAGAACGGAGATCCGGTGGCTACTAGAAGGAAAAGTAGGGCCAAATCTTCATTACGTCAACCTAGGATCTGGCTTCCTTAACAAGACCCCTAACACACAAGAAGTAAAATCAAGAATCAACAAATGGGATGGACTCAAACTCAAAAGTTTCTTCACACAAAGGAGCCTACAGATGGGAGAATGGGAGAAAATCTTAATCACATGCACCTTAGGTAAAGCCTGAAACTCTAGGAAACATAAAGAACTCAAAAAACACCAAATAAACAAATAACCCAATCAATAAATGGGCTAAGGAGCTGAACAGACACTTCACAGAAGAAGATATACAATTGATCAACAAATACATGAAAAATGTTCAGCATCTCTAGCAATTAAGGACAATAACTGCTATTGAACAGAGACCCATATTAAGGGCTGGGGATGGAGCTCAGTGGTGAGGTCCTGGCTTGGTCCCCAGAACAAATTCCCTTACTGAAAATGTGCTTGCCCTCTTCATATTGTCTCCAAAACCAGCTCTCAATGGTTCGGGCTGAGGGTACATGTTCAGTAAAACTCCCTGACAGGCTTCACTGAAAGTAGGTGTGGTGGGTTCCCCTCCTCCTCCTCCTCCCCCTCCCCCTCCTCTCCTCCTCCTCCTCCTCCCCTTCCCCGTCCTCCCCCTCCTCCATCTCCTCTTCCCTTAGTTTCAAAGTCCTCCATACCAAATATTTTGCCAGGACTGTTAAAACTACATGAGACTGATTAATATTTGACTTCATATTTTTCTCCTGTTTGATCCATTGATGGTGACATTCATGAGGGGTGACATGGAGGAGGTGAGCAGAGAGGAACAGGAATAATGGAATTTGCTAATCAAGTCTCAAATAATGGAAGCCTGATTGCATGTGTGATCTGAGGTAATGATGCAGGAATAGGCAAGTGGGCTTCTAAAGAATGTTGATGTGGAAAACACAGAGCTATTCTGTCTGGGAGTTCTTAAATAGACACTTATTTTTAGCTTTATTTTTTTCCCTACAAACATCTATTTCTGATGGTATTTTTAAGAGTTTTGCATACGTAGTGCGCGCTGGAGTGTATGAATGCACTGCCCTCCAGGCATCCGGTCCGCCTCTCTGGGCCCAGTTATCTGCAGTTCGCCTTCTTTCTTCTGGTCGACAAAAGGAGGAGATTGTTTTGTGGCTTCTCATGTCTTTCCACAATTAATTACAAACTGATGGGGAATCGACTCACCTGGATCTCTGTGCGATGTTCAAGGGGGAAAGGTCAAATCATAGCTTTTGGTCCCGAGGTAAATAGGAAATAGGAAAGTCCCAGAAAACACAGCTTCATGTTAGAATACAAACCTTCCATTCAACTTTTGTATCTGGTTTGGGGGGTTTTTTTTATTTCTCTCCCTCCCTTTCCTTTTTTCTATTTTGGATGAAAAGCATTGCCTTTGCATAGGTTTCTTAAAATGTTTCTTAGTAAAACAGGAAAACTTAAATAGCAGTCACCCCATTGCACTGAGAGCATGGTGCGTCCCCGCAATCTGGAAGGGTTTTGGACACGTTAGAGAGTTCTTGGGCCAATGGTGCTGAATGCCCCTTTCAGTAAAGAAACAAAAATAAGACTGCTTTAAAAATCAGCAATGGTGAGGGGCCTGTGCCAATCCAGAGGAGCTTCTCACGGAGCTACTTGTGGACCCAATCCTCTAAATCTTCCGGAAGTGATTCTGATGGCCCAGCCATCTGCTCTGAGACCCAAGTTAGAATAAGAGGGAAGGAAACAGAAGGGTAGTAGCGAGGGCCTGGCAGACCTTTCTGTGGGAGGAAAGCCAGGCGACAGAGAGTGCAGGGATTCAGTCCAGAGCTGATGAATCTTTAGAAACATTCATTGAGAAATAAAAATGGAACTTCCCAAGGTTCTTCTCTTATCACCTAAAATTCAACATAAACAAATTGGACCCCTTGTCTGCCTCCCACGGAGTTAGTGAAATGAGGGAGACATCTGAGAGGCACCAGAGTCACCCTGCCTCCCTGCGACACTTCCATCGTTCCCTGCCTCCTTCCACCTGGGGACAGCTGTTTCCCCACGGGCTCTCCTCACCAGCCCTGGTCCCTGCAGGCTCCTTCTCAATGCTGTCCCCTTTCAGCCTCTGCCCTTTGCAATCTGTTCATCACACAAAGAATTAGGGTCACGTCGGTGTCCAGATTAGACTCAACCTTTGCATGAAGTGTTGTGATGGGCTGACAGATTTGGCTCCATGGAAATGTGACAGGCCAGGCTATGTGGGCAATGACTACACAGACTCCATCTTGCTCTGAGACTCCATGCTATGTAGGAAATGAGCTTCTCCCATGGGAACACCCACCTCTGTACCCATCAACAGTGGCTTAGCTTCCCCCATGGGAACACCCAGCATCTGTACCCATCAACAGTGGCTTAGCATGATGTGTTTAATAATAAAAAAAGATAATTCTTATGTGATTCCTATTTCTCCTAAAACAACGCACCATGTGAACAGTGATGTGAACAATGATAGTGTGAACGTTGGTAACCATTCTTCAGTTTGTACCTAGGTAAGGGTCATTTTGACCCACTTCCCCCTCTGCTGATGATTTCATGATGTAAGTTTGTAAATTTGAATCATAGCAACAGACACTTACGATTGAGGTGAATTTTGGTATAAGAACCCTTGCAACCCTATGGTCGGGGCTGTTCTCCCAATAGCCATTTTTGGTCCTCCGACACTGGGCCTGGGATTCTCTAACTTCAGCCTCCATTGCTCGCGCCCACCCTGTTTCCTAGTAAACTATTCACAGTACCCCGCCCTCCAGGTGTCTCCCTACACACACTGTTCCCTGTGCTGAGAAACCCCTTCTCCCAGGTTCTGCGAATGAGCTCTCCGGCTCTCAGGAGTCAGTCACCCACACATGCTGGCCTCAGCCTCCCTGGAGGGCCTCCATATGCTCCTCTGCACAGCCCTGTGCCTCCAGCACATGCTCCACCCTCCAGCCACACGAATGCTGAGGACTTATTTACTATGTCTTCCCCTGACTGAGCATTTCTAGAAAGTCCGCCTTCCACCTTCATGCGTGGCCCGATGGTTACTCACTGGTGTTACACGCCTGAATGAATGAGCTGATAAACGGAGCTCCCCTGATGCCAAGACAGAGATATTTAGAGATCTGTCCAAATGCACTGCGGGAGTCGGGGTGCGTCCAGAAAGAGTCTGGCACTTCCCACTCTTTTCTCTTCCTCAGGCTTCCAGACCATGAGTCACCCTTTCATGAACAGGGAAAATGGAGAGATTTCCGTTTCTCTTACACGACATTATTCACCGTAAGAAAAAAAATGTCCACGGTATCCCACTGTCCGGCTTTTTGGAGTAAGAACCGGTCCTGATGCTCTGCTGCGTTTGGGGGAATGTTCTTCCCTCCCAGGCACAATGTGCTCAGAATAGCCTCTGGCTTCATTGGTATTTAAATAAGGAAACTAAAAACATCCTAAATAGCTCAAAAGAGAATTGAAGTCAGCCATCCACCTCTGTTTCTCTTCCTTCTTGTTCCTTCAGTGGGATCATATACTTCTTAATTTTTCATATACTTCAGTGGGATCATATACTTCTTAATTTTTTCTTGCCATGACCTAAAGATTTTTCTGGATATTTTAACATCTGGTCCCTTGAACCTTCAAGGCCAGGAACACACACATCACACACACACACACACACACACACACACACACATTTACTTAAAAGTGATTCTTAAATATGTTTGGAAAATTTGAGCAATATAATTCTATTTCTAATGAACCATATTCTTCTGGACCCTCCACAGAAACAAGGCATTCATTTCTCCTGAGATTAGCCCTCTCTGCAGACCATATATCATCAAGGAGCAAATTGCATATTATTCCTCTTCTCAAGAGTGTAAAGAAGAAAGACATCCTAAGCCCTTAAAAAGTTAAATATTCATGGAAGTAAAAAATTCAGGACTTGCTAGCAACTCTTCCAAAGCTGAAAACCTGCATTTCTTCTGCTTTGTCTCAGCACATTAAAAAATCACAACATATTCTGCATTTTGATGCTTTTGGGAAAAAAATGCCATTCTTTCAGCAGGGTTTCTTGTAGAAATAGCATGAAAAATTGGATGACACCGTGCATAAAAATCTGGATCCTTTGAATCTCCCAGCATGTGACTGGCAGGCAGCACTCCCTCCTGACCACAGAGTCCCTGGGCCACAGCTCCCTGTGTGCCCCTCTCACAAGGACCCCACCTGTGCTATCCTTCTCTCACAGGTCGGGACTCTTCCCAGCAAGGAAGCTTATAGGAAAGTGCATCCAGGCCCTGCCCCGAGTGCTTCTTGTCATAGGAACAGCTCTTCTGAAATTCGGGTGAGTCAAATTCTTCTTTGGGTCACATGTCGCACTGCATACTCTGACTGATGATCTAAAGAGGAGAACAGACCAATAACACGATGGAATTCACTTTTAAAATCACTCCGGACAGAGTTGTTGAGGGAAGACTTTGTGGAAGGCGAGACTCCGACCACCCAGGGCAGGAGGGAAGAGACACAGCCAAGCGGAGGTGAGCAAGGACCAACTCTGAGCAGCACCTCCGAGCCCAGAGCCAGCGTGGAGCTGGGCAGAGGCTCCTGAGGGACTGGCCAGTGGAGGGTGCTGGTCAGGGGGGTGCTGAAGAGCCGGCTGCACATCCAGAAGGCCTAACACGTGCTCATGTCTGTCTCTTGGGTTCCCGCAAGGCACTGTGAGTGTTTAGTTGCCAGGTGTGCCAAGTGACAAGACTGAAGTCCTGTGATAAAGGAGGAACGGAAGAGGGGAGAGAGGGGAAACTGACACCCTAAACGTGAGGGCCATTTGCTCAGATGTGAAACCAGAAACATCTGCTGCTCAGGAGGCCAAGGCAGGAGGATCACAGGTTCAAGGCCAGCCTCAGCAACTTAGTGAGGCCCTAAGAAACTTAGTGAGACCCTGTCTCAAAATAAAAAATAAAAGGGGCTGGGGATGTGGCCCAGTGGTTAAGCACGCCTGAGTTCAATCCCTGGTTTCAACAAAAATAAAGAAAGAGAAAGAAAAACCTGAAAAGCCTGAACTGGGAGTCGTGGGTGGAAACAGGAAAGAAATGACTTTATTCTTCTTGGGCACCAATCACATCACCCAGAGTCACCCAGCAGGCTCGGGTGACAAGCACAGAATCAACGAGGATTACTTAATTATTCATTCTTCTAGAAACTCAAATAATGCAAGGACAAACTATTTTTCTTTTTGGCATTTCTATTTTTACATAGGAAGGAACAAAAAGAATACAATAATTTGATGAATAAATATGTATATATTTTTTGTTTTACACTTCCAAGGATTTTTGATTTAGAAAAAATGATGAAATTTTGAGGGCAGATATCATTAAAGTTTTGAATCCTTTTTGTTCTACATAAAATCAAAGCAAGACAATAGTATTCTGGAAATGTGAGCAAAATTAAATTCAGTTCATTTTTTATGGAATACCCAAGAATGTTCATCATTTTTTTTAGTCTAAAGCTGCATATTTCAACACTCTGAGAGCCTCCCTTGGTGTGTATCTCAGCACTGTTAAGTTGTTCCAAAATAGTCCAGCCATAAGAATAGTGACTATATCTAAAGTACATAAGCAATTCAATAGAACAATAGTATAACACAAATATTTGTTTGACATAATTTGATTAGACATGTTGGAAGGATTTCTTTCATTTACCTGGTATTTCTCTATAGGCTTATTGGTTTAATGATCAAAATAGCAGCAATTAAGCATCACTCTAGTACCACATGAAACAGAAATATGTTCTTTCAACTGGAAAGCGCTTTATCCTCCAGTCAGATGTGGCTGTACGTCCCTGTGCAAGTTTTAGCAAGGAGGAGACAGGTTACAGAGAACTTTAGATTCGTTGCCAAATTAATGCCATTAAGTGCACTTAGGAGAATTGGGAATCGAGCCCTTGGAGGTTCTGGCTCAGCTGGTCCCAGGAGAGAGCCTGAGCTGGTCCCAGGAGAGAGCCTGAGCTCCACTCTCGGTCTGTCCCCTGCACCCAGGGAAGGCCATGTGCAGGACTTCCTGTGCTGGGGAGCCTCGCCTGGCAGCGTCTGAGAGGAAGAATAGCTCATGCTGGTAGAAATGGCAGGAGAGCACCCATCTGCTTCAGCCCATCTCCAGATGTGAAGAGCAGAATGATAAAGTGTGACAAGACGATCTTGTGCTGTGATTATTTTAATCTTTGCAGAGCTATTATAAAAGATTTCATCTTTGTCAAATTACTCTCTGCATTTTAAAAACCCCTTTCAGCTAGATTTTAATGTCTCACGAAATTGTCCTACATTCCTGGCAGGAGGATCCTCTTGAGCCCATAGGAATGCAATCTGTGGACAAGACTGCATTTAACAACCTTCTTATTTTTTGAAATAAAAGGAAAATAACGGGGATGTAAGGCTGCGTCCTGGGTGATAGGAATACTTTTCAGACATAAATTTCTTTTATAGAATTTCAATACTTTATGCATCACAATTCATTTGCATGGCTTAAAGAGATGAATAATACATGATCCCTATTGTTTTTAGACAAAAATACTACATCACCTCAGAATCTGAAGGGATTCGTGACAATGGCTGCAAGACCCACCGGCCAGGGTGGAGACTTCCAGACTCCACTAGTGAGCTGACACTCCTCCATCCAGTTCAATGACCAGTTTCATCAGGATCACTCTCTGATCCAGATTCACAGAGAGGGCTGAGGAACACCACCAGGCACGATGACTCCCGGAGCACAGGGGACCTTGGAAGGATGCTGCATCTCCACAGGGCCGTGGAAAGGCTGGATGTGAAGGGAAGCCATGCACACGTTCTCCAGAGAAGCACAGCTGGATCAGCATTTCCCGTACAGTTCCAGGGAATAGTGGGACTAGACACCCTGAGCGATGAGTGCATCTGCCATCTCTGCAGCAGGGACTGGGTGCTCTGCTGCCCTGTCCAGAGTGCTGGGTTCATGGCCAGGCAAAGCCATGGCCTCCTTTCTGTAATGCCCTTGACAGGTGATCTTAATGTAATGTCACTCATATCATCAGATATTATTGATTTCAAGAAAAAGAGATAGTCAACTGTGCTATTCAGAGGCCTATGATAAAGTGCAGGGTGGCAAAGGTTGTAACTCTACCTACCCAGAAAAATTGCCAGTCAACTTAGTGAGAGGCGAGGACTTTATTAATAAAGTGATTTTGTTTCAATAAGCTATATTGGAATCGATAGAAAGAGTGGAGGATAGTATGAATACCACACAGTCCTGGATACTTACCTGGCAGGACTCCCCAGCCTCCAACACTGAGAAACTGTAACAGTGTGGAATAATCATTTATTGAACTATTACTCTTCATGCTGTAAGCACAGCCGAGAAGACCGGAAGGAAACTCGCAGGCAGGTGCAAATATGTCTGGTGGTAAAATGTAAGGACACTCCGCTGTGCCTGGTGGGACTGCCCCAGTGTCTTGTTCTACCTGAAACTGCCAGGACCTACAAAGCCCCCAAATGAGCATTTTTTTCACCATCCCAGGGAGATAAGGGTTCAGAATTAGATTGGTGAACGTAAAGAAAATTTTTTAAAGATTTCCTTGCACACTTGAGTTTATGTCAAGGCAAGCTTGACTTTTCTCATGACTTTGTTTGCCTCCACGGTCTAACCACCTTTCACACAGGGTGTGGGCAGCCAGCCTGCAGCCAATCTTTCAGTACCTGCAAAACACTCCCCTGGTCCTATTGCTGCATAAGAGAACAACCTCTGAGTGACAGGAGAACTCAAGCAACAGGACTGAAGAACAATGACATGGAGATGGCTCTTTTAGTCCTGCCAGGAAGGAAAGGACAGGATCTCCCTCCTCACCCTTCCCAGGAAAGGTGCGCTGAATTCTACTTGAGAGGGTACAGCACAGATGGAACTGCACGGTGCTTCAGTTGGTGCTTGCTCACAGCACCTCATGTGGCTACTTTGACTTTCCACCTTGCTGAGGGTCTCAGTCTACTCCAACTGCTCCTGGAATGTACAGTGCTTTGAAGCTAATCATCTCCAACTCTATCTCACACACCACCAACTCTGCCCTCCTCAATGCCTCTCACTCAGAATAAGAAAGATGATGTATTAGTCAGCTTTTCATCACTATGACAAAATACCTGAGAAAAACAACTTAGAGGAGGAAAGATTTGCTATGGCTCACAGTTTCAGAGGTTTCAGTCTATGCTCAACTGGCTCCATTGCTCTGTCCCTGAGATGAGGCAGAGCATCATGGCAGAAGGGCATGGGGAAGAAAGCTGCTCAGTTCATGACAGCCAAGAAGCAGAGAGAAAGGTAAAGAGAAAGGAAGGAGCTGGGGACAAGTTATACCTTTCTTAGGCACTCCCCCAGTGACCCACCTCCTCCTAGTATGCCCTAACTCCACCATCTCCCAAAAGGTCATTGACCCATTGTTGGATTGATGAGATGAAAACATTCATGTTCCAATCACTTCTCAAAAGCTCAGCCTCTGAACATGGCTACACTGTAGACAAAGCCTTCAACACATGAGTCTTTGATGGGCATTTCCAATCCAAAGTATAATAGGTGAATAATCTAACATCTCGTATGCAACTGGCTCCCAAGGGTACTGGGAGAACAGGAGGCGTCTTTTCTTGCAGGTATTCTGGAGAGTGGGGAAACTCTGTGGAGGTAAATGGGATTGCACAATGGATTGCTGTGGGTTACACACCTGCAACATTGCCTTTGGGCATCAGAACTTTCTGTTCTACAAAATCCCCTGCCACTCATCTTCTCCGCCATGCTGGAAGAAAGTATCTGCAAGATAGTTTTGTCTCACTTTCCCTTCCAGGCAGGCCTCACTCAAGTGGAGCTCCTAGGTGACATGGCATTAAGAAAAGGAATTGTGAAAGGAGAAGAGTGTCTTCAGAGACACCTCAGAACACCCTCCATTATGTTTGTCCTCTTCTTTCCTGCAAGATGATGTGAGCAAATCGTTTTAGGAAAGTGAGAGATCGTTAGCCCTGTAAGTTAGCTGTTTGCCACTTATTGCAAATTGCTATAGAACAAAGTCTAATTGAAGAAAATAAGATGGAAGCACTTGAAGGGCATTTGGTTGCAATCTACAAAGAATCATGTCTGCATTTGTTCCTGCGGAATGGCTTTCTGATATCAGCCTCAGAAGATTCGAACATAACCACAATTCTGATGCGACGTCCACCTGTACATCAGCTGTTTGGCACTCACCAGATGTCTTCCCAGAGAAATGGCATTGAGGCAGTGAATTCTACTGAGTGAGTGTGCAGGGCTTAAGGAGAGGGCTTGCTGGGAGCCCAGTGTCCAGAAGGAAATGCACGTCTGGGAGAACAAAAGGACAGAAGATTTAAGGAACATGGGATGCAATTCCCATAATAAAGGCTCAGAATAGGTGTTGGTGGGACATGCTTGGGTTCATAGTGAGTGGTCTGGGATGGGTTTGGTGAGACCTTAGAATTCTGTAGAATGAGGTAGGTGGTCTCAGAGTGTGAGGATCCCATATGGTTGTGAACAGAGGACATATCTTCAGTCTTGTTCTTATAAACTAAAGGCTAGGAAGTATCTGTTTATGGGTTCAGGGTGACCATGTTTCACAGACTGAAACACCTGTGAGATTCATGGTACCTGAAGTCGATGCTGGTGTGTCAGCTAGGGTTGCTTGATAACAAAACCAACACCCAGATGTGGAAGCTAGCCATTTACACCCGAGCACCCTGCTGTGTATCTTGTGGATGAAGTACATTTATTGACAACTCACAGAGTCAATCCCTCATATCTTGGCTCTTTGGAAAAGAATTATTTCTGCATTCATCTTGTCCAGTTTGTGCTGAAACACATTATCTGTTGGAAACTAATTCACAGAGAGAGTCACTTATCTCATAACTTTCTACAAACTTCTGAAATAGAAATGGCATCATTTAAGTGGATCTAGTTTTTCAGGAGGAAGTAAATGGACCTTCATTATAGAAAAGGTATATTTGAGATTTCCAGAAGTTATTCTTACCTATGTAATGGAATAATAACTCTTCCTGGTGATTTTTGTAGCATAATGAGTTCTAAAATAGATATTAACTTAATGGCTTTCCATTTTATGTAGCATGTTGAAACTTTGGAAGAATTGATGCAAATACAGATTTCAAGAGATCAAAATTCCATTAAAATTCCAATTAAACTCATGCAGCTTTAATAGAATGATTTCCTTTCTATGCAAGATAATCACTTGTTATTAATTGAAATCCCACTGTCCCTCAGTTTCATTTTTTTGATGGCCTAATGCAGGGTCTATATTTGTTTTACTAGTTGTTATGTTCTGCTTTGTGTCTCTTGAAAAAGATATGTTGCTCTAAATAAGCTCAGAATGGGAGCTTATTTGAGGGTGGGGTCTTGGCTGGTGTAGTCAATTTAGAATGGGTCCTGATCTGGTACCACAGGTGCATTGTTAAGGGGGGAGGGTGATTTAGACACCAACATAGATGTGACCAGCAGAAAGGTGATGTGGACAGACACAGAGCTTCGGAGTGGTGCATTACCAGAGACTGAGGATGAGCCTCTGGAAGCTAGGGGCAGTAAGGGAGGGTCTCCCCCAGACTTTAGGGGGAGCACAGTCCTGTCAATGCCTTGATCTCGGACTTCGGGCTTCTAATAGATGTCTGTTATTTTAGGCCAGTTGGTGGCACTTTGGCACAGCATCCCTAGGAAAGGCCAGGTTGAGCTTTTTGTCCATCAAAAGGATGTCTCTGTATGCTTTCTCAGCAAAGCCACCAGCCCTGCAAATTCATTCACTTCTGGAGAGGAATCCAACCACCACACCCAGCCGAGTGCTTCTTCCTTGCTTACATTCCCCCCCGGAGTTGCAAGCAAGCAAATTACAAGAAGGATCTCAAAACAAACAAAACTGGATTACTTAAGGTAAAGTCAAAATAAGCTTGAAAGGACATTTAATTCCCCAGAGTTCCTTAAGGAACACTTTGTATAATGTACCCAATGGTAATACAATAATTGTGAAGAGGAAATGTATTTAAACTCAAAGAAATAAGTCTACTGTATCAAAATAGGACAGAGATGATCAAATGGTATTTTAGCACTCTGTAACATTTTCTTTTCATATAGATAATGTTCATGGTTTACTGTATAATTAAAAATAATTTAAAAAGAGTTAATAGGACCTTCAGCTTTGTTGATAATTATAATCTTTCACATTTACATAAAGATTAATCCAGGAGAACATTCTTTTAGCAGATTGGTCACAAAAGTCACCTATTACTTTCACATACTCACTTGGAGAATGTGAAATGTTCTCCAAGGACCCCGAGTTATCTTTCTTTATTTAAGAGAATATCAAAGCTACATAAGTTATCTTCCTACAAGTTAGGTGTTTTGGATTTGAGCTACTGAGTTCTTGTCTCCTCATTTGAGAGATAGGTGAGCTTCATGTCCTTTCACCACCAACCGCCATATTGCCCTTCCTCCATGCTGGACCTGCAGCAACACTTGAAGATGTGTGACTGGGTTAGGGTGGAGGGCCCTACTCCCCATGGAGCAGACCTGGGACCGGGTTCAGAACTCAGCTTCCAAGTGTGTTTTCATGGATCCCTTGCTGCCCACAGCCCTTCACAGATGAAGGGACCAGGATCTCCTGTTGCATCTGATACAAGTGGTGACCAGGCTCCCAAAAGCTCCCTGGGCAGCCTCATGGTTCACTCAAAGTCCTAAATAGGGCCATTCTGGGGGACCCTGACATCTAGGTGTAAGGTGGGAATAAGACGGTGGATTATGTGCTCAAGCATGCTGAGACCACATGTCTGTTTCTCTCTCTCTCTCTCTCTCTCTCTCTCTCTCCCCCCTTCTCTTTACCACTTTCATCTTCTTTCCATTGTAAAATAAAGAATAAAGTCTTCAAATACCAAACCAGGGAGGCAAGTACAGATGAGGTATCAGAACCTGGAGTGGACTGGATCCTGATCAACCAGATCAGACAGGAGGTCAAGACTGTACGTGGTATAAAGGTTAAGAATGGCGGAGCTCCGGGGAGGCAAAGCAAGGTGAAGAGAACACCCACATGTTGGGCATAGTTGAAGAACTGGCGCCTGGGAAGGGGTGACGGTCTAAGCAGATGGGTGTACCCCAGGGTGGAGTGATCTTTGGGCAGGAGCTACCATGAACTACATGTGTGTTAGAGTGTGAAGGTGGGTTTAGCCATGTCCATCCTTTCTGGTTTACAGGTTGTGATGTCCAGTCTGCTGCCAGCTGCCCTTCCACCTCTCACTCTCCTGGTGACTCCTTTAACACTCTGATGCTTGGCAGTGTCTGTGGCCTTTTATGGGAGCCTCCTATAGGAACATCCAGATGACAGTGTCCAATGTCAACACATCACCCCGTTCCAGACTCAGCCTCTACACGACTCTGAAAGCTGCAACTTTCAAACAAGGATGGGTTTTGTGTTACCATTCTTTAAAAAATGATTTTGGCCTAGTAAAATTCTGGTTAAAATGAGAATCTAAGTAACCTCTGTTTTGTTTGAATTGAGTCCATACAAAAAGAATGCGTTAGTCAATATTATTTTTCCAATTCCCCACACAACTTGCTTAGACAAAAATGACAACTGTACCGTGAAACGCGTTGAATCTCTGGGGGTGGGAACCTTGGCCACCTGTGACCGACCGTTCTTCCAGCTACTGACACTTGGTCTCCAGTGTCCCTCTTCCAGAGCTAGCAGCGCCACCTCGGCTTCCTCCATCACTCACCTGTACTAGTCACGCTTGACTGCTTCCCTGAGTCCTAGTGTAAGTGGATTCTCACACTTTGAATCCACACAAGTGCAATTTACCTTTCTAAAATACAGGTGTGCCGATGTTTATTAGCCCTTAATGCCTCTTGAGGTCCTAGAAGAGCAAAATCATATTCCTTCATGTGGTGGACACACACACACACACACACACACACACACACACGAGACCCTACGGTGTAGACCTAAACAGTGCCTCCTTGATGTGACCTGTTCTGTCAATCAAAACATTTCTGCATCTCAGATTTGGTGTGTCTTGATTTTGTTCACATTAGCTTCTCTCCCTGAGAAACATTTATCCTTTTTAGTTCTTATTACAAACCCATCAAAGTCCAGATCAGACAGCACCACCTCTGAGAATTCTCCATTCCTCCCACTTCTCTCCACCCTCCCTCACGCCGGGCATCCTAACATGGGTTCCCATGACTCTTTGCAAGACTCTCTCCACTAGCCTTTATCATATCATATTTATCACATTTCACAATTCTTGCCCTTCACTAGACTGCCTTCTGAAGACTATGTAAAATACTTTATTAACATTTGCAGATTTGGTATTTAGAAGGTGTTTATCACCTGTTAGGTATTCAAAATGTATTAATCCAATGAATAATTAATTAACATAAAAATGTAATCCCACGATTATGGTAGCACTGGCCCTCCACCTTATTCTCATTGGTATTTAGCTGTCATTGGGGGTTTCACAGTCACAGAGTTTAGGCGTTTTCATGATCATCTGACAAGATTAGCAATCGTGGCAATCCAGAAGTCGCTGCTGACCACCTGTGCTTACACACAAGTCAAAACAAAGTCAGACAGATTTATAATAGGCCCTCACTACAGGATGCCAAATTCGCAGTATTTATGGAATCGTTTGTAGTCTTCATTGCATTGTGTCAATTCTTCATGTCATTTGATCGTAAATAACCTTGAATTGGCATGTCCATGGTAACCATTGAAGTACACCAAGTATAAGAAAGTACTATTGATTCTCTGAATGTCAAAATACTTCTCTGTATTGCTAAATGCCTAAGTTACTAGATTTTTCTCCCTTTGAAAGTCTCTTTAAAAGGAGACTCTGTAATGTGGAAATTATTTCTTAAAAGCTCAAAAAAAAAAATGACACAGAAAAGAATTCACATGTGCTTTGGACAATCTGTACACTGAAATCACTTATAAGTTGCAATGTCCTGTTTGTTAAAAATACTTATGTCTGATTTTCAGTAGCTTTAGTCGAATCCCATTTCATTGCGTTACTTTCTAGAAGAGAAAGTTGAAGGTGCCTTGATTAAAAACCAGGGCATGCAGTTTCTTTTCATAGCCTTTTATATGACCTTTCAAGCCAGATTCATGAAGTCTCTAGGAATGAGTGTGTGTGTGTGTGTGTGTGTGTGTGTGTGTGTGTGCATGCGTGCACTCGCCCACAAGGCAGGGTTATTTTCTTCAGATTGATGCATCTGATTTCTTCAGATTGATGGTCTGAACAAATCCACAATTTTATCAGCTGTTTAGCTGGGCAGGGGCAAAGCCGGATGCTGGACACAGCTCTTCAAGACGGTTCTCATATTCCCCAGCTCCGCGCACTCTAGAAACTCCTTCTCCGTTTGGGGTCTCAATGTCCTCACGTACCGACTGCACTGGTTTTGCCACGCAGTAGGTGCAATGTGGGTGTTTTAAGGGTCATATAATGAACAAGAGGAAAGTAGTGAGCATACACACGCAGTACAAGACATCTTCTCTTTAAAACTCTGTTCCTCCTGCCTGTTCTTATCCAGCCCATTTTAGATGCCGGGGGTGGAAGATGAATCATCTTTTCCCATCAGTCTTCTCACCAAAGGTCTTCGGTGGCTTCCACTGACTGAAAGATCCTGTTCCTGCTCTTTTCTGCTATCAGGTCCCCAACAATGCAGTGGCAATCAGTGTCTAGCCCTCTTCCCAAATAAGAGCACAGATCCCCACCTTCATTCATGCACTCTGTGACCCTTGGTGCCCCTCACTTGACTCCTACATCCACACTGTGGCTCCTTCTCCCCGCATGGAGCCGCCCAGCATTTTTTTACTGTGAGAGCTTCCCATCCCTCTCCCCACTCTGTCTCCTGCTCCCTGGTCGCTCTCTGTTGATCTTCTATCTTCCACTTGGCGTTTTAATTCCCACAGGTGTTCTGCACCCTCTAAGTAGTTCGAGTTTTTTGAGTAGTTCCAAACTACTTAGAATCTCCAGATTCCTTTGCATAACTTCTTACTGTTTTTTTTGTAAAAAATATAAAACAAGGGATGAACAAAAATCTAAATAATAATAACTGCGACTCAACTTGCTTGAGTTTCTGCGACAGTATTACTTCACACCCAAGTGCTTCAGAGTTGAAATACGCTGCAATCGTTCCCACATTGCAGATTGCGTAGATTTAAGCTGCAGATGCATATTACAAAATAAATGGCCAACAGCAATCTCACTCATGCTCTGAGGCAAAGGTTGAAGAGCTCAGCTGTGCAAGGTGCACTGCGACGTGATGGAAGACCCTGTCTTCCCATTCGTGTCTGGGTGCCAATAGAGCCTTCTTTAGTCTGGGTGCCCTCTGTAGCAGGGATGTCCTGATTTACATGCTCTGACAAGATCCCGAAACTTCAATCTGTGCACTTAAGAAAACCCTAGGAATAAAGCCAGCCTCCAGCCTGGGATGTTTCCGGGGAAGTTTCAGGAGTGTTCTCCCAGTGGCACTAAGTGCAGGAGACACCAGAGATTTAGGAGCTGACAGAGTGTCCCAGCTGTACATGAAAGGAAGAAGAGAAAAGAAACCGAGTTATTACGTTTTATTGTTCTGCTCTTCCCAGACATGTACTGAGGGGCCCTGTAAGGTTTCTGGGCATTTTGAAGAAAAAGTAACATCATTAAATTGCAGTCCCTTTGAAACGAGAGCTGGGTCACAATGGTTATGTTTTTCAAAAGTTGCATAGAGGTCTTTTTTCGACTTTTGACAAAACTTAAAATCACTACCACCAAATCATGGGTGTGGAATTGTGTGCTAATCGCTAGGGCACTTCACAGCTGCTGGGGTGGCACCAGAGAAGGAGCGGAAAGAGTAACCGTAGGGAGAGCTCAGGGGACATGAGGAGAGGCAAGGGCATGACCGGAAGACTGAGGGACACTGGGAAGTGGTAGGCTGGCCGGCTCACCATGTTTCAGAGTACTAAGAACAAGGGATACTCTTAATTTTTGAAAATCCTACAAATAAATAATGGAGACTTATAAAGGCACTCATTCCTTTACCAATGCCCATTTTCCCTCCATTTGCCCAATGGGCAGGGTATTTCAAAATGTCTCCTGTGGACTCAGAGGAAACTGGTGAAATTGCTTGCCAAAGGAAGAATTCAGAGCACACCTAGATGGTGGGGCGTGGGCTTCTTCAGTATTCATAAAAGCATAACACAGAGACACGTGTTCACCATACTGGACCAACTATCCTCTCAATGAACTGTGGAGGTGGACAGTGTCATCTCCATTTTACAGAGAAGAAGACAAAAGTTGAGAGAAGACTCTCCCCAGCAAGTCCTCTCGTACTTAACAGAACCAGGGATGGAACCCAGGCAGCCTGCTCCTGTTCCCCAGCTGACATTCATGACTTCACATCCAGGGGAAATGCAGAAGGGCCTGGGGGCCACACGTCTGTGCCTCCCATATCCACAGCCCTGGGTTGTCTTTTAAGAAGGGGAAAATTGGGCCAAACTTAATTTGAAAATTGTTCATAAAGCCAGTTTTCCTCTGTCCTCCCCAAATTTTGCATATCAGAAGATACATTTAATTTTACAGTTGGAGAAACAAAGTTTTTATTTATTCCTTATCCCAACTACTAAAACTGTTGAATAAAAATTTGCGATCCCTCTTCTACTTGGAAAAAACATGTGGCTCATACAATCTCAACACAGATTTAATTCAAATTCTCAAAATGGAAGATAACAGTAGCCTTTTATGTACAGAGAATTAAAACTTTTAAAGTAACAAAATACGCATGAATGTCCAAGCAGTGTATTCTGGTTTTTGTTTGGCATCAATGCATTATTAAAGTAGGTAACACACATTAAGCACTGAAAATATGAGACACTTTTTCACACACACACACACACACACACACTCACACACACAGAAACACATGTAATTGCATGAAAATAAAGTTTTATTCGACACAAAAATACTATCTGCAAAAGAAGATGAGAGGAGACATCAGAAATGAGATTTACTACTAATTTGCTACGCCACTTGTGAAGCTTATCACCAAGAGCACTGCAAGGCGTCACTACTATCTGGAATGGTGTTGACAAGAGCCACATGGGAGTGATAAATGGTGATGCATGTTTTCTTAAGGACATGGACATTCAGTGGGGCAGGAAGTGTGGGGGACACGTGGATCCTCCCACACACCCCTGGGAATGGTCAGACCTCCCAGAGACAAGGCAGGCTTGGGGAGTCTGGGTTCTGTGACTTGGATGTGACCTTTTTCTTGCTTTCTACTGCCTCTCCACAAACTCCTTTTAGAAATTACAAAGGAAGTTTCATTTTTCACTTCACATCAGCTTTATTTCAGCTTCCTTATAAGAAAGTTCAAATTGAGTAGGAGGCAGCTCCAGTCTGCGCCAAGAGCTCCATCAGCTGAGGACTCCGTGGCATGAGAAGGGTAATCTGGGAAAGACAGAAACTATCCCAAACCTGTGAGGCCCTGTAATATCCCAGGATGAGCTCTAAGAAATAGAATGTCACCATAGCTAATATGTGTTTAGCCTCAGGCGCATAGAAACATCTTCCACAATCCCTGTTCATTTCCACTGTACTCCAAAAAAAAAAAAAAAATACATAAGTAACCATCTCCACCCATAATGGTTACAGGGGCATTATGAGAGAAGATGGAAGGAAGGAACCCGAAATATCAACCTTTTCTGAAAGTCCAGTGGTGTTTTTCCCTCCAGTCTCTTCACAGAACTGTGTTCCCTTAATATGAACTGACTTGATCCCATCACAGTGCAACCTGAGACCCTGATGGACAGGATTCCAGGAGAGGGGCCACCACTCTGCACTTGGCCCATACCTATGGTTCTGTGAATGCCTTCAAGATGAAGAGATCACGCAGAGTAAAGAGAGACATGTCAAAATTTCCACTTCTGACTGTATGAAGAGCTCAGCCATGAAGAACCTACAGAGAATACAACATGGTGGATGCTGTGTCCCTCATACCAAGTGCCCATGGAGAGGAGAGATGAGTGTGACCTGACACACCCAGGCCAGTCTAACCCATGCTCTGCCATAGCCATTGATAAAAAGACGAGCCACGCTGCTGGGCAGGGGCAGAAGGGGAATGGAACCCTGAACAGGTACTGACCCTGACCCTCTCAAGTCCTCCTCACTCCCTGTGCTCTGGCCCCCTCCCAACCCATCCGACATGGTGACCTCTTGGAGAGGTTGATTTTGAAGTCACCTCCAAACCTTTCAGCAGAACCCAACCTGGCCGTACTTTATGTTTTCTTATGTGATGCCAACTTACAAAGCCATGGTTGTATTATGCTTCCCTCCGATGAGCCGTCACTTGCTGATCCATTCTGATCACGGAGCAGTTGTGTTGCTGCTTCAATTCCAAACCATGAGTGCTGGCTGTGCACGCAACACCATGCTGTGATCCCCCCAATCTACATTCATTATTAATCAAAAATGATCCTAATCCCCAATACTGCCAAAAAAAAAAAAAAATGTGGTCCTAGGCCTGGATGACTGTATTCCAAAAGCTTAAATAATCTACCAAGATTTGCCAAGGGGTGATTTTGCTCCTGCATTGTTGGAATTATTTAAGATTCTCTGGAAGCAAGCAATTTCCCCCATTTTAATAAAGACCATTTACTCTCCCTCGAGAGTCGCCATTTTATACATAACCTTCCTTGGTGCTTAAAAGTGGTTCTAACGTGGCCTGTCTTCTTCCTCTTCCTGAGCATTTTGTGCAATTTATATATCTAACTGACTGCAAAATGGGAAAGAGCCTCCTCCATGGACGGTCTGATGGAAAGCAGGTGACATGTGCTGGCCTGTGTGTTCGTGGAAATGACTGAGGGGCACACTTGAGATGCTGTCCGTTATTATGATCATCTTTTGGTCATAAAATGAGGCTTAATTTTAAAGCAAAAAAATCACCCCTGGGAAGGCAAATTGCAGTCTCAGTGGACTGTAATTTTGGAACGACAGGCTGAATCCACTGGTAGGTGCAAATGTGGATTCTGACAACCCCGAGGAGCTTCCAGGACTCGCTCCCTCCGGGAAGCCTGTGTGGTGTCCTCTGCAGCAGGCCTCCTGAGTGGACAAGCTGCAGACAAGTGGGGAGGAGAGATTGGAGCTCCAGGGCACTCCTGAGTCATGTGACCTTTGAGGGAAGGAGCCGAAGGCGTCCATACTACAAGGAAATGTGAAAACAACCATAAAACCTGTGTAGCGCCATTTCATTTAAGATAAGCAGAAGATGAATGAAGCCAACTGCTCTCTGGTCATCTGTGGCATCCGAAAAGGAATTTTGCTCCACACAGGCCATTTCTACAAATGCTCCATTTTATTAAATCCACCAAGTGTTTTCTCATTAAAAAAAAAAAAAAAAGTAATTTGCACTCCCAAGTCCCCTGGGCTCTCCTACAGAGCAGAGGAAGACCAGGAGAGCACTGATAGTCTTGCAGGAACAAGAAGGGCGTGATTATGAAAGAAAAATAATTTTCTGGTCTAAAACACAAATTAACAAGTGTGTGAATACAAATGAGAGAAAGAAAATAACCATATGATTGAGGCCAGCATTTTTTTAATCAACTCATTATTAGAGAAATTGAAGAACTGATTCAAACCATTTGGGAAGTCCACCTCTGCTTGGGGTAACATGTGCATTAAAATTCAGGAAGTGCCAGGCGTGGTGGTGCACGCCTGTAATCCAAGCGACTTGGGAGGTTGAGTCAGGAAGATCACGAGTTCAAAGCCAGCCTCAGCAACTTAACGAGGCCCTAAGCAACTCAGTGAGACCCTGTCTCTAAATAAAATACAAAATAGGGCTGGGGATGTGGCTCAGTGGTCGAGTGTCCCTGAGTTCAATCCCTGGTTCCAAAAATAAATAAATTAATTAATTAATTAATTAAATTAAATTCAGGAAGCGGTCACTAGAGGAAGATTACACTAGCTATTTGAAAAGCGTTGTGTTACTTATTACAACTGCATATTATTCTAGCATTTTGAGGACCTCTATTCAAAAGACAACCCAACCAGGCAATCACACCAGTGTTTAGTAACTTCTGCCTTTGTTGTTCCATGGTACCGCAATCAAAACAGTACAGAGACAGCTACACGAGATCGTCCGTCTGAGCAGCTCACTACAAGGGGAGCTTTTTGACCAATGGTGCTGGAGATCCTGGATCCACAGGCCTATCTAAACCTTATACCTGAGGCAAAAATTAATCTGAATGGACCATGGGGACTGGAGTTTGGATCTGGAATGTACCCCAAAGATTTATGGTTCCAAGGCATGACTGGTGATCTGGTGATGTTGCTGGGAGGTGGTCGAAACCTTAGGAGGTGGCCCAGTTGGAGGAATCAGGTTCCTGGGGGCATGTCCTTGATGGGCATACTGAGACTCCTGCATCTTCCTCTCTCTCTCGGTCTCCTTCCTGGCCACCATGAGATGAGCACCTTCCCCATCACTATGTTCTGCCCCACCACAGGTCCAGAAATAACAAAGCCGTGCCTGTTATTCTTCTCTGAAACCATGAGCAAGAATCAATCTTTCCTCCTCTAGGTTGACTTTCTCAGGTATTTTGTCACAGGAATGGAAAGCTGACTAACACAAGAGGCTGAAATGTCAACACAAAATTTTTAGAAAGAAATAGAAAATCTCTGAGGTCTAGGCTTAGTCAATTTTTAGACTTCGCATCCAAAGGACTTCTAGCTAGAATATATGAAGGGATCTCAAAACTCATTGATTAAAAGAAGAGGAAGGAAAAAAACAATTAGAAAATGATCAAAAGATCAAAGCAGACATTTCTCTGAAGAGGCTTTGCAGATGGTAAGTAGGCCCATGAAAAAGGACTGAACACCATCCAGCAATTAGGGAAATGCAATTTCAACCACAATGAGATGTCACTACCCACCTATCAGGGTAGCTCAAATAAAATAATAACACCAACTGCTATGAAGGATGCAGAGAAAACTGGACCCTACATACATCCTGGTGGAATGGGGAATGGAATGACCACTCTGGAAAACTATTTGTCATTTTTCTATAAATCTAAATATTCAATTCCCTTGGTCCAGAGCTTCTCTCTCAGGCCCTTATTGAGATCTTTTCAAGGGGTGGAGGGTTAAGCAAATTGCTGTATATCCAGACCTTGGAATAGGACTCAGCAATGAAGACATGAACTACTGACCCAGGCAACAAGTTGGATGAATTGCCAAGGAATTACGTTGAGTGAAAGGAATCTGCCACCACCAGCACAACCAAGCCCTCGAGTCTGGCGAGGGTGAAGAGGGATTGGAAAGTAAAGATTCACAAACACAGATTTTGAAGATAAAGCTGGGATCAGGTGGAACTCTGCTCTCTGAAGGAGATGCAGATCTACAGTTAAGCCAGCAATCTTTATTTATATAGGTCTCGTTATCAGGTTAAAAACTACTCAACCATTACTTTTTGTATTCAAGGAAGTTACAGAAACTAGGACATCTATGTGGCTTTTCTGCAGTAGCAGTCCACAGTTGCAAAGTGCTATGTTAGGAGCTCTGTGTAGCTCTCAAGAAAGTCCATTGTTAAAAGTTACTATAAGGCCAGCAGGAACCTGGGAAGCGGAGCTGGTGAAACACTGTGGTTGTCTAGCCTAAGAGCTCCTTCCTTCCCGGGAGCTGTGTGTCCGAGATCAGGGTCAGAGCTGGTAGGACTCGTGCACAGAGCCTCCTCATGCAGGGCATTGCCACTGCAGCTGAGCATCCTGTGCCCTTGAACAGGAACATTCCCAGGCACCGGGCATGCTACAGTCATGAGGGCATCAGACCCCCAATCTCAGTCACTGCTCTCCCATCCTCTATCACCGCTCTCCACAGAATCAGTCAGAAAGGTCAAATGATAGATGATTCCACTGAGATAACGCTCAGTTTAAAACAAAATAGTAGGCATGGAGAACAGTTTAGTAGTCTCCAGGGTCCAGGGACCTGGGTCCAGAAGACAGTGGGCTGTGGCTACGGAAGGGCAGCATAGCAGACCCTGGGGTGGTGAGAGTGCTTCATGTCTCCCCTACACCAGGTTCACACCCTAGTGGAGACGGTGCCCAGGGCCGGAAGATGACTGCAGGAAAGGCTGACTCATTCCTAGAGTGAATGTCCATCCCAGCAACCAAACCGCTCACTGCTCCCTCCACAACTGAGGGTCCAGTGTGATCAATCTGTCCAGTGGCTGGGTGACCCTCCCGGGAACTGGCACACAATGCAGGCTCAATACTACACCTGCAGTTGGCAGGTGAGGTCCTCTCCAGGGTTGTCAACCAGATTTACCTGGGCAACTCCTGTCCCCGAGGCCATGCATAACCCCAGCCCCCCAGGTAAATCCTTTGAGCTTTTTATTATTATTATTATTATTATTATTATTATTATTAAGGAGTCCACTGAGCAAGCATTGTGACTTCTGAGCCAGCACTGACTGGTCCATGGCATGGGTCTCTTCTGTAGCAGGCCCACTGCCAGCGTGGGTCCTCTCTGTTAGCATTTAACATGATCTTAACCCTTCCATGTGTCGTTTATTTTCTCTGAGCCACTTTCAGATCATCCAACTAAGAATCTCTGTATTTTTATCTTGGGCTTATCTAATCTGACATTCTCAACTTTAATAAGAGGACTTTACTCATTCACCTTTCAGTAAATTACCAAAATGAAATAAATAAGCCAGAATAATGACCAAAAAAAAAAAAAAAAAACCACATGCTAACATGATTTGCATACCAACCATGTCCAATAATAAAATCTTTGTAGAAACCTGGGGTTGTGGCTCAGTGGTAGAGCGCTTGCCTCACATGTATGAGGCACCGGGTTCAATTCTCAACACCACATATAAATAAATGAGTAAAATAAATGTCCATCAACAGCTAAAAAATATTTTTTAAAAAATCCTTGTAGAATCATGCAAATTATGACTAAAAATTTCTGAACAATTTAGTAACTATAGGACTCCTAAATAGAAAGCTACTGAGAAAAACTTTACTTAGTACATTAGTTGTCTTGCTGTAATCACAAAAGTTACAATACTGTTGATATGATCCATTGCATATATTAAATGAAAAGGACTGTACAAATAAATATGGCTTGACGTGCGTGATCTCTGAAGTCTCCTAACTTGCAGGGTCATTATCTTCTTCAAATAATGGGCCAAACCACACAGACAGCGAATGTTGCCAAGCTCTGTGCCTGGGAAGAGAGGTGAGGTTTGTGCCTGAGGCTCCAGCCTGAGGTCCAGGCTGAGCCACCAGGAAGTGTCAGCTGGGAAACGGAAACCTGAAGAGGGTGCAGAAGGAACAGAGGAGGGAGGAAGGAGAAGCCAGCGAGAGAAAGCCAGTGTCCTGGGGCTGCTCAGAGAGTGTTCTGAGGAGAAAGCCTAGTGTCAGGCCTGCCAGGGGATCTGAGAAGGAGTCAGCAGACTAGGACGTGGGGACATGGCTGACGACCCAGAAGAAGGCTGTCTCCTCTTCACCAACAGCTTCCCAAGCTCGACGGGCCCAGCAGCCCGATGACCCACCCCAGGAAGGCCGTCACTGAAGTCCAGACCGTGACACATAAGGACTTACGATGCTCTGGGTGGAACATTCAGGGCCCACCCACCTGGTGGACACCCAGGAGACTGCCCGTCAGCCTGCAGATGAACTGACACCTATGATGAAGCTGCATCAGGGAGGTGACAGGCCCAGGCCACTCAGTGACAAGGAGGAAGCCACCAGCTGAACGTCTTTTCCCATCTCAAGTCAACATATTGTCTAGCCCCACAATTGGCACACTGGTAGGGACAGGCATCCAGTCGTGGTGCCTCTCTTCGTAACAACAATCCCAAGAAAACACAGCATAGAAAGAGGAAGAAATTTGGAGGAAAAATCTAATGGCAGAAGAGCCCAGGCTGGGAGGAAATTTGTCCCTAGACCAGTTAGTGTTGGTGGCTGTGGATAACGACGTGAGGGTTGTGAGGAGATGGCTCGGTTTAGAGCCTACTAGGTTCTCCCACAAGTCCATCAGGAGAGCTGTTCCAAATGATTAAAGGAAGGCAGCTGGTCCCCAAGAATACAACAATACCCCACCTTCCCTATGCAGAATGCTCTTTCTCCCTTGCACGCAGAGAGAGATTTTCTCATTAAAGTTTAAAATTCTCTGTCACTGCTGAGGATCCTGTAGGTGCATTGCTATCAGTCATTTCCTCATTCTAATCTTCTTACCAATTCATGGAACTTTCCTTTTTTAGAGTCTTTTTTTTTTTTTTTTGGCAGTCAGTTACTGCAGAAATTTCACTATTTAGTAACAAACATGACCTCACTCATGAACACGTCAAATTGATAAAAATTCTGTTCAAAGCATCTCCTTCCAGCTGCGAATCCTATACAGTGTTAACATGCATATGGATGAAATGGATATGACTTCCTGCTCTTTCTTTTCCTCATTCCTGTAAGGCTGATTTCAATTCATTATTTATGTAGTTGCTTCCAATAAGCGATCCCTGAGCGCTCTCATTCACAAACACTAAGAAAATATGAAATGAAAGTACAAACTTCAGAAAATCATAATTGGCCACATCAAAATTTCATTGTAAACATCATAGAGAAGAACGTTCACATATGGTGTTTATTCAAAATATTCCAATGATACCAAAAAAAAAAAGAAAGTAGGTGAAGATTATAATTATAAATATGAAGCCAGAAAACAAGGGAGCTAGGGTTCAATTGCTCAGCGTGTGCTGAGAACTTGGCGGATGTTTTACTGGTTTCTTCAGCAGACATCTTTCTGGCTTCTGTTATGAAGCAGGAGTGTATCTGAGAGCAAAGAAAAACAAGGGGAAAACCCATGCTCCAGTGGAGGTTTAATTCTCAAAACATCCGGTATCTTCAGTGTTATTTTCTCTGGTTTCTAAAGGAGAAAACTAAGAGAATTTAATCAGCTGGGTTAAGTTTGCATGTCTAAAGAGGGAGCAAACTGATACCTGAAGCCACATTCCTCCAAGATTCATTCTTGTTCTATTCTGCTGCCTTATGTTCCTCACTATTACCAACTGTCTAAAACGAATAACGGATATACAGATCTGCTTTTTCACTCTGGAAAAGAAGCCACAAATTTAACATCATTCCAATAAAAATAATGTTAGAGTTTTTTTTTTTTTCAGGAGTAAGACAAACTGATTATAAAATTCAAATGGAAAAGAAAAGAAGCATGAAAGGCTGGAAAACTCTTGAACGACAGGTTGGTGAGAGCCTGCCTGCCACACCCGCTCTGAAAACACACCTTCACGTTTCTGCGGTTAAGACTGTTCAGTGCTTGTGGTTCAGCAGATAAATGAAAAAGGACACAAAATTCAATAGTAGACCTATCTAATTGCATATGGACCTTGTATATGAAATTCACTAATCACCTATAAAGTTCACATAACATAAAAATCACCAGTGAAGGTGCACAATTGAATGATTCATGACGTGTTTGCAGAGATGTGTGGCCATTACTAGGTGCTTTAGAATGTCTTTATCTTCTCCAATGGAAACTGTGGCTTTATCAGTCATAATTCCCCAGCCCTAGAGAGCTACAAATTCACCCTTCCATCTCCATAGAGTCTCCTCCTCTATACAGCTCCTGTAAATGAAATTGGCACAACTTCTCATAAATGTCCTCAATAAAATGTTCCTAAATGTAAAAAAAAGAAATCACATGACATATGGCCTTTTGCAAAATGACTTCTGTCACTTGGAATAATGTTGCCAAGGTTCTTCGACGCTCTAGCATGCATCAGTGTGTTACTCTTCGTAAAGCAGAATGATCTTATGTTTCATGGCATGTGCTACATTGATTTATGCATTTATTACTTGCTGGAAATTTGGATCATTTTCATTTTTAGGGTATGTTGAAGAGAGCTACAAAAATCCATGTACAAGCTCTTGTAACTGCATATATTTACCATTCTCCTGGACATATCATTAGGAGTGCAATTGCTGGTACGTACGTAGCTCTGTATTCGATGTCGTGAGGAATTGCCAAACCATTTTCAAAAGTGGTTGCACAATTTCCCATTCTCATTAGGAATTAAGGTTCCCGTTTTCTGCATCCTCTCCAGCATGTGTTATTGTCTGTCTTTTTCATTATAGACATCCTGGTGAATATGAAGTGGTTAATCACGAAGGCTGAAATTTTCATTTTACTAATAACAAATGATGCTCTGCATATTTTCATTTACTTATTCAGCATTTGCACTTCTTTTTTGGATAAATGTCTATTCAGACACTGGACCCAATTTCTGAATGGATTATTGATCTTTGTTACTGTCAATTTTTGATGTTGGTGGTGGTGGTGCTGGGGAGGGAACCCAGGGCCTTGTACATGCTAGGCAAGTGCTCTACCACTGAACTACACATCCTACCTAAGTTGTGAGAGTTTAAATAGGATCTGAATAAAGTTCCTTAACAGATAGCTGCATGGATTATCCAAATATTTTATCCCAGTATGCAGGTTTTTTCATTTTCTTGATGGTATGCTTTGTAACGAAGTTTTCAATTTTTAGAGTACTTTTATTTTTAATTGACGCATAATAATTGTTCATCTTTGAGGGATGCAGTGTGATATTTCAATACAACTCTACCAAATGTAGTGATCAGATGAGGGTGATTGGAATACCCATCACCATTTAGCAAACACTTAATTTTTTGGTTGGAAACATTCAAAATCCCCTCTACTAACTATATGGAAATATACAAGTCATTGTTGTCGAGCACAGTGCCCCAGTGTGCTACAGAACATCGGGAGTGATTTCCATCCACCTAGACTCAAGTGCAGCCACCTTCTCCATCCTGCCTTCTCCCCCACCTTTCCCAGACTCTGGTTTTAATTTTGATGAAGTGAAGTTGGCATGTTTCTTTCCTTCCTGCATCATCCTTGGTATTACACCTAAGAAGCCATTATTAACCTAAGGTAAGATCAGTCCTCTGTTTTCTTCTAAGGTATTACTGTATTATGTCCTACGTCTTGTCATCTGAATACCACGTATCACTAAAAGGAAATAAAAGTGGCTGATTCCAGGCCCCAGGCAGGAAACACATTTTGGATGATCCTTGAAGAGTTTGTTGTGCTAGGTAACCAGGTAGCTCTGGGAACTCCTGGGTGGTGCTGAAAGGATTCCAGAGCCAACCAAAGAAACCTCCCCTGGCCAACCTGGGCAACATGACCCCAACACCAAGAGTCTTCAAATCCCAATAAGGACAAAACAATTCGTTGATGGATTCTAGAGGCTGGGAGGGAACTGAAAAGCAGTGAAGAGAAGGAAAAACAAAAGCCTTTTCCTGTCTTTCTGATAAGAACTATTTCTCAAGATAGTCAAACCTTTCTCAGCTTTGATTCCTTTCCCCTTATAGAAACCGTACAGTTAGCAAAAAGTAGGTCTTGTGGCCATCACACCAAGGAATGAAGGGATTTCTGCAGTCAATACCCAAGGCTGCTGAATTTATTCAGAAAGAGACAACCAGTTGCTGCCTGTCTCCAGATGGAAGGACACATCTTTCTTCCTTGAGGTGATCTTGGAAAGGAGAACAATGGAGTCCTATGGAAACTGGAGATGGAATCACAGTGTTTTTTAGAAACCTCCAGAGGAGGGCATGTGCTACATTGATGTATCCATTTATCACTTGCTGGAAATTTGGATCATTTTCACTTTTAGGGTATGTTGAAGAGAGCTATGAAAATCCATGTACAAGATCTTGTAACTGCATATATTTACCATTCTCCTGGACGCATAATTAGGAGTGCAATTGCTGGTACATACCTAGCACTGTATTCAATGTCGTGAGGAATTGCCAAACTGTTTTCAAAAACGGCTGCACCATTTCCCATTCTCATTAGTGAATTAAGGTTCCCGTTTTCTGCATCCTCTCCAGCATGTGTTATTATCCATCTTTTTCATTATAGACATCCTTCCTAGTGAATACAAAGTGGTCAATCATGAAGGTTGAAATTTTCATTTTGCTAATAACAAATGATGCTTTGCATATTTTCATTTACTTATTCAGCATTTGTACTTCTTCTTTGGACAAATGTCTATTCAGATACTTGACCCAATTTCTGAATGGGTTAATGACAACACAGGGGACAGTCAACAGAAAGCAAACATTGCCAGCGCCGGGGACAAACTGTTTCCTCCCTTTAACAAATACATCACAGGGGAGACTGATGAGGAGAGCATGCCCTAGGGATTGTTGGAGAGTTAAGAGACACATGTCAATCACAACTGTGGATCTGACATAGATTCTGTTTCTAACAAACTGTAAAATAAAATGTGACAACCATGGATGTTTTGAGCAATGAAGAAATATTATATAATACCATGTGACAATGTTTCATTATTTTAGGTGTCATAACTATAAGATCTGTCTTTAAAACAGCTCTCATCTGTAGAGATGTATACTGGAACATTTACCTGTGAAATTATAAACTCTTAGGCATACAGTTCAAAACAATTCAAGGATACATACTGTGTAGGGATAAAGATGCAAAAGAACTGGTTACGAGCTGGGAAAAGTGTTGAAACTGCTGGATTTGCAAGTTCATCTTAATATTTTGATGTTTACCATAATAAAGAGTTAAAAAAAAAGCAACAGATGTTTACCAAGCAGCCACTCTGTACCATGACTGTGATGCACTATTGAACAATAAAAAAGTATATAGGTAGTGATTTCTGACTGCAAGAAACTTTTGTTCTAATCCCGATGACAAGATGAGAAGTCATGAAGCAATAGCAAACAATGGGTCAAATGTGAAATATCTGGTACACTCAGACATCCGGAGGACACTCTGAGGCTCAGAGCATTTAGGGGAAACTACCCAGAAGACAAAGGATTCACTCTGCCATTTTAGAGGATGAGACAAAATTGAACAGATAAAGAGTAGAAAAGAAATTGAACAATTTACTCATTCTCGACAGGTTAATTTACAAAACACTCGTCTTCTTATTTGGGGGGATATACTTCCCAGTGCTCCATTCCTGGGCTGTCAAAGATAAACTACAGTGATTTGAAGACCTAGGAGTTCTTCCTTGAATTATTTCTGAATATTAAATTATGCAAATTTCACTGAGTTCTCATATTCATTCTATTTTTAAAGGTCACTAGTGAAAAAAAAAAAAGGAAACACATATTTCACAATAAAGCAAAAGACAAAAGCCTTCCCTGCCATCTTCCAAAGGAAATCATTACACAAGTCACTCAGGAGTTGAATGGATTTTTATACGCACCTGAATGCCTGTCATTTTGATGTTCCTTGTGAGGACATAAATCCATTACCAGGAAGCTGTTGTACCCATAAAGCACTTCCGCTGCATCCTGAAGTGCATAGCTGTTTTGCAGAAAAGCTTTTGGTGACTATTTAAACTGAGAGATGAATTAGCCACTTTGTTCATGGAGCAGAGCATCTACTTGAAAGATGACTCACAGCTATGCTATGAAATTTCAATATTTATCAGACATTACTCAACAATAATCCACATGGACCTTCACTTCAAGGAAATCGATTGTTAAGATTTGTTGCTGATGATGGAATCTATCCTTTCAAGTGAAAATTAGAATTTTGGAAAGCACTTCCTCTTGTGGCTTCCCAGTTCTTAAAGGCCCTTCTGATGACATCAGTGGTGATTCTTAAAATAAGATATTTTGATATTAGATAAGAAAACCTATTAATACTTAGAATATCTATATGATTCAGAGAACAAATATTTTACCGACAACGTATTCAAGACATTACAAAATCATAACCTTTAAAAGGCCCATTCAAAATGCAAAATAGACCAATAGATTTTGAAGGTAATAGAGTAAGAAAAGCTGATGGACATGGCTTCAGAGTCCAAGTGACAAGCAACTTCTACGATACTAAAGCATGTTAAGTTTTGGTGTAGTATCAGAGAACACAGTGATCTGAAGAGGCTATTAAATGATTTCTCCCGCTCCAACCACATATCTCTGTGAGGCTAGATTTTATACAATTCCATCCAAACAGCTCAGCACAGAGACTGAGTGCAGAAAAGATGAAAATCTGGATGTCCTATGTTAGGACTGCCATTCAAGGGATTTTGAAAAATGGAAAACAATTGCACTCTTCTCTGTAAATGTTGTCTAAAAACTATAGTTCTTTTAATAAAAATAATTTGTGTTAGCATGTAAATAGGTTTCTTGTTATTTTAAAACCAAATAGTAAATAGATACTAATATTTTGACCTTTGCAATTTGTAATGGGATAAATAGTGAGAGTAGAACCACATTAACAATCCTTTTGGGGATTCCTAATAATTTTCAGGTATGCAAAGGGGCTTTCAACAAAAAGTTTGAACCACTGACCTAGAGCAGTTGTGGTTGGTTTGCAAATGTGGATGTGACTTACTGGACCAATGAGTCAAGACAGGAAATTTCCTGCTTCAACATTCCTGGGAGATATTTTCTTTCTCTTTAAAGGAGACACAAGAACACGGACTCCTCTTCTGACTTGTAATTTTGTTATATGAAGGACAACAGGACAAGCCTGAGAACAAGCGCTAACAGGTCAAGATGGGCAGAGCAGGAGGGCGCAGACCCCGGTCCTCCTGACCTGGTTAAGGACCAAGGCGCAGCCTCCTGACCTTGCTTCTGTGAGCCGGCAAATCCACCTATCTTCCATGACATTTTTGAGACTAGTCCTTTTTTTTTCTTTTTTGCGGTGCTGGGGATTGAACCCAGGGCCTTGTGCTTGCAAGACAGGCGCTCTACCAACTGAGCTATATCCCCACCCTGAGACAGGTCCTTTTTGACACTTGCAAAATATATATGTATATATCATTCTAAATGGCTAGAAAATTTAGATATGTCTTACTTAAGTATTTCCATTGTAACTGCTTGTTAATAGTCACATATTGGGAATTTATCAGTAACTAAAACAATTTTGATTTAATGGTGAATAAAATGTTTTACTTAGTTGGTATTTTATTTCATATAGTAATATATACATTAAACATTCCAATAATTAATAAATCTTTTCAAGTTTGAATCCATACTCATTCAACTCCTTCTAGTTACAATTTAGTTCCCATGCAATTCAGTTTACATAGAAATGCTGCACAGAGTAACCCAGAAGGATGTTGTGTTTTATATGATTTTGTCACATCAGCCTCAGCAACATAGTGAGCCCTCAGCAACCTAGTGAGTCCCAGTCTGAAAATGAGCAATAAAAAGGGCTGGGATGGGGCTCAGTAGTTGAGCACCCCTGGGTTCAATCCCCAGTACCAAAACAAATAAAAAAGCAAAAAAAAAAAAACCACTTTATATGTGAAATGTATTCCCACTGTACATTTTTTTGGCATTGTGACATTGTGACAAAATGCTTAATCTCAAATATAATTTTATGGTGATGTCATTTTCAGATTTGTTATATAATATGCCTCAGATTTTGACTTTAATAAAACCAAAGTAGTGAATGCCCACCACGTTAAGAATGTGTCATGGTCAGAGGGCTTTATTTGCAGGTCCTTGATAATCAGCCTTTACATTTTAAGAACCTAAGGCGGGTGTCTCAATCTTATCACTTTTGGCTTTTCGGCCAGATAATTCTTTGTTGTGGGCGGCCACCCATGCGTGGTGGGATGCTTAGCAGGGTCCCCTAGCTCCACACAGTAGGTGCACCCATTAGGGACACATTCCCCGAAGCTGAGATAACTACAAGTGTCTACAGACATTGCCAAATCACCACTGGTCTGAGTTGGTTTTGTTTTTGAGTTTGCTTTTGCTGGTTGGATCTGTCACTGACAGCAGAACTCAAAGTCAAGATCATGTTTACCTTGACCATGTGTCTTCTGTTCCCTAGAAAGGGTTGCTAAAGTTGTCCATGACCCCCTCCACGGTTACCTGAGCTGAAGGGGCCACAGCCTCAAGAGTGAGGCGGCTCAAGTGGCATCTTAGGAAGGAGACAGAGGGAGGAAGAGAACGTAATTCCACTGCTTTCCATTGTGGAATTAATCATGTAGCTTAAAGTTCTTTGTAGAATAAGCATCTGTGTTCGATGAAAGTCTTATGCTTCTTGACTGCCAGCCCTCAGACACCAGCACTGTGCCCATCCTGTCCACCCACCTGGCAGTGTCACCCCGGGGCCTCAAGGAGAGCTGCCACTCTTGAAGGACATTCAGTGCACATCTAAGGGCTCCATGGATACTGTCGACTTCACACTCTCGGGACCGTGGCAGCCGGCTGATTCCCAGAGCATTGCTTAAAAGCCCTCTTTCTCGGAAGTGGAAGATACTCAACAAAACCTACCAAATATTGCCATAAAACAACTTCTACATGAGGTGCCAGGATTCTTATCAACACATTCGGTCCAAAGGTGTGACAAGCACCAACTCAATAGGAAGCAAGGCATCACCACATTAACATCAGGTGAGGTCCCTTGGGAGGAAGAGAGAGAGGCGTGACTTAGGGATCAGAGCACTCAGGAACAAGGTGGCTCCTGAATTCAACCTTGAGGGAGAGGATCTCACAGGCCAGGAGAACAGCAACCTTCAGGGTGAGGACGGGGAGGAGCGCCTCATCCACAGGGGCAGTCTGTGGCTGCCCGAGGCTGTCCTGGTGAACCCTGAGCCAGGAAGCAGGAATCAAGCTTCAGGAGCAACCAAGAAGAAAGAACGCGGAGCAGCCACAGCAAGAGGTTCAAATACTGGGACATAGATCCAGGAGGAATTCTGGATGTATGGAAATTTAACATTGAGTTATGAAAATATAAGAAAAAGCATAAACAATTAATTAAATAGGCAATTGAATTTTAGACATTTAGAGTTGGAACAGTCTTTCTAAGTGTGACACAAAATTCGGAAACACAAGGAGAGAGACAATCTTTGAGTATTTAATTTTTTTGTGGGAAAAATGTCATAATCAAATTTAGCAGAGAAAACAGGGGAAATATTTGAAACACAATGATTGACACAAAGCTGATGTCCTTCTTACGAGACGAGCTGCTGCTAAGCGTCAGGGTCATCCTTGTTGTGGCCTTATTCCCTACCCAGTCCATCAGCAAACCCAGCCAGTTCCAGGCTTATGGCCTATCCAGACCCTGGCCTCTTGTCCACTCGGGTAGCAGGACGACCTCCACCCACATCCCCAGCATAGCCTTTCCTCTGTGCCAGTCACCCCTGCTCACCTGCCCACAGGCCAATCTCCATACAGCAACAGGGATCCTGCGCCAGGCCCAAGCATCGGTCACTTCTCTCTTACAACACTGAAAGCCTGTCCAGCACACTCAGAGTGAACGCCAGGGTCCTCGCAATGGCCTGTGGCACCCCATAGCAGCATCTGGATTTGGCCACACATTACCTAATGGGCCTCGTGCTCCACAAACTCCTGCCCTTTTCCTGCCCAGCTCCAGCTCGGGGACTTTGCACCTGCAGACCTCAGCATCATGCAATCTCCCCATGACCCCCCCAGGTCTGCGTGTGAATGCCACCTTCTCCCTGCAACCTTCCTGGACTGTGTGACTTGCTAGCCCAACTTCGACTCTCCCGTCCGTATCCCACGTCCTTCCTCACTTCTCCCCACTGAGCAGCCGACACTGAGGCTGGGACATCTACCATGCCGGTTTGTGTCTCCCAAGGCTGTGCATCCTGTGGGATAAAGGCTCCTCTGCTTCTGTTGACCACTGTGCTTCCAGCGTCTCTGTGCCCTGCACGTTATTGACCTTGAATCGATATTCAAGGCCAGTGAATGCTGAGTGAAATTTAGGAGGAAAAAGCCAACTCAATACAGACATGAGCAAATCAAAGTCCAGAAAAAATATTAAAGGAAATCTGAAAAGATGCTACTTCATAATTGTGATGTAGCAAGAAGCTCAGCAAATATTATACAGTCTGACAAATGAAGGCGATCAACACCTTCCTGCCCGGAGACCGGAGGCAAAACCTGAAAAGCCATGTGGCGCTATTTATTAAAATTAAAATTCACATTTTTGTCTTAAGGACCTATTTAGAGATGTATTTTTCCAATGTACTTACACAGGAGAACGCGCACACACACGCACACACACACAAACTCACAGAGGTGTTCCGTTCAATAATGAAAATTGTGAAACAATCCATGTTGACACTGGTTAAATAAATTGTAGTGCAAAATGCAGGACCTGCTTGCACAGAGGTGCTGTGCACGATGAGGTAGGAAGATGCCCCGGGAGCCTTGGAAAGGGAGGCGCTGGGTTCCAGCTGCAGGCATCCCAGGTCCCCAGGCTTCTCCAGAGCCGTACGTGCCTGGTCACGCGCACTTTCCCATGTGTGGTGAGGCTTCTCTGGAGGGTATAAACTCACTTTCCATGCACAGTGTAAGCGTCCATGCAACCGGGGCCGGTGGTGGGTCATTCGATTCCCCCATAATATTTATTTCAAATCACGAGCAGCGTCTAAGGACAAATGTGTGCAGAGGTGAATGCAAGCGGCCATGTTACCAATTTCCATGGTCGTGATTGTTCAGCTGAGGATGTTCAAATAGTCTCTGAGGAAACCTTTTAAAAATCTATTTGAAAATACAATATTCAGAATTATTTTAGTGTAAAATGATTTTAAAACTCTGAGATCACGAAACTATTTATGATATCATCTATTCAGAAGAAAGAAAATGCTGTTAGAACACTATGATTTCTTTTTTATCATAGCTGGGATACTCTTCTAAATCTTGTTTTAGAGTATTTTCTGTTGGTCAACACCTGCTTCAATCTAGTTGCATTTCAGTGGAAAGAAGCAATTAAAGACAGACCTGAATGTCAGCTTTGGAATTCTGTGCACAGCATATTAATCTGTAATTACAGAGCCACCTTGCAATAATCTGGCTACAAGATATGGCTGTGGGAAGCAGCGTGCAGGGTTCCAATAATAAAAAGATGAACTGGGGAGTCACGAGCCACATGAGGAACCACAAATAACCAGTCGAGTTCCCTGTTTTCTGTGGGTTGTGTGGATTTGGTAACATGGTGGGAAGACAAGGCTATCCTGGCATCTTTATCCAGATTTTGTTTTAGTCAGCTTTACGTCTCTGTGACCAAAGTACCTGCAAGAACAAAGTAAAGGAGGAAAAGTTTACTTAGGGCTCAAGTTTCAGAGGTCTCAGTGCCTAGATGGCCGAGTCCAGTGCTCTGGGCCCCAGGTGAGGCAGCTCCTCATGGGGGAAGGGTGTGGGGGAGGAGAGCTGCTCAGCTCAGGACAGGCTCAGGAAGCAGAGGTGGCAGGGAAAGCTGCCCTCTTCCAGGACATTCCCCCGGTGACCCACCTCTTCCAGCCACACCCCACCTGCCTACAGTTAGTACCCGTCAGTCCATTCAAACCGGGATGGACCTTTAGGTTGCAGCTCTCACAGTCCAATCACCTTACCTCTGAACATCCTGCACTGACACAGGAGCATTGGGGGACACCTCCTATCCAACCCTTAACAGACTTTATGCTAAAAGAAAAGGTACAAATGCTTCTATTCACAATTCTTGGGGCAATGCTCCCTAAATGTAGCTGATCGATGATAGAGTGGCCTATACAATCTTTGATGGGTTGGGGGAATCACATTAAACTAATTGTCCATCTAGTGTGCAACTGTTCGCTGACTCGTGCCATCGGAGAGGATCTAGGCACACTGCTGCCGGCAGAGTTGCTCCTGTACTTATTTGACAATGATGCCTGAGCTGGCGTGGAGCAGTTTGAGGAAGAGCTGTTGAGGGAGGCCTGCAGGAATGATTTCAGGAAGGTAAACCGGAAAACAGACAGATTTCCAGAATCAAGTGACAATTCACTCCAAAGGGGCTTTCCAACATGCAAGGGGAGTAGAAGGGATGAACCAGAAAAGGACATTGCAGCCACAGGAGGGAGTTTGGACAAACACTTCTCAGAAAAAAGAGGGAAACTGCATCACAGGGCCTCACAGGGCCTCACAGAGCAGATGCACCAATTCAAGCCAAAGAAGACGTAAGGACAAGGGTGTGTGACCAGAGACTGCTGGGTCACTTCCAGCCTTAGCATGGCTGCTTTGGTTATGTTTATTGAACAAGTGCTTTAAATTAGATTTCATCTAAAATGCTGTCTTTCTAGGTTCATGTTCCTCAACCACAGAATGGCATTTTCTCATGGAAGCCATTGGTTGCAGATGAGAGGTCACTGCCGCCACAGAGCCAGTCCAGCCTCCCCACTGTCCACAGTCCCTGCAGGGGTCCACCTGGGGGCTCTGTGCAAGCTGGAAAGGGCTCCCCTTCCCTGAGCATCCCCTGCCAACGTGCAGAGCATTCTCTTACCAGAAGCACTTGTCTACGAGGGCTGCAGACATGGGGCCCCTGGGGCTGCTCCAGGCAGTCTGCATAGGATGCGCAAGGGCCAGGGCCGCTCCACACAGGGTGTCACCTGTCCCCAGGGGACTTCAGAGGACCAGGGGCAGCAGGAGAACTAGGAGGTAGCCCAGCACAGGACCCTTCTTGCCGCTCTGGAAGCATCCTGTCTGTTCCCTCCCTCCCTCCCGCCTTCCTGCCTCCCTCTTCTTCCTCGGTCTCCCTCTTTCGCACACAGCACATAGGGAGCGCTAACTCCTTTCCTGGTAATAACTTACCTGGTTATTCATGATATACCTGTCAAGAAGGTGAAGTGTAATTGAACTCTGGTGCATTTAAGTTTGCCAACAGACAAGCTCGACACACTTACCTATGGCCTTGAGTGACTCACAAGATGGTGAAAAAGGTTTGTTCCGTGATTATTTCAGAAGCAGGAGGAAAGAAGTGTGTGGATTGTGTCCGTCATCTACACATATGTCTTCCACAGCTGCAGCTCATGGCCAGGTCTTTCCACGCCTTCATCAGCTGCTTTCTGAGGGCGTGTCCAGGAGTTTGGAAGACATTCCTCCGAAGTGCATCTGCCTAGACCACAGAGCACAGATCTTCCTGGCCAAAAACGTGAGAAAGAAACAAGGCTGCACAAATACAAAGGAAACCCCCAGCAATCTGGAAATGCTCCCGCTTCTCGGTTCTGCTGTGCTCTCCTCCACCAGGTCTTGGTCCCGGGGTGGCTTCACCAATCACCCCAGCAAGAGCGGGACCTCCCATGTCTCCAGGGAAACACCCCTGGCTTGCCTGGTTCTAATCATCCACCTACCTGGCTAATTTATAGCCAGCTCATGGACTGCTTCCCGCCGGACATTCCTCTGGGTGCTGAGAAAATCAAGGTCAGCAAGAGACAGAGGCGGCCTCCTGCCCACGGGGCTCCAACCTGCTGGGGTACACAGGAACCACAGACAGGCTCAGGGGTCTCAAGTATGGCAGGTGCGCCCGCCCCTGCCCCTTCTGCTTCTGTCCAGCTCACCTGTTGCCTGGGCCTCCTTTGTCCTCCCCCCACCCCAGCACCCACTCCGATTGACTGGTTCTGTTAACTTGTTCATTGTACTGAAGAGTGGTGAGGAGGACCCCACAGAAGTGGTGGCCAGGAGAACTCAGGTAACACACCTGGGTGGAGGGCTCACCCCTGCCACCGCTGAGCTCATGCGCCATGATCCAATGATGCTTTTGAAATATAAATAAGAGCACACTTCTACGCCAGGGATGTCCAGCGCTAGCCCATCAGTTGTATCTTCCTGGTCCTCAGTCCGAAGCCACAATTAAAGACAGCAGTTAGGATAGGTAGGTGATTGAGTCACATGGAGGAAATGGAGGCCAGTTTGGATCTGGGAAGCTGGAGACCACCCCTGGGAGATTGGAATGTCAGTGTCTCCACTTTGATCTCCAAGGTAACCTGCCTAACTACCCATAACCGGCGGTGTCCATTCTGTGAAGTGAATATTGACAACCATGTCCCACTGTATGTGTGTTTTGAAACCGGCTTTTTCCAATCTCTGCATTTCAGTAAATGTGGTATTTGCCTCATTTACCTCCAAATCATTTACAGTCTGCACATCTATAATCATGAATCAAAACCAAACCACACAAAGCTCAGGGATGATGATCTCAGTGCCATGAGATCTTAGAAGGGTGAGCACTTCCACAGGTGGGGGTGGGGAGGGGGCAGGCCAAGGCCACCGCTGCTTGGCTGGTGCCAGGAGCCCCCAGAGGAGCCGTTGCTGCAGAAGAGCGCCCGTCCTGAGCTCTCAGGGTGGGCTCACTGCTGCACCTCTGGACCTACTGACCCCCAGGCTGCTGCAGGTGAAAGTCACCCTCAAGGCTTCTCTGCTCGAGTGTTTTCTTCACTTTTTATCCACTTGCCGTCTTTCCCCCAAAACAAAGGACTCAGGGTGTGTGCCAAAGATCACGAGAAAAAGGCGGAAGGAAGAAAGATACAATTGGACAATAAATGGGGTCAGGAACTCAGTCAGGAAACAAAGTCCCTCTATGAGAGAACCGTCATGTTATCAAAACAGGAGCAAGTTTTATCCATATTGCTGGCCCGAGACGAGGGCTGTGTTACCCTTGCTCAAGCCTTGCTGGTGCGTGTTAACATGAAACTAGTGTGCGTGTGTGTGTGTGGGGGGGTGCTTCTAGACAGGGCGGCCAGGAACGGCTTCAGAGCCACGGCCTCCAGATCTGCTGGAGACCAAAGTGCTTTCATCCTCTTTTGAGCCCCACCCTGGCCTTCCTAGGGTTCTGTCTGGTTTTTCTTTTGTGTTCCACCCCCAGAGCTCTGAGCTCTGTGCAGATAAGTCCTTGTGTCGGTGACCTGCCGGCTGCCCCACCTACTTATTTTGGAGAGCTGCTTGGCAGGCTGGAAGCAGAGACCATTCTGGCAAAGGCTAGTCCCTGCCCATCTCCCTCCCCGAGGCTGCCTCAGCCCCCCACTTCTTTTCTACCGATAATCTCAGCTTTGTCACCCCATTAATTCCTAGGGGGACTGAAGGGAGGAGGACAGTGAAATGCCACCTGCTTTTTCCCCCTGAGTGATTGGCCTGTTGGAAAGTAGATCCTCAGGACAGGAGTAAACTGGGCCAAGCAGGGGCGCACGCACACGCTGGTGTGCTCTAGTCGGCTCTGGACGATCTCTGGATCCTCACTGAAGGTCAGGGCACTGGATCTTCCAAAAACTGAACACCTGTGTCCTTGTTGGGTGTGGATAAGAGAGAGCCTGAGGACTGCAAGTGTCACACCTATCACTGGAGGCCGGCAGGAGGCGCAGCAGGGAGGCGGGAGGACTGGAAGCAAAGGAATGTCTTCCGCCCTGCACTTCTTCAGCTTTGAATCTTTGATTTGTCAGATCAAATTCTTGACTCAAAATTTTTAATTTTTTTATTGTTTGTTCTATTTAGTTATACAGAATGCGTTTTGATTCATTGTACACAAATGGGGCACAAACTTTCCTTTCTATGGTTCTACACGTAGGAGATTCACACCATCTGTGCAATCATACGTGTGCATAGGGTAATGATGTTTGTCTCATTCCACCATCTTTCGTTCCCCTGTCCCCTCCCCTCCCCTCATTTCCCGCTACACAATCCAACATTCCTCCATTCTTCCATTATGTATCATCATCCACTTATTTAAGAAAACATTTGGCCTTTGGTTTTTTGGAATTGGCTTCTCTCACTTACCAAGATATTCTCCAATTCCATCCATTTACCTGCAAATGCCATAATTTTATTTTTCTTTATGAATAAGTAATATTGCATTGTGTTCATATACCAGTTTCTTTATCCATTCATCTATTAAAGGGCATCTAGGTTGGTTCCACAATCTAGCTATTGTGAATTGAGCTACTATAAACATTGATGTGGTTGAGTCACTGTAGTGTGCTGATTTTAAGTCCTTTGGGTATAAACTGAGGAGTGATATAGCTGAGTCAAACAGTGGTTCCATTCTAGATGTTCTGAGGAATCTCTATACTGCTTTCTGCTGAGAAAACTGGAAATCCATGTGCAGCAAAATGAAATTAAATCCCTATCTCTCACCCTGCACAAAACTCAACTCAAAATGGATCAAGGACCCAGGAATTAGACCAGAGACCCTGCACCAAATAGAAGAAAAAGTAGACCCAAATCTTCATCATGTCGATTTAGCACCAGACTTCCTTAACAAGACTCCCAAAGCACAAGAAATAAAATCAAGAATCAATAAGTAGTATGGATTCAAACTAAAAAGTTTTTTCTCAGCAAAGGAAACAATCAACAATGTGAAGAGAGAGCCTACAGAATGGGAGAAAAATCTTTGCCATACATACTTTAGATAGAGCACTAATCTACAGAATTTATAAAGAATTCAAAAAACTTAACACCAAAAAAGCAAATAACCCAATCAATGAGTGGGCTAAGGAACTGAGCAGACACTTAACAGAAGAAGATATACAATCAATCAACAAATATATGAAAAAATGTTCAACATCTCTAGTAATTAGATAAATGCAAATCAAAACTACCCAAAGATTTCACCTCACTCCAATTAGAATGACTATTATAAAGAATACAAGCAATGATAGGTGTTGGTGAGGATGTAGGGGAAAAGGCAACTCATACATTGCTGGTGGGGTTGCAAATTGGTGCAGCCATTCTGGAGAATTTTAATTTAAAAACAAATAAAGGAGGGAGGGAGGAGGGAGAAAGGGGAAGGAAATAAAGAAAAGCTACCACATGCCTAAAGTAAATATATGAAAGGCAAGAAATGGAAGAAAACGCCCTGTAAGCATTTTTCAGAGTTACTTTCAGGAACCAGGTCCATTTCTATGACTACTTTTAGAATAAACTTTAATAAACAGCATCAACCGATCTGTTATAAATGGATTTGTAGTCGGGGATATCCATTAGAGTAACGAGCTGTCCCCGTTCACCATGGAAGGGCCAGGTCCTTGTTACAAACATACCCATTTATGGGTGGCTTCCTACAGACCTGTATGTCAATCACTGTAATGTGTATACCCCCCAAAATCCACCTAGATCATGCTGTTTACCACCACGGTGACAGGGACTGTTGTTTCAGGCAGCGTTCTTAAACACAGCTTCTTTTTTTAAAGTGTACTTCTTTGGCTTGATCATATTATAAAGTTCATTTAGAATGCAACTCCAACTCCAGATGCCCTTCTGAACCATTATTAACTCACCTGGAAACTCAGAAGCTCCCTGAAACTCTAGAGACCTGCAGAAAACCAGCTAACACCTTTTCCAGTTATGTAATAATCTCCCCCAAACCTATTCAACCTATTCTTTTCTTTCTCTCTCCTCAGAAAACAGTGGGGATCTATCTATCTATCTGTCTGTCTGTCTGTCTGTCTGTCTGTCTATCTATCTATCTATCTATTATCTATCATCTATCTATCTATCATCTATCTATCTATCTATCATCTATCTATCTATCATCTATCTATCTATCTATCATCTATCTATCTATCTATCTATCTATCTATCTAACTATCTATCTATCAATCTATCTATTTTTTTGGTAAAAGACTTCAAGTAATCAAAATAATTGAATGGCCCCTGGCCCTGATGTAACAAATGGCTGTCTTTACAAATGGAAGAAACAGAACATAGTGTTTCCACTCGGGATGTGGTTTCAGTGGTGTGCTGATCAACCTTGAACGAAGGAGATCTTCCCTTAAAAAAAGAGTCCGTTCTTGTGTTTGCAGTTTACACACGGATCCCTGTGGTCCTCATTCCTGTCCCCTCTGCTCTGTGCTCACAGGTCACTGCAGCTGGGTGCTGAGTGTTTCTCACTGACGATGGCCACCCTGACCTGCCCCAGCTACCCGGGCAGCATACTTCCTAAGGCACAGAGGCTCCCATCCATGTCCTTCAGGTAATGCCCAGAGTCTGGTTTGCTTTGGCGTCCTCCTACCTCTGTGCAGTCACACTAGATGGCTTACAGCTCTAGATGGCTGTCCCTGGCCTCCCTGTCCCCTGCGCCTCTGTTCACTAGGGCTCCTCATCTGTCCAGACACCCTTCCCTCCTCCCTCCAGGCAGTTCAGTCGTGTTCTTTGAACTTCTCTGTAAGCTTCCTCCAAACCCTGACATTGAACATACTGTGTCACCCCCTCCAAATGCTGCACCACGAGGACCTGTTCGTGAGTTTGCCTTCTGAACAGGCCACGGGGCCTCATGTGCTCCTCAGTCATCATGGAACATAACTTGAATATTAACACGATATCCAAAAACTGCAACCACTAATCATTTTGAGAATGTGTCTGTAAATAGTCCCAGCAGAATGGATGTGACTGGATCCAGTATAAAATAAGAGTTTCAGAATATTTCCAGTATTGCTATTCTGCATAAACTTAAATCTTTTTTTAAAAAAATCTTTAGGAAATAAAATAGCATGAACAAACTCAATTAGGTTTGCAGATGACCCTAAGGTAAGAGCAGATGTCATTATCCTGGGAATTATGCTTAAAATTCAGAATGACTTTCATAAACAGGAGTCAGCAGAAATAAGACCCAGCAAGGGCAAGAAGCACAGAGCAATATAGCTTGGAATAAAAATGAATTGCTTCAATAGAAGAAGGAAAGAGATGCATTAGAATAAGGTAGTTGTGCATAGCTAGTATTTTTTTAAAAACATAAGAAGACCTTGCAGGAACAAGAATGGAGTTCGACAGGCAGTTATTTCTGAAGACTTTACCAGGAGCTGATGGCCTGTGAGCTGACACTGAGGCAGAGCGCCATTTGTTAGATCTACTCTGAATGGAGACTTAAAGAAACACTGACAGAGGAAATGGAAATAAACATAGAATAAAAATTGGTCAGATTCTCCAGTTTTGGGTCCAAATTTGGACTCAGTCACTTGAAAAGGGGCATAAATAATTTGAAAAAGGAAATCACAGGAAAATTCACAGCATTTGTTTGAAGGTTAAAACAATTGATTTTTAAAAAGAAACTGCAAAATTTATGCTATTTAATTGGATAAAGGAAGAATGAAAGCTGATTCCAATAGGTTCATAATCTTGATCAGAAACTCTGAGGACCAAAACAATATGCTTGAGGCTTGGGAAAACTAACCCAGTCCTCCAGTCCCCTGCACCCAGCTCTGGGGCAGGACAGCAGTAAGTGACATTTCTGCAGCCAGTCACGGGGATCTTCTCAGTCTGGATTTCATCTGGCTTGTTCGGGTATGAGAGAGGGTTTAGAGGGGTTTTTAGGTGTGAAAGTTTTAAGAAGGCTCAGCTGGAGCACTTACCCAAGCTTACTGGCAAATGGAGTCATTTCAGACCAATGTGCTTCTCTGTTCAATGTTAAATGAATAAAGCCAGGAGGAAGCACTACCTCCAAGATACTGACATCTTACAACTGCTCTGGGTCCTTCCTGCCCATCCCCACTCGTCATCCTGGCTGGAACCCATGTTCAGCTGCTTTCTGCCCAATGGCCCTCCACTGTTCTTGAAAATTCTCCAGTGAATTCCTTCACAGGTGAATCCCTTCACCCCAGGTCATGCGCACGCCCATGCCAGCTCCCCTGAACCTCTGCCTTGCCCTTCCTCCACCACAAGGTCACCTGCACTCGGGCTCCTCAGATCTAGAGCAGCTCTTTCCTCACACAAAGTAAAGCAAATTAGATAAAGTTCAGAATAGGAGCAAATTTTAAATTAACACATTTTGGATAGGAAAAGTACTTTCCTATATCTTTTTCATAATTCAAGACCAAGTGCATTAAACACTTGAAAATAGACACAAATTATTCACAGATCACAAAAGTTAATTATCACCTGAAAACTCCAATTTTCTCTTCAAATCCAAAAAATAAGAAACCATGTATTATTTTCCTGAGAGCCAAAATAAGTAAATAGACTCATTTTTATGGCTCTCATGAAACTTTGAAGATGTAACTTATATTACAATGCTACATTCTACTATGTATCTGCATATAGATATAAATATATTCTACTGTGAATATGTGTGCCTGGAAATATGTATCTATAACATCCATACTATTAGCTGTGATTTATTTTTACATATTTTCTTTATATAACAATCCAGATGTTAATTTTACCTATTTTAGTAAAAAGTGGATATTTAAAGAGTTTTTATAAATTACACAGATTTTATTGGTCACTATCAACCACAGATCATTTTTAAAACTTGGGAGGAAATTTAACTTCATCTAATAAATTCAATAAATCTGTTTTATCATATATTCTTCCCTGGTTTAACGTCAACCATAGCACGTCCCAGTCTTATGACATATTGCAAACATTCTAGACCTTGTTTCTAGCAAAAAGTATGAAAATTCATCCACCATTCTTTGTCATCTTTTCTCTCCCTCCTTGGCTACATTTTCCCACTCCAGAGGGGAAATTTTCAATTTTAACTCTAGGAGAGCGGTGTTATTCTTCTCTTTTACAAACAAGAAAAAAAAAGTAAAGCTTTCCTAAGGTTTCACCCCCAAAATTAGATTTACAGAATAACAGTTTTCATACACAGGTGTTGGTTTCTGTGATTTTTCTGTTTTGCACATTTTTACATTGCTTATTAGCCATTTGAAAATTTTTCTTAAAACAAGCAGGGGATTTGATTTCCAAACGTGACAAGTTAGAGGCAGATGAGCCACGCAGTGCTGGAGAGGCGAGTCGGTGCTGTCGCTTTTAGAAAAAGGCAGCAGAGATTTTCCCAAAGGATGTCCACAGGGCGCTTCCAGAACCAGCTTTTATTGTTTTATTAAAGGAATCAGAAGTCAGTGGCTGCGTGGACAGCATACGCTGATGCTTCTGTCTGCGTGCTCAGAAACTGCTTCTTCGCTAGAGGAGCAAGGGCGGTCTTTGGATCTGTCGTGACAGCAGCAGCGTGATGTGTGTGGAGAGGAGCCGCGGCAACAGGAATTCAAAGTGCTCTCCAGGTAGCTGTTACTGAAGGAGCAGAGCACTGTGTTTTTGAGAAATTTTGCCAAGAAGTCATGAGGCCCATCGATTATTTTATTCCAGCTTTTTCTCAGCAACAAGAAGTTGGACACATTATTCATTGCTAGCATCTTAAACTCACCAAATCCTTTTGACTTTTGACTCTAAAATCCTCAGCTTTTTCACACACCGTGGCAGGCATTAAAATAAAGTCATTATTCATATTCAAGCATCCTAATTACCTGTTACAGAGAAACGGCTTATTTTCTGCTCTCCTGTTGGCCTATCCGTGTGTCATAAAGGAGGAGTCCAGAGCTGGAGTTTTTAAAATCGTATCCTGTGACAGGGAGAGTGGCAGAAGAGAATGTTTTGTTTGGAATTGCCTAGGAATGGGGAGTCCCAGGTCTGGGAGGATCCATTTCGATCTGTAGTTGTCTCGGGGCAACACAAGACACATGGGAACGCTGGATGGATTTCAAAGGAGACGTGTAGGGGAGGGGATTCCACGCGGAAACCTGTGGGGCACATTCACTGGATGAGGAAGGCTGGAAGAGAATGAGGGTTGAGATGATGCCTGCGTACATCCTGGCCTGACTCTACCCCTGCGTCCTCTGCCCTCACTGTCCCTTACCTGCTCAGAGCCCCTTCCCTCACCTCCTGGCATCACCCTAAGCAATGGCATACTCGTGCCTCAGTGCCTTGGAATTGGTTCCTGCTTCGTCCTGCAGATGTCTTAAGAAATGGCTTCTCCCTGTCAGGTCTGCTCCAAACATCTTTCCAAAGAGAACTTCTAGTCCTCCCCTCTTGACTGTGGACACCCTCCCCACCCCCAGCATGACGGTGACTGTGAGTCTGGTGGAAGCTATGCAGATATGGGAGTTCTGCTCTGAACTCATCACGATAGAGATGTTCTAAAAACAGCTCGCAAAACCAATCTGTCGCTCTCTCTGCACTTCTACTGCCAGCATGAAGGCCGCTCTCAGCAGTCGGACTCTCAGTGTCCAGAAAATGTACCTCGCCCTGACGATGCACAGTGATGGTGAAGGGCCCCGGAGGAACCCTGAGGAGCTTCAGCCACATCAACACAGAAACCAGTCTCCTTGGAAAGAAAAAGAAGAGTCTTGTTGACAAATCGTGGGGAAATAGAAAGGAGCTGGCTGGTGTCGGTTGGCAACAGGCGAGGGTGTGTGCAGAGGATGACACGCAGGACTTCCTTTGCAACCTGCGGTTCCCCAACAGAGTCGCTCCGGAGAAGGGTCCCTTAGTGAAATACACAGTATCTTGGGTGAAAAATATATCACAGGGTTTGGATGAGGCCAGACATTGCTTGCTCGTTATCTCAAGCCCAGAAAGATGAGACAATTCTTAAAGGAATGACATTGAACTTGGATCAAATTCAGCTGTTTTGACTCAGCAAGCCATAAAGTTAACAAGGACAGCAGAAGTACTTGAGATGGTGTCTGTCTCTGAAAAAGGGACAGTTCAACAGGCCTGTGAGACCTGAGAGTTGTCCAGCCACAATGACAACAGGCTGCCAGGTGATCCCTGAGAACTAGCTGTGGTATTTTTAAAGATGCAATACAGAAAAGGGAAAGAAAAACAAACCTGGAGCACAGGAAAGATCTAAGCTCTGTGTACTCTTAGGTGCCCTGTAAATAAAGGTAATATGGCTGTTGGGACTTCTGCTTCAGGGCAAAATGAAGTATTTGTGACAACTAGAAAAACCAGACAAACCATAAAAATGATTTTGGGGGCATCATTGGACTGCTGAAGCAGTAGGCGTAAAGAGACTGAAATTCCGGAGAAGCAAAGTAAACTCAGAAGCAGACTGGATTTGCAGTTTCCTTTCCCTCTGGGAATATTTGTTGACTTGGTGTGAATTAAAGGCAGGGAACATGACTGTGGTTAAGACAGAGCTGCCCCTGGGCACAGATGGTCAATCACGGTTTGGCAGCTGTGAGGGGGAGCTGAGTGACCAGGCTGCAGACCCAGGGGACCTCAAGTGCAGCCAACACCTCTCTCAGGACTTTGTTATATTCTGAGATGTGTAGAGCAAGTTTAAAAGTCTGTTAGCTTTTCATCACTGTGACCAAAAGACCTGACACAAACAACTGACAGTAGGAAAAGTTTATTTTGGCTCATGGTTTCAGAGGTCTCTGTCCATAAATGGCTGACTCCATTGCTTTGAGCCCGAGGTGAGGCAGAACATCATGGCAGAAGGGCCCAGTGGAAGACAGCAGCTCAGCTCATGGTGGTCAGGAAGCAGAGAGTGTGTGAGCAAGGTGCAAGGAACAAAATATAAACCCCAAAGGCACCCCCAGTGACCTCCTTCCTCCAGCCATGCTGTGCCAGCCTGCCCTACCACCCAGAGCAGGAGTCCTTCAGTTCTTAACCCTTCAAATGGATCAATCCACTGACTAGGTGAAGCTCTCATTGTCTGATCATCTCAGTTCTGAATGTTCTTACATTAACACAGGGGCTTCTGAGGGTGGGGGCACCTCATATTCAAATCATAAGGAAAACTAAAACAAAGAACTCTGAAGAGCAGAATGGAAATTACAATATTCTTGGTATTGAAGAGTCAAAACATCCACTGAATTTGCAATTAATCCTATTGAAGTTCACACCACAGAAATAGAGGTAAATAGACTGATTCTTACAGAAAATGCATCCCAGCCTGGGTTTAATCCACCTTTGGATGAAGGTGATCAGACAACCTTCTACTTTTATAGTTGTGAGGAAGGTAAAGTCTGGTTTTGATGGCAGATACACTTTGAGATATATATATATATATATATATATATATATATATATATATATATATATTGTTTTCATACCCAGTATGTGACATTGAATTTCCTAACGGACAAGCCAAGACATAGAAACACATAAACACATAACTAGTAAAACAGAGATTCACAGATGATGGAGATTTTGGATTTACAGGAAAGGACTTGAAAATAACTTCAATTCATATGCTTAAAAATATGGTAAAATATACCATAAAAAATGTTAAAGAAAATTAATTCTCTTGATGCAAGGAAAATGAAACAGGGAAAACTGGAAAAGAATAGTATGAGAAATCATGAAAATGTGGACAAATGTTAACAAATGTTGATTATGTGAAAGGATACTAGTATCATCTTGGGAAGTTTCAAATAAATATAGGATTAAAATTGTCAGCAATCTAAAAAAAGTAGGCACTGGTATGTGAAGTTGTTTTCTAAGGCTCCAATGCTAATGTAGAAGTAGTAAAAGTGAAATTGTATTAGACAATTTTACCAAGAATATATGCTCTAAGTCTAGAGTGTAAAGCCTCAGGAAGAGTAAAACACTACGTTACCAGTAAGTAGAATAGAAATGGAAGAATAAAAAGATGATTTACCAAGAGAAGTTGAGGGAGTAAAAGAAACATAGAACAGATTATCCAAGGAGAAAACCAATTATAAAATGGTAGAAATGAGCCCAAACATCAGTAATAACTCTGAAAGCAAATGGAATACTCTCATATTGGACTAAAAATACTTACCTGATGCTTACAAGAAACACATCTTAGATATAAAACTGAAAGAGTATAAGCAAAATGACAGGAGATGATTTCATACAATCTCTATCCAAAAGAAAACTGATGTAACTAAACTCATATGCAGACAAGGTAGTCATTAAGAAACTAGGTTACTAAAGAATGACCCAAAGAAAGAGGTCAGTGCATCTAGATGATAACTAAAGTCTATGCCTATGTGCAATCAATAGCACGGATTCAATGCATATAAAATGTAATTAGCAAACAGAAGAGAGATGCAGGCCAATTTACACTCAGAGTGGAGATCGGGACACGCCTTTAGCAAGAGCTGGTAGAAAAAACGTGATAGATACATGAAAGACATAACGAAGCAATTAGCCCTGGCCCAGCTGGCCGCTATGCAATGCCTCCTGGACAAAACCAGCGCACACTCTCACGTGCACATTGCATGACGTCGTTTCCCTGTTCTGTGCTGGTCAGGGTTCTCCAGAGAAAGAGAGCTGTGGTCCATACGCTGGAGGATTTATCAGAAGCAATCACTCACAATTATGGAGGAGGGCAAGCCCAAACCTGTAGGGCGGATGTCCCAGGGCAGTTCAAGGCTGGGAACGTGGAGGAGCAGAGGAGCAGATGCTCCAGTTCAGTCTATCAGCCAGGAGGACCTGCCACCTGGCGCTTGGGTCGCCTAGTATTCCACCCAGGGCTCTGGGAGTGGATGCTACCCCAGCATATCCAGAGCCAGATGCCCTGCCCCCTCTTCCCGTTTATTGCTGACCTCATTCAGACGCACCATCACAGAAGCACCTGGAGTCGTTTTCACCAGAAATCTGAGTACCTCATAAAAATACTACAAGAAAAATGACAACCCTCAAGAGAGACAAGGCTTAGAGGTCAGGAACGAATCTAGAGGCCAGAAGGGCAGACACACAGCAGACAGGAGGGGGCTTGGGACTGGGGAGGAAGAGCAGCCAGAGAAGCAGTCAACAATGCCCTGCTTGTTCTGCAACTCCATATTGACGGCTTCTCCCAGTGTGGCTCAGGCCTTGATTAAGGTAGGTGTCATAAGATATTCCTATTTTTCTATTGAATTGCAGATGTAAGAAAGGATTTAGAAATCAGCTGGCACTGAAATTCTCACCTCCTTCGTCCAGGGGCTGTGTTTCTAGAAATTTATTTAGCATCAGTAGTCACTGATTTATTCACATGAACACATTCAACCTCGTTACCAGATTTCATATCATAAGTAATTTTCATAACCATGATCACAGGTGAATTCATCAAAAAGCATCACTTATTATTACCTACATGTGACACTGGAATCCTTGTAAAGTTTATAAAAACTATGTTTATATCACTTTTGTGATAAAAGACTTAATAACTTCATTTATGTATCACAGCGTGACAAACTTTAATAGTATTTATCTCACAGTTCAGATTTGTGGTTGGTGAAAGGCACGGGTAGGCTGGGTCATTAGAAGCACCCTGGAGTCACCTCAACAGCTAACGTTAGTGACAGTTTCTCCACCTGACTCCACCCGAACTTTGGTTTAAAAGACATCCAGTCTGTCCTCCCTTCTCCATCTGCACCCCTCTCTTCATCCTTCCTCCCTCTGTTCCTCCTTCTTCCACAGGGAACAGGTTTGAGGTCCACATGTCACTACAAACATCAGCAGGGGCAGTTCCCTCACCTCTACAGTGCAGCATACTGCTGCTAAGAGAGTTTGGGAGGCTTGGGGGTGGGGGGGTTTGTTTGTTTTTCGTTTTTGGTTTTTGTTTGTTTCATTTTTTTTTCTTTTTTTTTTCTTTTTTTTTTTTTTTGCTACTGGGGCTCGAACCCAGGGGAGCTTTATCACTGAGCCACACCCCCAGCCCTTTTTATTTTTCATTTTGAGACAGGGTTTCACTCAGTTGCCAAGGGTCTCACTAAATTGCTGAGGCTGGCCTCAAACTTGCCATCCTCCTCCTCCCCATCTCCTGAGTCATTGGGATTATGGGCATGCCAAGAGTTTGTAATAACTTTGAACAGAAAAATGTCTATCATCCAGCCCATTACAATGCAGGGTCAGAATAAGACTCCAAGAGAACTGCTGGAACTTCAGGTTGTGTTGACAAAACTCTTGCACAATTTTTGGTTCCACCTGACTTCAAAAGTGCATTCTCTAAAAGCTGATGACACCAAGATGACATCATTCTTATCAAACCCACCCTGAGAAAACTGGACCTGGGAAATAATGAAGTGAGAGGGCTCGTGTCTGCTTATCTGAAATAAAAACTGTTTCAGAGACTTCCTAAAAAGTCCTACAAAGAATTCCATCTCATTTTATACATACCCATGTTTATACACCTTGCATAAATGGACTGATTCCTTAGCAATGTCTATCTTTTAAATTCTTTAAGAAGGCATCAATTCAGACAAGATGCTCTAGACAGAACACTCGACCAAAGAGCTGATGCAATTCCTGCCTTGGGTCTCTGAGACTTGTATCCAAGTAGTTTCCATGAATCTCTCCCTTTTTGCCTTGAGAAACTTCCCTTGGCCTCAACCTCTGAATTATGCCCAGTTTACCACGGTGTGAGCATATCTACAGCGGTGCTGTGCTCTTCCCAAATAGCAGTGTTCTTTGGAGATCTGTTACTGAGATTCAGATATCTCTTGTGAAGTTGCTGAAATCAAAGTCAAGACTACCATCAATGAGATACCACCAGTATAGGTTATGCTAAAATTACAAATAACCCCTGACATCTCTTTGTGTGTTTTTTTTTTTTTTTTTTTTTTTTTTTTTGTTTTTTTTAATATGATTAGAGTCTATCTCCTGCTTCCACCATCTGGCACAAGTCAAGTCAACTTCAAGTTCACTCACTTGTAGAAATGACTCAAAGATCTAGACTTCTCCAATTTGTTGGCCCTTTTGAAGTTCTAGCTCATGACCAGGTGGATAGAAGATGAGAAAGGTCATGAGGACCCATGAGAAGCCTGGCAGTGCACATCTCTTCACTCACATCCACTGCCAGAACTAGTCACACGGCCCCACCCAAATGTGCATGGTCCAGGAAATGTCTCCCTTTGTGCCCCAAAGAAACAGGAAATGGTTTGGCAGTCGCAACATGGTGCTACCGCAAGCTGACGTGCACGTTCATTGAAGGCCTCACAAACACAGGACCTGTCCTTAGAAAGTGATTCTTGTCATTGTACTGGGACATTCAGTCTAGGAAGTCATGTTTCATGGTCATGGTCATGGTGGGGCTGCTTATATTCATAGGTAAACAGAAGTAAATAATTACGCATGACTCATTTTATTTCCAGGCCAACCATACATCAAAACTCCAACTCTTAAAGGCCTGTTTCCTCTCGAGGAACAGTTCAGGCTCTATGCAAAATAAGATAAACCTTGAGCGAAAGTGCACAAAGGTTTTGCTTGCTTGAAAACAAGGCACATGGTGCATTACACACATTGATTTTTTTCAATTGCAAATTATAGAGGCCTATGCTTCACATAATTCTTCCAGCTACACACACACACACACACACACACACACACACCACATATTTCAGGGAAATATAGAAAACTTGAACCTAGTTTGCTGGGAGATAAAAACTTGCAATCTCTGTGGTTCAACACAGGCAACAGAAACAAGAAACCCAAAAAGCCAATGCCTGTCAAAACAACAATTTCCTAGCAGAGAGTGAACAGGCAAAAAGTTAATCCTTTCAAGGAAAGCCAATTTCTCTTCCTTGTGCAAAGAACGTCTGTGTTAGAAATTCAAACATTAATTGCCCGAGTTTAGAAACTCCAGGGATTTCTGAGTGTCAGAAGGTCCAAACAGCATCCCAGGTAAGTGAAGGCTCGTTAGCGTGAACCAGCGATTGCTGCAGACGGTCTGCATTTAACGAACAGACAGAGAGGGAGAGAAACCCAGGGGAGGGCGAGTTAAGGGGTGGCGGCAGCAGGAGGCAGAGCACAGAGCCCTCATCTCCAGTCCTTGGGGGCCGGTTCCTCCAGAGCACTGAGATCACTTGCTGACAGGCCTCATGCTTGCGTCCAATTTGGGGGGTTCCAGTCTTCTGCAGAGGTGGCAGTTCAGTGCTGACCTTACATATGTACCCAATATGCAATTTTCCAAGTGACCGAGAGGCACGTGGAAGGTCGTTGAGGAGACAGGCAGAGGGCCCTGGAAGCTGAGAAGCATTTTCTTTCTGTGCTTAACCCTTCGTGCCTTGCTGCCGCTCAGAGAGGGTTTCCTGCCCACGGCCCTCCCCCCTCGCCCTCCCCCCTTGCCCTCTCCCCTCACCCTTCCCCATGCACTCTTGGCCCCCAGCCTGCCCAATTTCTGAACAAACAACCTGCAGCCACTCCTAGCTGCTCCATCCTTCACAGCTTCGGTCCCCCTGCAGGGAACAAAGCCAAGTGACAGGCACCCGGAAACAGTATCCCTGCTGGAGGGGGAGGCAGCAGGGCAGCGTGGCAGAGCCTGTGTCTCAGTTTTTGAAATTGGTGTCTGTTTGGATTCAGCTTGCATGTTTAATTTACCTATAGGTTTTATTATGAGCAATGTGACCATGATATCAATGCAGAAGGCAGACCCCTCCCTGCTCTCCCCTGAATCTGAAGAACCTGACGTGAGGCCCCCCAGTGCAGCTGGGAGCATATGCAAGTATGTACACACGTCTGCCTATGAGCTCATAGTTCGCGGGTAATGAAACACACACTTTAACACTCAATATGACTTAATGAGCTTTGACAAATGTATACACCTACGTCACCGTCACCCCAGAGATGACATCAGATCCATGCACCACCCCAGAAAATTCCTCAGGTCCCCTTCCTGCCAGTTCCAACAGCCTCCCCTCCCCCACCCCATCACCACAACTCTGATCCAGCTGTCAGAGATTAGCTTTGCCCTTGTCCTTTGCTCAATGTAACCTTCATGGATTTCCCCTGTGGGCTACATGTGTCTGTAGAGATGTTCCTCTTTGGGGGGAGAAAGAAGTATTCCATTCTGCACCAATGTCACAATTTTTAAAAGATTTTCCTATTGATAGACATTCATACAAATATAATTTTTATACAAAAAAGGAATTTACTGTGCAGCTCCTCTGTGAGTGTCTTTTCATTTTTCTACTCAGAATTACATGTGGGCATGCGTCCTGAGATGTCCCTAGGGATGGCCCTGGTTCTTTCATAGGCTGTGGGTTCTTCCTGCATAGACGTATGGTGTGCTATGAATTAGGTTCTCAGCCCCCTGTTCACACACACTTGCTTAACAGCTTTGTAAATTAAAGCGGTGCTTACAAACAGCTTCAGAAATTAACATGGCAAATATACAGTCATGATAAAAATATGGAAATAGGTAAATCAAACAATCCTTCTCCCTTTCCAACCCCAAGGCCCATTACCAAGATACACTCACACTTAACAGGGTTTTATAATAAGCTGGCAGACACCATTACTTTGAATAAGAATACATATTTCAATTGTAGTTTTATCAACTTTAGCAATATCTAATTCTCTTATATGAAAGATGAAAAAATTCGTATTTTATACCATTTCAACCTGCTTTTCCTACAATCTCCATCTCCACATTTGTATTTTGATTGCACTGTTTTTTAACATTATAAACCTCTTTATCTTCTCTTCCACAGCAATAATTAGCTATGCATTTTGTCTAGACTTTGGATCTAAAAGTGTAAGCACATGTAAAAGTATTTCAAATATATGATGATATAAATTTAATTCAGCAAGAATCAAGTAGAATGAATAGGATGACAAAGAAATGAATGTAACTCTCTCATCAGGGAAGCTCTACTGTTTAAAAGTGAGTAATATTCCAAGGTTTGGAGAGTGCAGCAGTCCATTCTATCTACTTTTTTATTGGTTTTCTTTCAATTTTCTGCATCACCTAGTTCATATTCTTTCATTTCACAGGAATATCTCCATACAGATATTCTTTCTTACCAGGCACATACTAACTAACTTTGAATCACTGCATTTTCAAAATAACAATCTGCCCACATATTTGACTAAGCGTTTGGAGGGCGTGCTGGGGAGCAGGTCCTATTTTACCTCCAAATGCTCTCCTCCATTGCTCACGATGCTCTGGATTTTCCAATACCTGCATGTTTGGACCTCAGTCACTCGTCCTGCCTGCCCCTGGGTGAATTGTGTTTATCCACACACCATGTCTGCCTCTTCATCTCCTCGTAGTGGATGGTGGAGCATCTGAACTGATCCCTCATGTCACTAGACTTCTGCACTTTCAGTCTCCGTTTTTCTCCACATTCGAGTTGTGCTCTTAACCATCTCCCAGATCCAGTTTCAGCACTGCCCAGGGGTTTAGGTCATTCCCCCTCCTTGTTAGTCTCAGCAACCGTGTTCTAAACAGGTCCTTGTTATCCAGCAGCTGCTTTTACAGAGAGGAGCTATGACAGAGGTGCAGGTCCCATTGTGTGGAGGGCACAGTCGTGTTCCGAGTGTGACCGCCACCTCATCCTCGTCGGAGCCTATAGGAGTAGACACAGTTGCTCATTCCCACTCACTGGTTAGGAACCACAGTGCAAAGGGTTCAGTGACTCCCAACATCACAGCGCTGGCTCCAGGGCCTGTGCTTCTAACTGCGGCAGTCGACATCTGCTCCTACTTGGCTGCCGAAACCTTTATACAAATATTCCTGAAAATATGAATGGAATTGTCCTAGTGTCTATATGGCTATCTTGAATACTCTGGCCCCGCAGCACGAGAACACCCATTTGGCCACATCGGCTTTTGTCTTACTAGTTAATTAGGTTGAAAGTGCTCATGTGACTACACCAACCATACTGCTCCTAGGATAAACCGTGGAGTCCCTCCTAAGGCCGTGGGTCCCTCAGCTGCTCTCCTTCCTCTCTTGTGGGTGATGTTGTAGGCCTCCTGTTCCTCGTCCTTCCTGACCCTTCCAAGCTCTTGTGTTCTTCGTGGAAATTGCAGTTCTTGTTTTTTCTGCCTGGAATCCTCTTTTGCCAGTTCTCTGCTTGGCTAAGTTTTTAACATCCTTCAATGCTCCAATACGAGCTTCCCGGAAAAGAAGACCTCAGCCTTCCCAAGCCCGGAATCCCATCTCAGCACCTGTTCCTGAGGGAATACAGACCACAGAGCACAGAGCACAGCCTGAATTCTTAGCTCACTTGGTTATTTTCATCTCCCAATCTATGAAGGGGCTTCCTGTACCTGGACCACCGCTGACTCCCAGCACCCAGTGCTGTGCCTGGAGCAGAGCCAGAAGAAGTAGAATTGATCCAAACCTACTGATCAAAGGGCCAGGGTTCCCACCTGACTGAAATATAACAGCTATCTCTCACAAGTTTGATAATGAGAAAACGCAGAAGAAACCACAGCAGAGATATTTCAGTGTATTGAGTCCTCATTTTTACATTAAAAAAAAATTCCACACTCAAGTTCAACACCTATTATCCATAGAATCCACATGTGTTTTAAAACACAATGCGGCGGATAGTCACTGAGTACCAGCTCTCCTTTTCTTTCTGTTTCCTAAAAGCACAGTTTTGTTGTAAATAGGGGCAACTTGTGGCACTCCAAGTTTCTGGGAAATATCCCTCTGATCAAAGGTGAGCATCAAAAGGTGACATTTATGAGGACACCACTGCTTTGAGGCACCCAGGTGTGTTCCTGTGGATGGAGGCCATCTAGAGTCTCACAGTGGTGTCACTAAAGGTCCCCAGCCATGCAAACTTCTGAAAAGCAGGACTGATCAGAATGCAGCTTCCTGTAATGCAGAGGGTGGAGGAATCCTTAGAGAGCATATATTTGATGGGGGTTGGGGGGACAGGACCTTGGAAACAGGGGCCTTCAAACTTCTTCAGTTAAGGCACATGAATATTGCGGAAATAGTCTTCCAGGATGCAGTTTGGAAGACTGCATCCAAAGACTGCCTTACATCTGTCTCAGGGGCAATTTTGCTAAGTTTAATAGGTAAGCCAAAGAATCCAAGATCTAATTTAGCCAGTGAACTTTATATACTGCTAAACCAAAATAGCTTTCTAACAATATGGTGATACATCTTTGGCAACTACACCCAGACATGGAGCAATTAAAGACTCCAGGCCTTGTCTTTCCCATAGTCCCTAATTAGTTCATGAGATGATTCTTTCGTTTTTCCAAATTTTTAAAATTTGATTTCCCATCCTAATAGACAACTTCAAGTATAGTGCTGATGTCATTAGAAATATTACTCAAATGCTCTCTTTTTAAAGGTTATTAGAAATTCCAGTTCAACTGAAGCAGTCAGACCTGTTCCCTCCACCCAGCCCAGAAGGAAGCAGAAGACTTAGACAAATTAATGTGGACAGGATGTAGATCTGGGCATCCAGGCCTGTCCAGGGACAAGGGTGAGGAAGCGGAGGGAAAGCAAGGGGGGAACTGAATCTCCGCAGAGAGAAAGGCAAGTACCCCTCCCACCCCAGCCTCCCTCCTCCCCGGACTCAACAGCACGCGGGCACACCGGCCCAGAGGAAAGACGCGCTGGTTTGTACATTACCAAAGGAAGCAAAGGCTAGGAGAGGAACTTGGGAGGACAGCAGCTCAGGAAAGGAGGAAGGAATGGTGAGCCAGGGAGGCAGAGAAGCTCCGGGAAAGTGAAGCATGTGCTGCACAAGCCCAGGAGAGGGGCGCGGCCTGGTCAGACGCAGAGTCTGAGCCAGGGACCCGGGAGCTCGCCCGGGGTCTCCTGGGTCTCGGAACTGTGTGCTTGTTTTGCAAGCTGTCACGAGAACCCTATAGAGTAGCAAGAAGGGCAGCCGGATGACAGCTGCGGGGGAGCGGGAGATGAGGACCTCAAGAGAGGGCGTGGGTCCTTTCCCTGTGTGCCCTGGGGGGTGTGCAAGGGGCCGGAGGCGCCCGAGGGGGGATCGGGTGGGTTCGGCAGTTTGTTTGTTTCCCCGGTGTTGTTTTTAAGGACGAGGTTTGTGCACATCCAAGTTCTCCTTGACAGAAGCAAGGACAAACGAAGGTGAGAAAGGAGAGGGAAACCGGTGAGGGTAATCGGTGAGGCCAGGCCTGGAGGAGGAGAGGAGCGCGCAGGCCAGCGGGCAGGGCAGGAGGGGGAAGAGGATCCTCCTGTCTCAGAGTTCCTTTCTCCTGTGAAGTTAGCGGTAGGTCACACGTCCACAGCCTGGGACAGTGAGGAAGAGGGTTCAGAATCATCGAGGCGGGAAGAGGAGATGGCCACTGAGGCGGGTGGGAGGGGCTCAGGCCCCGGCACCCTCTCAGCTGCGGGTCCAAAGCCTGTTGGAAGGATCCTGAGCTCGGGGCATGTAGCCAGTGTCTCCAGACAGGTGCAGTGGGCGGCCAGGTGAGAGGTCTGAGATGTCTGTCGGAGAGGAGAAACGCAGTGTGGATCACGCTTCAAGGAAAGTGGTCACAGAGTGGAACTGGCAGGAAAAGAGGCAAAGGGCCAGAGGGTTAGTGGTCAAAATGGGATGGAAAATGACATAGTGGAGGTAAATTGAGCAGAAAATGAGGCTCTTAGAAAACGCACCTCTGAATCCCTACCCGGCGCCCTTTCGCCCTCATCAGCCAGCCTGAGCTGCACAGGGAGCCAGTTCTGACCCACTTTTCACTGCTCCTCTGCTAACACCCTGTCTAATCCGCCATTAGACCAGGCCACCCCCTGCTCACAGACCTCCCGCTGCCGTTCTCCTCTCTCTGGTCCTCGCCACAGTGCCACCTCTAGACGGCAATTCTGTCCACCAGGCCTGAGGGCAGAGCTCCCAGTGACACTTAAATAAACTCCTAACTCCTTACCAAGGCTTGCAGCACTCCAGATTGCCTGTCCTGCAGACTGCCTGAGGGGACTCAGAACTGCTGGTGACCAGCATCCGGTGCTCCCAGGGCCTGAGACAAAGTAAAACTCCCCAGAGACCAGGACATCTACGGGTTTGACCATCATTTTAATAAAATTAAAAAATGAATTGAGAGGCAATGGAATAGCCATACTATAAACTCTTAAATGATATGGACTTATTCACAGTTATATCCCCACCAGATAGAACACTTCCTGGCGAACTGGCACCAAGTCAATTTTTTTTGGTTAAATGAATGAATGGGGCTTTACAGAGCAGATGTTGGAATTCAGTGCTCCTAGTTGCCGGCATCTGTTCCTTCTGGTTTTGCTTTGGGGAGCAACCCAGTCCTCACTGCTTATGGTCCTGTTCTGACAGTGAGTTTGGTGGGGTGGGGGGAGTCCTGCTGACTCCTGGGCATGGAGCCCAGTCCAAGCCTTTCAGAGCTCTTCTTCAGAAACTTGAATCCTCACCAGAATGAGGTTGAGACAGGAAAAGTTGGAGCTGGTTCCTATCAACAACGCTATCCTGAGAACGTGATCCTTAGTTCCTGGCCCCCACATCCTCAGGACCTCCTTCCTTCTCCACTCCTTGAGAGGTTCTCCAGTTTTGCTTACACCTGTGAATCGCATTCCAGTCTTCCAGTAAATACCTTTTGCTTTAAGTGTGGCCATCATTTTCTGTCACCTGTAATCCTGTAATCAAAGACCTCTCACTAAACATATTGGAAATCTATCATAATTAGAAAAAAATATTTATTTTAATAGCAAGCATTGCTATATGCCAAAGTAGTAGGTGCCAAAAAATTTTTCAAAATCCTATGAAAACAGTTTTTATTTTCAAACATAGCTTTTTAAAAGAAAATAAAGAGTATGATCGAGTAACTATAATCTCAGATCAAGAGGAATTGGTGGCAAACATGGTAGAGATGAGATGCTAAGGAAACTGGGGAAGGGCCCTCCCCGGGATCGGGGGTTATGGTAGACCAGCATGTGGCCCAACTTAAACATGGCCATGGCCATGTAATGCAGGCCAGGAGGATCAGCAGGAGTGGTGCCCACAGATTGGAAAGTGTTGAGTATGTGTGATGGTCTACAAGGAGGTCAGTTTGCCACATCATGGACAAGAATAACAAGTTTAATTCTAAATAGTAGTTTGAAGCTGACAAGTCTGGTTCGGAATTGTAGGTGATAGGAGCAAAAATCTTTATCTATGCACAATCATGCTTTTCCCGGTGGGGCTTGCAAAGTCATCTGGGAAGCTCTGGAGCAGGGCAAAGACCAAAGTGAAGAGACAGATCCCCAGGTATTGCAGTAGCCTCCTGAGGGGACAGTTAGTGTGAGAATGGAAACAGATTTCAAGAACTTGTCATCTAACTGATGACAGAAGTAAAAGTAGGGACCAAACAAGGCAGGGAAGCCCTGAGCCTGATAGTAAATACTCCATAGCTCCGGGGTCACACCCTCACCGCCCACCTCCCCTTTGCTGAGCCCTGGTGGCACGCTCATCTGCCACATGTCATCTGCACCTGGGCAGACTCGTGTTCCAGTAGACCATCTCTCCTGAAGATAAACTTATGGTGCCTTCACTCCTGCAGGTCACCTCCCCCTCTTTTCTTCCAAACATGGAAACACGTCTGCCTCCTGCCCTTCACCAGTCAGACACACAGGCCCCAAGATCCCTGCAGCAGCTTCTCCCAAAATCTCCGTGATCCCATTTTCTCCTCACTTCGCAGCAGAACATCAGTAAACCCTGTCTAAGTTGATAAATTAAATCTACAAAGCATAGCATAGCTTTTACTGCTATATGGATCTTCTGGAAACGCCATTAAAATGTCACTCCCTTGTTCAAGAAATTACAATGGAAACTACTTGTCCCAAATTATGGCAAATTAAACATTTTTCCCTCTTTGAATTTCTCGAGGTCCAGTATGTTGCGTGTGTGCACTTAAGGGAACAGGGGAGGTGCGGTCGTGGGCACATGCACACACCGACAGGGGAGCCCATGAAGGTGGGAGAGAAGACCTAGAGCGAAGGCCACATTCCCCAAGCAGAGGCCATCTTATGACCTTAAAGTTCCTAGGAGCCTTGATAGGAAAAGATGGAAATTGAAAAGACAGCTGCTGTGCTTGGGTCCTACTGGGTTAATCTCTGGCAGGTTAAGCTCCTTGGTTTCTGTTTCTGCATTCAGCACCTTGGAGCTCAAAGATTCTTCTCAGTGTACACACACACACACACACACACACACTCCAGATGTAATCTGCATTACTCCAAAGGACTAGCCCTGTACAGCCGGAAATGCTTTACAAGTATCTTTCAAACAGATCTATGCACATGCTGACCCCAGCTCTGGACATCTGCCCCAGCCTTGTCCTGGCCTTTGTCTGGGCCTTCATACCTGCCACTTAAAGCAGCAGCTCTGACCCTGGCTTGTCCCCACACTTCACTCCACACACACAGCCAGAGTCCACTATTTAGACTTCATGCCTTAGGCCAAAATAGGGGTGGGGGTCTGATCCCACCTGTCACATCCCACTGCACCAGTTCTCTATGACACTATCAACTTTTTTCTTAAAGAAAGAAATCTGTTTGTTCAGGCATTCAAGAAACTACATGTTGTTTGACATCCGAAAATCATTTTTAAAAAAACTGGAAAGAGCTAGATTCATTCTGGTAGAAAAGAGGTAGCCAGGACAGTTCTATATGATGTTGCATATACTTATTGCTCATTCAGAGATCAAAAACCTAACATCAAGAAGCAGTCTCGGTGTCTCCAGTCTCAGCTGAATATTGATTTTAAAAGTTTAAAGACACACTGTGTCATGGGCTTTTGTGAATGTCTGTAGAGGGACAAGGTCTCTGCTTGCTGGGGCGCTCAGGTCTGGGCCTATCTGAAGTTTGCTGAGGGACAGGCTGGGAATAACAAATTTCCTAGTGGCCAGCCCAGGCCCCTTCCGTTTTGCTCAGCTCTCTGCACGCAGGGCGGGGCTGGGAGGAAGTGGCAGAGTCCAAGATGGAAGGAGCTCAGCGTGAACGCAGACCTACAGGGACTTCAGATTGCCACGGCCGGCAGTGGGTGTGAGCATGGGGGATCGGTGCTTGTGCCAAGATAGAGTCCTCTCTGGATGCCTGCGTTAGTAATTACAGGACTTTGAAGTATTCTTCTTTAATTCAGATATATATATATATACAGATATATTCTAAATACATTACATATAAAGCCTGTATTTTTAATTTTTGTCCTCAAAGTCTGACATTGATTCTGAGGAAGCTCCACTTGGAGCCTGGGGTTCATGATGGAGCCTGGGGTTCATGACTCAAATGACACCCAGCTGGCAGTTTCTGACTCTGTCCTGGCGTCCTTTCCAACATCTGAACTGGCTTGAAGTGCAAATCAAAGCAGCACTGGACACTGTGACCAAAGCCCCTCTTTAATGTTCAAAAACGCACGCAGCAGGATTTCCACGGCATCTGCTCTGCTCCTCCTGCTCTGCCATCCCTGCCCATTCCTTCTCCCATCGCCACCCATCGCTCGGTGGGGCAGTGAGGATGGCCTCCCCTGCGGGCACATTTCCTCCATCCCTGCAGCCAGGAGGGGCTCGACCCCCTGCCTCTGCATGTAAATGAACCTTTGTAACGTGAAGCGTCTGCAGAGCCCTCTCAGCCTGGGTTCCTTAGGGATGATACTCATTTCTTTTGTCAATCAGCAGACATTAATTAAGTATCTGGAAAGAGCCAGATGTTATCACTGATATTCAATGATCAGCACCAGCGTGTCCGAGCTCTCAAGATCCCATGTGTTGCCAAGACTGCTGACTTGGTGGCGAGCCAACAGGAAGGTGAGCTGCTGCTTCTGGGTCCACACAGCTGCTTCGCTGCTGGAGTCCTTTCCATCCGGGAGCGCTCAGAGCTGCATGCCGTGTGGGCACAGGAGACAGACGTGTGTAGGTCACACGAGTAAAGCTAAGGCTGCTGTTTGGCGTGTTAGTCCTGCAAGGAGTGCCACCCCACGTCCCGAACACCCAGGAGGTGGCCTTTACACTAGAACCGAACAATCGCTAAGGGGTTAGGAAGGGGAAGGACGAAGAGACCGAGGCTGAGGGCGCATGGCTGCAGAAGTCCTGTGTTGGGAGGGACAGCGGCGTCCTCCGGAGCTGAAGGCAGCCCAGCGTCTCCAGGAACAGAAGGGGAAAGCCATTGGGAGAGCATCTGCCGAGTCGGAGACGGTGGCACTGTCACCTCTTGCCGTCCTTCTCTCCAGAGTTTGGAGTCAACCACAGCAAAGGAGAGAGTGATACCCAGCCTGCAGGGTGTGGGTGAAGGAGTGGGTTCTGCCAGTGTGTGGCTGACCGAGGAGTCTGGCAAGGTCACGAAGCTGGCCAAGACTGGAGGAGCAGGGGGTTTAAGTTCCTCTACAGAAACCAGAGCTGGAGCATGTCCCGAGTCACCAAGTGTCCTGCCATCCATCCCCCCACCAGCCCCTGACACACACATGGGGCTGCCCAGCACCGGGGAGGGAGAGGAGCAGTCCATACCCCAAGCTCCTGTGAGGTCAGCTGGGCCACCTACTCACTGTCCACTGGGCTCCAAGGGCAGGCCATCCCTAGCCCCAGCACCACAGAAGAGAGCAACCGGAGTCACCTCCTGGTATATCTGAGAATGTAAATAAGAATAACGTGACTTTCTTGTTTGGTCATAACTGAATAAAGAATATCAAGAATACATGCTCTGTGCAATTGTGATTGAAGAAACCGCTCAGTGAGTACTTGTTTAATCCGTCTGATCTGCAGAGGGCAAACTCCACCAGACGAGGGCTGAGGACCACGTGTTCCCAACTCAGGGCTCTCAGCCAGGGTGCGCCTGGCAGGTTTTCTGTTGATGAAGGAGTCGGCCGGGGGAGCAGGCGTAAGGGGAAAGCCCAAGGGTAACCTGGACACTGGCTAGGAAGCAGGGTCACCGGATTAATGACTGACTGAGCCTCAGGATGGAATCCAATTGCAGAAGAGGAAAGGACAGCATGAAGCAGGAGTGGACAGAACTCCAGAATTGACCGACCCTGTCTGCCTCAGACAGTGAATAGTAGAACAGAGAAAGCTGGGTGACTGAGAGTTCACATAGGACTCCTGAAGGTCAGGAAAGAACATGACAAAGGGTGCTGCAGACAGATCGAAGGCCACAGCAAGGGCAGCATGGGAGAGCAGAAGCCTGCATGCCTGTGGGGTCCCCAAGGGGCGAGAGACGGCACCCGGCAGCCAGGTCTGCGACTGGAGGCGCTCCCGTAGCAACCCTGTCCGCGCCTTGGCCAGCACTTGTTGAAGGAGTGAACGAAAGGATGCCATGAACAATTTCAAATCCTAAATGACAGGAGAAAAGCGTTTTTAAAGTGTCCTACATGAAATGGAATCATCCAGAAGAGCCTTGCCTGCATTCCTCCCTCTCTCTCTTCCTTTCTTCCTCCCTCTCTTTCTTCTCCTCCCTCCTCCCCTCTCCTTCTCTCCCTCCCTCCTTCTCTCTCCCACTCTTTCTTTCTTTTATCATAGAGCAAAGCAGTTGGGGAATATTTAGGGAATACTCTTGTGACTCTACAAAGGAAGGTATTCAAAAGCATTGCATACAGATCAAATTTGGTTTTCTTAGCAACTCTGTTACTGACAACTCTTTTACTAGCATTTGTGAAATTGTCCATCCAGTGACTGAGACTGCTGAACTTAAAACTGATCCCTAACATTACATTCAACCCAAACTTGTAGTTATTATTTTCATTTTCTAATAAAATATGCTTTACCATAGCCTGATGTTGCCCTAAGTGTCTGTCGTAATGACCTGTAAGGCAATCCCAAATCACCTTCCGTGATTTCGACTGGCTTGGAGTCCTTGGTGTGCTAGGTGGGTATTCTGGTTCCATGAATGTATTCACCTTCACCTCCAGTTTACAGCCCCAAACTTCATCCTTCTCTGAGGTCCTGAATAAGCGAACACATAACCCAGGGCCAGGTAGCTAGTGAGTGAAGAGCCAGGTCCAAAACTGCTCAGCCTTGCTGGGTGCAATGGCACACACCGGTAATCCCAGGGGCTTGGGAGGCTGAGCAGGAAGACGGCAAGTTCAAAGCCAACCTCAGCAATTTAGTGAGACCTGGACTCAAAATTAAATATAAAATGAGCTGAGGATGTGGCACCCCTGGACTCCATCTCTAGTAACCAAAATAACCCAAACCTGCTCGGCCCAGTTCTCCCTTACCACCAGGTGTGCTGTTGGGCTCAGTGCTATGGTTCTGAAAACACCAAATTAATTGAAAAATAAACACCTAATTTACCACTCTTCAAAGCTGCTCTGAAATCTGACCTGATTTTAATCATGAAAATGTTTGTGCTTTATTAATATTGCATCATACAAACGAGCATTTATGATGTATAGCACTCCATAGCTTTGCTCTTTGGGAAAAATTTTAAACTTCCCTTAGAGTTATTTATTTAAGGCAGATGGTATTTCCTGCCCTTTCCTTTTAGTAAAAGATTATTTGATCTAAGGTAATGAGAAGTATCCATTTCAGGGTTGAAGTCTTATTTTCCCCCAGACAGAAGCAAGTATTGGAGGCACGTATAAGACTTCAACTTATTTTTGGTCAAGTGGCTTATGCATGCCAAATACCTACTGGCTGGCTACCTTATGGTAGGTTTATGACTTGGAAACATTTCTCAGGCAAGATCAATGAAATAGCATATGTGGGCCACCAAATAGAAATAAACTGAACCCGAGCAGCCATGGAATCTTGAGTTTTGCAGGTTTCACTTTTAAAAATTGAAATATTATGGGTTCAATTTGAATTCGTAGCATCGACTGCCACTTGAAATGGCACATAAGGAAAGAAGCATTAAATTAACTTATTCTTTCAATATTTGCTGAATGGATTAATGGTATAAATATGTCCTTGCTATGACTGTATTAAATTCTAATTAATTTGAATTCAGGCTTTCACATTAGTAGTAGAATATAATACCCAAAAGACACATTATAAATTATCTTTTCAGAATACTAATTTTCTAGATGAAAGAACTGCACTGCAGGGTTAAGAAACAGCCTGATGAGTATGTAACATGATTTCTTCAGTATTTATTTTAAGCCGAGTTAGGCTGGATCCCATGTTATGTGCAGATACTAATCCATATTAGCTGTAATGCTTTGTTTGATGTATCAACTTGCCTGAGCCACGATGCCCAGATGGTTGGTCCAGTGTTACTGTGAATGTTTCCGAGGACATTTTTGGATGGAATTTACAGGTGGTCCAGTGCATGTGAGTGAACCGGAGTACCTGGGCCTCCTGCCCTCGGCCAAGGTCCAGGGTAGTGTCCTGGGCCTCCCCGGGGCCTCCTCTGCAGGGCTGGCTGCACTGCCTGCCTACAGCCCCCACTGCAACTCGCCCTGGCTCTGCAGCCCACCGGTGTCCCCAGCCCATCCAATCTTGGACTTGCCAAGCCTCCTCATCCAGTGACCCAATTCCTTAAAATAAAATTCTTTCTAGTTAGAGTTATGTCTTCTTGGTTCTGTCTTTCTGTAGATCCCTGACTAACAAACTAATATTTTACTTAATATCTTAAAAGTCATTGTTTTTAAAGATTTCATTCCTGTTACCCAGTGTTTTTGTCATCTTTTTTCATCAGTGTGACCAAAAGATGTGACAAGAATATCACAGAGGAGAGCAAGTTGATTTGGGGTTCATGGTTTCAGAGGTTCAGTTCCTAGACAGCTGAACCCATTGCTCTGGGCCCTAAGTAAGGCAGAACATCATGGGGGAAGGGTGTAAAGGAAGAGAGCAGCTCAGGACATGGCCGCAGGAAGCAGAGATCTCTACTCACAGAGACTAAATACATATACACCCCAAAGTCACACCCTAGTGACCTAAGTCCTCCAGCCACACCCTAATTGCCTTAGTAATCACCCAGTTAATCCATTCAAGTGGATTAATCCCTGACGGGGCTACAGGTCTCACATCTGATTGTTTCACCTGAGCCTTCTTGCATTATCTCCACATGAGCTTTTGGGGGGCACCTCCTATCTAAACCATGACATCTGGACCCAATCAGGAGGGACAAGAGCCGCTGAGGAGAAGTAGCTTCCTGCTGCAGCGGTCAGGACGCTGGTGCTGGGCGCAGCTCTGCCCTTCCAGGGACGCTGCACTTGCGTCCTCGCCTGTCACTCTGTTCTTACTGCTTCAGATGTTTTCACATATCTTATACTGTCATTAAAGTAGTCCAGACAGATGGAGTAAGACGCTTGCATTTTGGGATTTAAAATGAGGAAGACGGGTCAGTCCCCACCCTCCTCGCCCGGGGACGCCTGCCTTCCAGATCCAAGCCCTCCAGGGCTCTGCCTCTGTCTTGGCAAGGGCCACCTGTGGAGGTTTTAAAAGCAAAACGGAAATTGTTTTCCTAAAATTACCGACAACGAAAGGATTACAGCTACATGTGGTGGCCCGTTCCAGTGGCACCGAGCGTCACTTGTGTCACCTGCAGATTCACACACCTGTGATGGCCCCGGGCAAAGCCGCATCCTCCCGCACTCTGCGCTGCACGCCCTGTGCAGGTCTGTGGCCGTCCTGTGCTGCACGCGAGCCCCCGTGAGAAGGCTGCAGCCCCCGTGGCCGCCTGTGCTCTTACTCCTCTGTCACCTCCCTGTGGCGAGTGGGCGTCAGTCAGGAGGTTGCTCAGGTCTGCCTGCCTCGGAAGTGGCCGGGGTGACATGTGATCTGGGCTCTGGAACGAGATCCCTAATGGTGTCTGCAATCGTCACTGTCTGAATTTGCTACCGTGGGGGAGGAACATGTGGCCCACGCACCAAGAGGCCAGCTGACACTGGCCGTCAACTCCTGCTTCCCACGGCCAGCGGTGCTCCGGCCGCTGCAGGAACCCAACTGAAGGGAGAAAACCCCCTGCAGCTCGCATCTGCGCCAGCACTTGGCCGGCACCTGGAGAAGCACCATTTGGTTCTGATAAAAGCCCTGGCTTCCCCCATGAGCTGGTGGGTTTAAAAATCTGCTGCTTTTGTTTGTTTTCATGAAGCCCATGCCTTTTCTAAAATTGTAAGATACAAATGTTCTCTTTCATGTCAATTTGAAAGTTCAGGGGCCTATTATAATACATATTTTTAGGTTAATGGGAATCTCCTAAGTTGTTTGCCTTTCAAAGTGTTTGCCATTTAAGCCCTATGGTATATCTTCGTTCAGAAAATGATCACGTGGTCATACCACAGCAGGAAGAAAGTGAAATCTTTACTTGGAACATCTGTTATTGCAAAAAGTTGTACAGATCACGTACGTATTATCTGGTTTTGTTTCAGGAAGTCTTGCTTTTGCCTCGCATGCCTGAGGCCCCGAATTCACTCCAGCACTGCAAACCAAAGTCTTGCTTACCTAAATTGTATTCAGAAAACATCTTTTGTTCAAAATTTATAGTGTTCATATGTTCTGAATAGTGTTCATAGGTTATGAAAAATCATAAATTGCATAGACTTGGTGAATGTTTGTTTTTCTAAATTACTTTATTCGTTTAGTACTGGGGATTGAACCCATGGGTGCTTTACCACTGAGCCACATCCAGCCCTTTTTGTTTCTTATTTTGAAACAGGGTCTTTGCTAATTTGCTGAGACTGGCTTCCAATTTGCAAGCCTCCTCCCTCAGCCTTCTGAGTTGCTGGGATTACAGGCTTGTGCTACCACACCTGGCTATAAATGACATGCACTATGTAATAGGTGTTGTAAAAATACTTTGAGGGCAAATTTCTACTCGATGTATTGCTAATTGAGTGATTTTGTCTCATGAAGCATGAGCTTCCACTTTGCTGAACAAGTTTGCCGTGGGGATGGAAAGATGGTTCAGGTGGACATCCTGGTAGGAGTGGCTCTTCTGCTGTCCCATTGTTCATGCTTCTTGCGTACAGGCCGACATCTCGTCTCCTTGCCAGTGGAGTAACATGCTGCACACTTTTTTTTTGCAGAACCTATTCAGAAGGTTTCTTTAAACGAAGATCGCCTCTCACTTCTGTAGAGGTTTAACCTCCAGAGTCAGTGAAGTCACCATTTTGGATGCAGTGCTGATGGTGAAGACAGATTCGATTCAGGCCTCGTCTTCCTCAAAGTTCACTCTCACATACAAATGGATAATGGAGGAATTGTGCCACCTGTACAGAGAAGCTGAGCGGGCTCTGTGGTGAGCACACCATCCTCATGCACACATGTGAGCATGTGACTCTGACCCTTCCATTGGAGATCTGGCCTCCCCACCCTCACCCACAGCTGCTTTTGTGTGAGTGCACCTGCCCGCACCTTATGTTCCTCGGGACCATAATGGACGCTGTGAGGAAGCATCTTTTATGCAACTGACTTAATAGAGAAGCTGAAGGGAAAATGAGAAACACAGACCTAGAAAACCTGAAAATAGTTGGCCAAAGCTGGAGCCCTCAGAGGAGAACCAAGGTCTTCTGAGAGGTTGAAACAAGAGGGCAAGGTTGGGAGGCGTGTTGGATGGGGCCACGGCCAGGCGCCCGCAGTCCAGGCTCCAGGATCACATTGCCACTCAGCCGGGAACTGCCTGGGGCCTTTGGCTGGTGGTGCAGCACAAAGCCTTGGCCACTTCCTTTTTGGGCTAGAGGACTGGGCGCCTGAGGATCCATACTCTGTGTGACCTTGAGAAATTCACTTCCACCTTCCAGAATGCAGTTTCTCCAAAGAGAATTCGATGTCTCCAGGAGCTGGGGAAGTCTGTGCCTGGACCACCCTGTGGCCCACTGGGGTCTTCTCTGCCTCTGTTCAGTGGTTCCTCTGAATATTACTGTGATAATTAAAACAGTTCTACAAATTCCAACATGAACCAATCTGGTTTTTAACAGTTTCAGCATGCCTTCTAAATTTAGCAATTATATTTCTGTCATTAGCATTACATGTTTGCCGATACATTTATATGTTCATAATTATGCTTGAAATTAAATAGCACTGAATGTAGCCAGGGGTGGTGGCACAGGCCCGCAATCCCAGCAGCTCCGGAGGCTGAGGCAGGAGGATGGCGAGTTCAAAGCCAGCCTTAGCAAAAGCGAGGCCCTAAGCCACTCAATGAGACCCTGTCTCTAAATAAAATATAAAATAGGGCTGGGGATGTGGCTCAGTGGTTGAGTGCCCTGAGTTCAATCCCTGGTAATACCCCCCCACACCAAAAATAACACTGAATATATTCATGTGGGAATAGAAGAAAATTTTTCTTTAGTCATTCATTTAGTGATGTTTCAAGATAGTTTTATTAAAGCCTATGAAGATAGGTCTTAAAAAACATAGTATAAGGAAATATTTATTTTATTTTTTTAAATTATTTTTTATTGTTACAGATTGCATTTTGATTCATTGTACACAAATAGGGTACATCTCATTCCTCAGTTTATACCCAAAGGACTTAAAATCAGCACACTACAGTGATGCAGCCACATCAATGTTTATAGCAGCTCAACTCACAACAGCTAGATTGTGGAGCCAACCTAGATGCCCTCCAACAGATGGATGGATAAAGAAAGTGTGGTCTATATGCACAATGGTATATTTATTTTCAATATTAGAAAACTCCAGCTTCAATTTCTGGACAACCAGAATCAAGACCATCATATTGAGTGGCAGATTCATATCATCCTTTTTAATATCCAGCATTCATGGGGCAAGATATTCATTTCAATATCCTTTACAGATGACCCTTTCAAATATATTTTGACAATGATATATTAAGTCTAATTTTGGAGCATAAACTCTCTAAGGCCTCCTTCAGCTTTACAATTTTATGAGAACACAATTATCTAACCAAGCTACAAATATTTCAATTGATTAATACAAATAGCAATTCTATTCATCTTGAGTCTACATAGAAACACTAGGTGAAATGAAAGGCTATAAAAGGTATAGTGTATCTTCCTTATCTCCATGTTATGAAATGGCAAACCCAAGTGTTCAGAACCTGCCAATATTTTTCAAAGCAGGTGAGATTTTTGCACAAATATCATGAGAGTGTAAGTTCTTTCAGGTGTGCATCCAGAGCCTATTTACTTCTGACTTTCCATGTAATTGAATAAGTTTGCTTATCTGATTTCCCAGCCAGAAATAAATTATAAGCAAAAAATAAATTCAGAATGAATAGGAGCTCTGCTAGAAGTGGAAGTGTACACTGAGCAGCCCTGACAGCGAAATTGGATGTATTGACAATAAAAAGGAGAAGCCAGACACGATGCGTCAGCCGTCCTCAGAGTCGCTGTGCTGGAGCACAATCGCCTGACTGATGTTCATAATTACGGGGCATGGAACTTATTTATGACTACAATACTTGTGTACAAAATATATTTTGGTTTATAACATTTCTTGGAGACGTTATAACGTAACGTAAAAATGGTTGAAATGAAAGAAGCTTTTACTTAAAAAGAGTAACTTTCAGACACTTCACGCATCCAGTTTTATAGACCTAATTCTCCATTGTGGCATTCAGCTAAAAAAGGGATTAAAAAATATATCACAAGAGGCTTCAAAACCTCATCCCCTGGGAATTCTAAAAACCAAGGACTGCCCTACGATCTGTGAGAACACAGAGCTGGGAACCATTGCAGCTTGCATTGAATTTCTAGGTGAAGGTCACAGATTTTTATGCAACCACACTCCCTTCTGTTGTTAGTAAAAGATTAACTCATATCACAAATAATTTCCGAGCTATTTTCTCAGACTAAGAATTCAATTAAGTATTGTAAAATATACAAATACGCAACCCTGCTAAAATTCCCTGAGGACTTAGCTCTGGGCTTCTGCAGGCCAGGTGGGAGGGATCTTAGCATGGAATCCTGTTGCTTAAGATGATCAGAAGTGATCCCAAGAGCAGCAGGAGTCACAGACATGACACAGAGCCCTGATGAAAGTTAAAGGACCATTTCCAGTGTCCTCTCCAAACTCATCTCCTCTGCTGCAGCTCCCACTAGGCAACCTGGGTCACCTCCACAGTCCATGGATGAGACGCCCCTGGACTCGGTTCCTTGACTTCCTCGTACCTGGGAGTCTCTCCTTTCCTTAGGCTCTCACTCCTGTGGCTGAATCCCTGATCTTTTCATCAACAACGTTTATTTATAATCATTATCACTCATTCAAATGTTCCCTTTTTATGATCATTCTTTGCTTTTTTCCCAACTTACTTGCTCAGGGTACCCCTATTGATACAGATATTTTTAATGTCAGTGCATTATCCAATTTACTAATATCTCTAATTTATCATTCAATCCCCAGTACCAAAAACAAACCAAAAAACCACTCAGTCAACATCAAATATACCAAATACCTACCTATTAGGTACAAAGAAGCTATAGGTACATCAGTGAGAATGAGAGTCCCTCTACTATGGGATTCTTATTTTAATGAGGAAGATACAACTAACCAATCAATCAGTAGGTGGGGGAAAATAAAAGAGTAAGGAGACTTGGATGTGCCAGGGGAAGGAGGGCAGAGATGATGGTGCCTGTGAAATGCATTTAAGCAAAGAAAAGTTTCTGCCTGCAGAAGCCCCATCAGTTCGTCATTAGTGTCGTCATGATGAAGGGAATTGGCAGCAGTGTACTGTGATATAACTACATGTGTCATTACTGTTTATCACCCAAGTGTCTCACTAGCCTTAGAATCCCTGGGTGGCAGCACTGGGTTCATTGGGTCCTTGCTGCATCTCTGGTACCTGGCAGAGAACCTAGGCATGCACAAAATCTCAGCTACACCAATTCCAGCACAGACATTTGTTCAATGTGTGCTATGTGTAAGTGAATTTGCAGATAGATCAGCAAACATTTCATCTAATAATACAAGAGGCTGACATTGCTGTTGGGTTTCTTGATCTGAGACCTGCATTTCTGGGTCTGATGGAGTAGCGGGAAGCAGATTGAGGCTCCTTAGGAAACCGCTACACAAACCAAACAAACAAACTGTGCCTATTTGAGTGCAGAAAGCGTGGAGGAGCCCAGAGGTCAAGACCAAGTCAGAGAAGGAAGAGAGCTGGGGGTGAGCCGACATGCTCTGGGAACACTTCCCTTAAGGCCTCTGCCATCCAGGCAGAGGAGGAAGGGCTGAGAAACCAAGCACAGAGCCGCCGCCAAGTCAGAGAGCTCTGTGGCCACCTGCAATCTCAAAGCTGAAAGGATGAACAGGGGAGCCGGGCGCTGGACTTCCCCCTCCAGGCAGGGATTGATGTCCCACACTCCTTCTTCTCAGTACAGGTAAAGCACCCAGGACAGAGGACACCAATACACAAGTCCAGATGCCCCCCCGACCGGGCCACTCCACCCCAGGCAGTCCTGGGGAGAAGGAGCTCCTGCTCAGAGAGAGACATGGACACGGACGATCAGACCAGCTCTACCTGTAACCACCCACGGCTGGGAAGATTCACAGGCAAGGGCTGCATGAGCCGGGGCGAGCCAAAGGGAAGGCTGGCATTGCTCAGCGAGGGACAAGGAGGACCGCAAGATAATGCTGCCCTGTGAGGACAGGCAGAGGGACCGTGGGTCCTGTGTTCTGTTCACACACGCTTTTAGGAAATAGAATGAATGACAAAAATAAGAACACAGTGTTTACCTGGGGCTGGGGGGTCAGGAAAGCAGTGGAGAGGAGGTGGCGAGTGGCAGAGGAAGTGCAGATGACCCACGGTATGAACGTCTGGACAGCTCCAACCTCACGCTCTCTGATTATGTGAATAAAATGACAAAGAACTAGCTGTCCCGAGATCCTGAAGGACTGCAGAAACCTGAAGATCTTCCCCAGACATCGGAGGGGTAGGTGCCTTCCACTAGCTCAAGTTCAAAGTGTATTTCACTATGTCCAACGGCCATGGCATCAGAAATCCCCATACGGAGTTGGGTTAACCAGAACAGGTCACTTCCTGATTGTGACACGTTCACTTCTTTTACAAAGATAATTTCACTGACTGCAGTCTTTCTTTTTTTTCAAAGTAATTATTTTTTGTTTCTGTACTGGGGATTAAACCCAAGGGTGCTTAACCACTGAGCCATATCCCCAGCCCTTTTTATGCTTTATTTTTGAGACAGGTTCTCATTAAGTTCCTTAAGGCCTCGTTAAGTTGCAGAGGCTGGCTTTGAACTTGTAATCCTCCTGCCTCAGCCTCCTGAGCCGCTGGGATTGCAGGCTTGTGCCACGGTGCCGGGTCCTGACTGCGATCTTTCAAAAAGAAGGTACATGCAGATCAGAGACAGGGGACCAGTGTCACCAGCACCTGCCCACTTCTCCAGGAGGTAGAACCAAATCTGGAGAGCAGGCAGGACAACACAGCCCTGACCACACGGCTGTGAACACCCACCCCACCCGCAGCACTGAGCATCTCAGCAGAGAGGAGATGGTTATTTTTATTAATGCTTTTTGTCGGGTTCTTACATATGTACATTTCCCCCTTTTCTCCTTTTATTATTTATTTTTCTTGTTTCATGGGATTTTTTCACTTTACTTTTCTCCTGATTTCCCTCTTTTTCCTTTTGATTTTCAAATTGTTCTTTTTTCCCTTTTTAAAAGTCAATTTTATTTTGATTTATTTATTTTTAACTCTGTTAATTTACCCTTACTCTACATCATTCAAGCTCCTCTCTTTTCTGTTGTGGTGCTGTGGTTGTTTATCTTTGTTGTTTTTGTTGTGTGTTTTGTGCTGTGGTGCTTGGGCGAGCCCAGCACTCGTGGGTGCCCAGCTGCTGACCTCCCTCCAGCCTAGGCAGGATGACTACAACCTCCTCCAGCCACCACTCAGCCCCACTCAAAGCCTAAGGGAGATGGAAGCCCGGGGCCATCTCCCCATCCCAAGCAGGCTTGCATAAGGAGGTCCTGACACCCTGCTCCTGGATTTCACCCCCAGAGCAGCAGCTCAGTGATGGCAGACAAGACTTCCAGGAGGGACCCCGGCATAGGCCCTCAAACTGCACGGTGCTGCCCAGCCTGCAGGGGCACCCACAGAGGATGCACCAGACGCAGTCTGCTGTCCATCCTGCACCTGCCGGAACCACCAGAGGGATCATGAGGCTGCCAGACTACAGAGAAAGAAGGTTCCTCATCACAGCCAGAGAAGCCACAGGCAGCCAGACTGCAAAGTTCAGGTGGAATGACACTCAGTGTTGCCCAACACCCTGACGCCTGGGCACGTCGTCAATGGAAGGCTCCTACCAAGAAGCAGTCCAAGCAGAAGAGTTGCCTGTCCAACAGACACGCCCATCTCAGCACAGAAACACAGGCAAGATGCACACCAAGGCAACGCGACGCCGCGGAAACCTCCCAATCTTCAATACCTGATCCCAAAGTAGCAAAGGAGATTAAATAATGGATGAAGAATTCAAAAAATGATTTTTAAAAAGGTTAATGAATTCCAAGAAGATACATATAATAGCTGAAGGAATTAAGGAAGATAATACAGGATATGAATAAAGATAAGGCATTTTGAAAAAGAATGAAACAGAAATCTTGGAAATGGAAAGCTCGCTAAGTCACATTTACAATTCAGCTGAAAGCCTCACCCACAGACTAGATCAAGCAGAAGGAGGAATATTAGGGCTTGACGGCAAAGATCTCCCATGCTCACAGATTGGAGGAATTAGTATCGTTGAGCCCAGTGCAGTGGCACATGCCTATAATCCCAGCAGCTCAGGAGGCTGAGGCAGGAGGATCAGAAGTTCAAAGGCAGCCTCTGCAACTTAACGAGGACTTAAGCAAGTTAGTGAGACCCTGTCTCAGAAATTAAAAGATGAAAGGGCTGGAGATGTGACTCAGTGGGTAAGCACCCCTGGGTTCAATCCCTGTTACCAGGAAGGGGGTGGAAAAAAATATGTATATATATTTGAAATGGCCATATTATCCAAAGTGATCTACAGATTCAATGCAATCCCCATCAAAATACGAAGGACATTCTTTATAGAACTAGAAAAAGCAACCCTCAAATTCGTATGGAAGCACAAAAGATCCCAGATAGCTAGAGCAATCCTGAGCAAAAAGAGCAATGCTGGAGGCATCACACAATACATGATTTCAAAATAGAGTACAGAACCGTAGTAACACAAACAGCATGGCACTGGCATATAGGTATGTAGACCAAAGGAGCAGAATAGAGGATCCAGAAATAAATCCAAGCATCTACAGCCATCTAATTCCCAGCAAAGGTGGCAAAAAAAAAAAAGTTGGAGAAAAAGACCATCTCTTCAACAGAAGGTGAGAACACTGAATACCCACATGCAGAAGACAGAATCTAGACCCTGTCACTCACCCTGTACGAAAATCAATGCAACATGTAGCAAAGACCTTAACAGAAGAGCTGGAACTTTGAAAGTCGAGGAGAAGATAAGGGAAGCACTTCAAAACAGAGGCACAGGCAACATTTTGCTGAAGGGGATCTCACAGCTCAGAAAGAAAAAGCAAGAATTGATACAGGGATTTGCACCAAATTACAAATCTCCTGCACCACCAGGAAACCAGCAATGGAGAGAAGAGAATCTGCAGGAAGGGAGAGTCCTTCATCTGACGTGGGATTAATATTGAGGATGTAGCAGGAACTCAGAAAACAACAAATCATCCAATAAAAATTGGGCAAATGGTCTGAATAGACACTTTTTAGGAAAAGAGCAAATGAACATCAAACATGAAGAATGCTCCACATCTTCAGCATCGGGGAAGGCAGATCAAGGCAGCTCTGACTCTATCGCACTTTCATCAGATGGCTGTTATGAAAACGTCAACCAAGGCTGGCAAGATGTGACAAAAAGGGACACTCAGACCCAGTCGGTGGGAATGTCATCAGTGGGAATGTAGATTAGTACAGCCACGGAAAACAGTATGGAGGCTTCTCAAAAAACAAAATACGACATGATCCAGCTCTACCCCTCCTGAAGGTTTATCAGCAGGAAAGGAAGTCAGCACACAAGAGAGACAGCTGCAGGCCCACGTTGGTTGCAGCTCCATTCACAACAGCCAAGGTGTAGAAGCAGCCCAGGCGCCTGCGAACAGGTGAATGGTAAAGAAAACATGGCATCTATACACAGGGAGTATTATTCAGCCATAAAGAAGAGGAATGTGATTTCATATCATTAGCTGGAAAATGGATGGAACTGAAGGACATCAGGTTAAAGAAAATAATCCAGACCTAGAAAGACAAGTATCTCATGTTTTGTCTCATATGTGGAAACCAGAAAAAAGATGACCTAAAAGAAAAAGAGGGATTATGAGGGAATAAGAAAGGGAAGAGTGGGTGGGGGAGAGGCAAAACCTCTGGGAGGCCAGTTGCTCTGATGAGTAGTGACCCGCTGGAGGTCACCTGAAGCAAGAATGCTGGACATCGTGGGAATGTGAGGACCCTGTGGTGGAGTCTCCTCTTTGTACTGAAATTCCTTTGCCTCATGATTCTGAATGTCACCTCGAGAGATGTTCCAGAAATTTCCAGTGCAAGTTAGGGAGAAGTTGTCTCCTTTAGCATTTTCCTGGTGAGAATGTACCTATTTACTGAACAGCCAGCACCTTAATGTACTTCAGAAGTGTGGAGTTAGGCTCTTAATTTTAAACTGCATCCTGTGAACACATAATTTTTTCCAACTTTTACTTTGTAAGGTACTAAAAATTACGAATATTTCATGTATTAATAAGGCACAACAAAGCTCTGTACAGCACCAGCCAAACCTGTGGATTCCACATCTAGGATTGAAAATATCATCTTCCCAAATTTGTGTCTGCACTCAAGATGTTCAACAGACTACTGTGCTTATCTGTAACCTCTAAACAATGAGGTATAAAACTCCTTATGTAGTATTTCCACTGGATTAGACATTGTAAGTAGCATAGAGACACTTCAAAGCATCCAGGAGATTGCATGTAGGTTCTATGCAAACCCAAGCCCGTGTTGTATAAGAGACTTGAGGATCTGTAGGTTTTGCTGTTCTTGGAGGGCCTGGGGTCCATAGATGCTAATCAATGACTGCATTTCAAATTGTACAAGAGGAAAATCTCAGCAACCTGTTCATTTATTCACAATGAGAACAGGACAGCAGGAGGATTCCGGGTGTGGATGCTGAAGTTTTCTTGCTGCGTGCGCATGTCTGTCTCTATAAACATTTACACGGCTCTCCTGGCCGGACTCAGCCCTGGGCACCAGGGGAGTCAAGGTGAGACAGACTCATAGGGACTTCAAAGAGCTTGAAAAGCGCACGCTGTGAACCCTCAGAACTCCTGTGCTGATTTTCCACAGGAAGCATCCCGCTTGGAAAATGCCTGTGCTCTGTGTTCTCCTGAGTCTCAGCAGCAGCTGGGCCAGACGTGCTTCCACAGAGTGCAGCCGTCAGGCAGAGGTGGTCAGGCCAACCTGCGCAGGAAGAGTGACAGATGTAGAGTGAAAACTTCTGCAACGACTCCTTGGTGCCAAAATAACCATTTGATTTGTTGATAGAAGAGAAAACTATCATTGAGCCGTCAGTTGAGTGCGAAGCTGGGAGGCTGGCGGGGTGGGGAGAATCTCAAGCCACCTATCGTTCCTGATGGGCATGGTTCCATCTATTTTAGCACATCCGAGGGCAGCAGTGGTGTCTCACTCTCAGGAGACTCCGTCTCTGAAATGCTTCGCTCACATTCCACAGGCTGTCCACACTTCAGGACATGGTTCTAGAGCCAGGTCCCCCGACTCCTAGCAAGCCGAGTCCATGAGACCCGCTCTTTCTGAGCCATCAGCGTTCAGAGTCTGGACACATCTCCCTCTCAACTACTGTTGCCTGGAGGGTCTCTGGTTAGCCGTGGTAGCCCCGTGGAAACAGGGGACAGGCCTGTCTTAGTGCACTCCCCTGCGTCAGCGTGGCCTGAGAAACAAGGCCTCTCACAATGTTGACCCAACACGATTCTTCAGCCGAGTTTCTAAATAATCAACAGTAGAGAGGAAAATCTTAAATCTTAGAAAACTTTTCTTCCAGGTTATGCAATATAGCCCGGGATTTCTTTTTTTCTTTTTCTTTTTTTCTTTTTATGCCTACGCACCCAACACTGTGCCTGGTAAAGAAATTTAATAAAGTTCATTTGTTGGCTCACAGATACACTTTTATTTATTTATTTATTTATTTATTTATTTATTTATTTATTTATTTTGGCAGTGCTGGGGATTGAACCCAGGGCCTTGTGTTTGTGAAGCAAGCACTCTACCAACTGAGCTATATCCGCAGCCCAGAAAGGCACACTTTTAAAATAAGCCTGTGTTTGCGGGGCAGAGGATGGTCCCAGTTTGCTCAGCTCAGGAGAGCTACACTGCACTGTGATAGTTCAGCATCCACAACAGAAGACAAGGCATTCGAACTTGTGTTTATTTAGTGCACCATCATCTAAATCATCTCCACAACACTTACGTGCAATGGGTGATAACCTCCAGAATCAAGGAGCCACAGGGCCTCGCAAGCCACCTTCACTCCAGAACTCTTGAGAGTCTGAATTTTTTATGACATGTGGTAAATGAACGCTTTAGCACCAACGGTTACTAGTATTTGTTCCCAAAATGGAAAAGAAAAGGCAAGGGTGAAGTTGGGCAGGAAGAGAGAGCTCTGGGTTTGGTGGCACTCTTGCAAGGGAGTGAGTGGGAGTTGCATTCACAGCCACTGGTGTGACTCTACTGGCTCAATCTCCCTCTCACATTGTGACGTTGACATCATAAGGGTCACAGAAGATGATCCAGAGTCTCATTGTGATTTTGCATCTCTATCTGGTCACATTTTATCATGATTTGCTTACAAAATCCACATTTAACTTGCAATTTTGTGAATATTTTATTCCTTGGCTTCTCCGCTAGAACTTACACGTTCTCTGAAATTCGGAGTATATACAGCTTCTTCTTCCATCAGAAAAAAAATTTAAATATGATCATTTGCTTGACATGATGTGATTACTGTAACTTGGAGCATCAGAAAATCTTTATTTCAAAATTTTACACCCACCACCTTTTCTCTTTCAGTAAAAACACTGCTCTTTGTAAGGCTCTTGGTGTTACTTGACTAGTCTGAGCAGGCATAGCACACGAGCATTGTGATACCTCAGTGCTGTGGCTTGAGAAAGATCTGGATTGCTCTCAGAGGACCTGGAAAATGGCCAACAGCCAAAGGTGTTGTCTAGGCCTGCCTTGGGCCATGTGACTCCTCTGTCCAGACACCAGTAGCTTCCACAGCACTAATGAAGACCACATAGCCCTTCGGGCCCATCCCTGCCTCTCCCTGCCCACTCCCTCCTGCACGTGTCTGCTCTTCTCTGAGCCTCTATCTAGAGTGCTTCTCCCTCAGACATCTGCAGGTGTCCCCTGTCATGTCCTCCAGGCCTCTGCTCCATGGAGATCCTCCCTACCCACTGGGTAAACCGGGCACCCCGTGGGCACCCCGCTCCGCTCCTGGCTTCCTTTCTTTCATAGCTAAGTGGCCTGCACTTTATCACCTGCCTTGGCCACTGGGACGGGAGCTCCCAAATCAGGGCTTCCTGTCCACCATGCCCAGTGCTGTACCTTGTGCATTGCAGGGGCCTGGACTCTGTGGGAGCCCAGGGATGAATTCACTGTCGTCGTGGAACTGCTCATTAATAGCCACAAAGCTCCAATGCACAGATGTAGGACGACATCTTTCTGAGAAATCAGTTTTCCACAAACTGTGTTTATGTGATGCATACCCCAGTTAGCTGTCCTAAGGAATTAAACCATCGCAACTCACGAAGAGTGCAATAAGAGACCAGCTTATCATGTCTAAACGTCAAAGAGTTATTAAACCGAACATTAAGCTATATTATGCCTTCCTACCTTGACAAATAAACCTCATAATTTCAAAATCTTCAGGACTGATTTTTAGGAAATTACTTGGAGATAATCATTTGAGAATTTAGTTCCATGTCCTTTTCAATTTTTTCTGGGGTGTGTGTGTGTGTGTGTGTGTGTGCGTGCGCACACACACACACACATGCGTTTCTGTAACAGTTGTGCCAAAATTGATGCTCTTTTGCAAAATGAAAGTTTGAGTGTGAACTTCTAAGAGATGCTTTTACAATCTCCCCCATGGAATCAGCTGCCAAGTCGCTCCTGAAAGAACGACCTCTTAAGTACCAGTTCCTGGTGGTGCATTGCCTTGGCCATCACTCCCTGCACCAGGAGACCCTTCAGATCAAACCTGAGCTGGGAGCTGATCCCGAAGCACCTCCATGTGACCTGGCAGCATTCAATGCTCCTCCACCAACACCCAGACTGCAGAATGACTGAGAGAAGCAAATGGGAACCAGAAGGAACTGAACAGAGGTTTCCACTCCCGTGCGAGTGGAAACATGTGGCAACAGCCACATGGGGACTACATGAGCTGACCCAGGGACCAGACGATCCAGCTGCAGAGACACAATGTGAAGATGTGAGCGATTCCCTCAAGGACACAGCTCCAGGACCCTGACAGCGCCCTGTGAGCACACTCACAAACCCTGGAACGCGCCTACAAGGTGGAAGCCGATGTATCCGCTTTAACGAGTAAGATGACAATAATAATAGAATAATTGCACACCACCCGTTCAATGTCAGCCATTGTTCCAGTGCTTTTCATATTCAAACTCGTCTAATTCTAAAAACAACCCTATGAGGAAGGTGCTACAATGATCAACTTATAGATGGGGAAAATGAGCCTCTTGAAGTTCAAGGGACTTCCCAAAGTGGTGGGGTCAGGACTCACATGCAGGCAGTGTGGGTCTGGACTCACTCCACAACTGCTCTGTGCAGCCCCTGACTTGCACGATAATAACAGAATTAAAAGAATACTAGTGGCTTAGTTAGAGAAGGGGGTTCATGGTACTCAAACCTCGGTCTACACTCGCTCCCTTCCTGCAGATTTGACGCTAATCTGAGAGCCAGGAATGGTAGTCTAAACCCGAAATCCCAGCAACTCTGGAGGCTGAGATAGGAGGATCACACTTCAGAGGCCAGCCTAGGCATCTTAGTGAGACCCTGTCTAAAAAACAGAAATTAAAAGGCTGGGGATGTAGCTCAGTGGTAGAGCACCCAGGATTCAGTCCCCAACAACAAATCCTACTCTACATAATTACATATGACCATGATATGACCACGTTATTCTCATATCACAGGTAACAATTTATGCAAGTTTGAAAGATTTAGAAAATCAAAGTCAAGAACAAGGATTCCATAGGTGAGAGGGAAGTAAAGAATGCGAATGGGATTAGTAAAGCGACTGGGCTTCTGGTGCTGACCTCTTCTGGGGAACAGGGGGGCGGATCACATGGGATCCTCCTAAACCCAGTTGCTCATTGAGCAGTCGGTCCTACTCCACTGAGAGCACACAGCTAGAAAACACTTGCACAGCCATGCTCACACAGATGCACGCACCCGCCCCTGTGCAAGGACCCTGTCCTCTGAGCAGACCCTCATCCATGTTAAACAGAACACTGACCTCCAGTCTGAAGGAGGGCTGCCCGAAGCAGGGGGTATGGTTTATACTGCTGACAAAAATGGATGACTGAGCAAAGGGAATGTCTGTCCCCCAGTAAACTCTTTCAGCAGAGCTGGTTGTCGATTTGCTGTGAGAATTCTGCAGCCGCAGATGCCCAGGTCGCTGTTCAGTCGCAGTGGACAGCAGCCATTCCCTGCCCCCTCTGAGCCTGGCTCTGCGCTCAGCATGGAGGCTGTCTCGTTCCACCATGAGGATAATGCACGGTCAGAGGCGAGTCATCCCTGCTTAACAGACAAAGAAACCAAGCAGGGTGGTCTGAGTGTCCCAATGTCCCCTCCAGAAACCTTGCTGAATTTGTTTGCCATCATGACCTTCAGCGGTGGGAACTTCAGAAGTGAGGAGGCTGTGGGACTCTGCTCTAATGATGGATCCAGGTTGCTCTTGAGAGTCAGAGACAGATTCCAAGAGCAGGTTTGTCAAAGGCTGAGCCCCAGACGCCCTGCGTGTCCTCTGCCTGCTCTCTTGCCCTCTGCACTCATTCGTAGCTCGGAGGTCCTCGCAGACACTGGCGGTATGCCCTTGGGCCTCCCAGCCTCCAGAACTTCATTGTTCATAGCTTACCCAGTCTGTGGTGTGCTGTTACGGCAGCGAATCAACTAACAGGGACAACAAGACGTAGGGAAGTTAAGGAATTTCCCCGAGGACACGCATTTGCTGCGTCTTCTGGGCACTTAGAGCCGAGTCTGTGAGACTCGAAGCCCATGCTTCCTATTCTCTTGGAAAACCGTTTGAGGATGTTGACTCTATAGCAAAGTAGAAAGAATAATTACAGAAGCTATAGTTCAATGAGCAAAAGAAAGTGAACTGTGAGCTCCTCTTGCAGTAACTAAAATGACCCAAGTGTGACTGTGGGGTGAGTCTCTGCAGCCACGTGTAGTAAAGTCGTGTGGATTTGTGACTCTTCAGGTTACAGCGAACACTGGCAGCTACTGAAACATTAGTGGGATTGTAAGAAAGGGACCTGAGCTGTCGATCAACTGCTGTGGTGTGGAACTCAGCTGAAGGTTAGAAACTTGTGTTAAGATGGCCCCTGCCATGCTCTCTCTGGGCGCAGAAAGTTTTTCTACTGTGAACTTGGGCTGCCTTTGACCTTGACCTTCATCCCCCTTCTTTATGGAAAATACACTAAACCTGCTTCGGGGACCTGTTCTTCTGTCAGATGCAGTCCAGAAGGACAGTCCCTCAAAGTGCCTTGCTGTCTGCCTGGGCCATGGGGTGGCTGAAGCCCCAGGCAGTCCAACTGCGCACTTAACGGCATTGGAGTGGCCTGGGCCCCCAGGCCCCCTGCAGAGCGCACGTGCTCATGGGACTCCGCCGCCGTTCGAGCTCTTGTCCCGTGAGCTTGGTCCCTGACCGCACCCATCATTTCAGCTCTCCCACAGTTGGAACCAGAATTTTTTTTCTGATTAACTAGAATCAGTTATTAATTCTATGCAATCCCAGTAAATCCTATTAAATCCTATTAACTCTGGTTAATTCTGATTAACTAGAGTAAGGACCTTATGTCTGCAGCCCAGGAAGCTCAGCATTTCCTCCGCAGAAACAGCTTGTGGGCTGAGGGCAGTGGTTGTGATGGGGGATTAACGTGAGGATGACCATCAGGGCAGGGAAGAGCAGCAGGCAGAGCTGCAACAGGTAAACAACGATACAAGTAGGTTTGAGATCATTCAGGACAGCCTAGAGGAAGACTACGGGTGGTTTTAATGATCAGGGTTCTAACTTTTGAGTTAGGTGATGGGGCCTGTGTGCTTATTTGATATTGAATAAATAAATAAGCCCTAGGCATAGACCAATAATGCAAATCTGCAGTGAAACAAGAATTTTAATTCCCCTAGCTTTGCTTATGAAAAGATATATATATATATTTTTCTTGAACATGTAGAAAATTTTAAAGAAAAAATTAAATTAGGAAACCACTGGAAATGGAAACACAATTTGCTATTGCACCGTTCCTTCCAAGAAGTTCTTTTAAACAAATAATTGTAGCACCTAAAGGGAAAAAAGGTAAAGGGGTTCACTCCAAAGGTCACTGATAACACTCTACATCCTGAAATGACTCCGCAGTGGGAACCTGGGGAATGGATACTGAACCGCATCAGGCTCAGCGAGCTTCCTTCCTGGTCTCTCCAGCCACTCCCACGACCTATTTTGTATTTTATTTAGAGACAAGGTTTCACTGAGTTGCTTAGTGTCTCACTTTTGCAGGGCCTGGCTTTGAAGTGGCTTTCTATGCCCTGGAGAAAAAGTGCAAAGTAACATCCAGAAGCACCTTACTTTAAGCCCTTGCCCTGTTCGATCCTAAAAGTCACATTATTTTCATTTTGCACATTGTTTGCACTTGACTCACTTGCTCAGGAAATCTCTCCAGAGGGCAGGGAGCACTGCGTCACTAACATGCGTGCACAGAATCTCACAGCTTTGCAGACTGCTTTCAGGCACACTTTAAAATTTGATGTTTACAATGATCCTGCGCGGTGCCAGGGTGGTTATCGGGAGCGATCCACGGTGGGATAAAACAAGCCCTGGCCTTGAAATGAGAACTCAGCCCGATTCCTACCACTTGCCACCCTTAATCCTCCAGCCTATAACTTAAACTTTCTGAAACTGTTGGTTTTTTTTTTTTATTGGTCAAAGAGAAGTTGCTGCGCCCTCTTCAATTCCCCTCAGTGCTTGACAAGGATTCCACTGAGTTACAAAGATGTTTGCAAGGTCTCATCTTCCTGGGAATTGGGGCCGCTGTTTCCTGTTGTCTTGTTTAATTTGCCTATGCTTGGGAATAATATTATATTGGATTTTGGGGGAATTTTAGGGTCTTAGGGGATTTAGAACACAAGAATCAAACAGCTAATCATACTGGATATAACCAAGAAAGGCCCTTGTTCTGGGGTGATAAAAGTATAACTTGGAAAGAATGCTATGCTCATTTCCAGCAACTTATGCTAAATGTCACTGCAGATGGTGACTACTTCTAGATGACCTAGGAAAAAAAAAACACGTTGTTCCCACCTTAACTCCAGGCAAACAAGTCACAAACAAAGTTGTTAAGGCTAGAAAAATAGTCCCAACAGTTCAGACATCATTTGGTAATGCTTACTTGGTTAATGGAAAACTATGGCATCCTCCTAGGAAACCAGATTCTGGTCCCTTAGATTTAGACCCCCTTTATCTCCCACTGGCAGAACACACCCTGATTGGCATCAAGTATATTATAATGAAAAATGTACATGGAAGGCTCATCTCCCCTTTTTAGAATATTTAAAATATGTAAAACGCTGGCATTTGCTTGGTTGCTCTGAACAGCTTTCTTGGGCAGGACAGGCTAATGCTTACTGGGCAAAAGCAGGAGGTGTAACCTAGCAAGAGCTATTGTTCCTATTAAACTAATTATTAACCACATAGTGTAAGCTTATATGTTGTTCATAGAAATGACTTCAGTGCACGATGTTACCAGTAAAGATTATATGGAAGAATACTTAAAAATATTATGAAGAGTTGATAATATTTAATCTGCTAACATGTTTTGCCTATTGTCTTGTTGTTTGCATCAGTTTCCTTTTGTGTGGCCTCAAGATATTGTACTCAGGCTAGATGCTAACATATAAAAATGGTGTGTGGAAAAAATAAAGTCAGAACACAACTTAGCCTCAGATCACTGAGTCTGTGTTGCCTTGTTCTCCACCTCGCCGACGCCGTCCCAATCACCAGAGAGCACCAGGACCCTTTGTGCTAGGGCTGGACCCCGGCAAGAAGTGTATCTGCTAATAGCTCACCGTAAGAGTAGCAATGATGTTCTTCAAACTTACTTCACATACTTAAAAAGAAAAAGTAACGGTTCTCATTTTTGATTCAGGAAGGTTGGAGCCTCCAAAACTTCTGCAGCATCCATGAAAGTCACAGCGTAAGTGTGATAGAAACCTCAGTCTTTATCATTTACAATCTGTCACTCTATTCTAACCACTTCTTAATCATTAAACTAGGGACTTTCCCTGCTATGGAAACAGGGCAACATCAATGACCTCCCTCCCTTCTAAACACCAGGGGGCTACGGTTTCCATTTGGATTTTGTTGCAGTTGATGGCAATGGTACCAATCACTTGGCTGTTTACCTTGGGGGTTTGGCTTTTGTTTTTCTTTGTTTTGGGGGTCACCAGAAGGACATTTGAACATGCAGGCATGGGAGACGTGTGACATTAACAAAGTAACGCTGGTGGCTGTTGGAATTTTGTGCTCATTCCTGGTTGAGAGGATTCATTCTTCACGAGGTGAGGGGAAGCTAGCATTTTATAAGTGAACTAGAACGTATGTGCCATGTCACATCGATGACTTTTCTCTCTCCATATTTTTATGTAAGCCTTTTCATGCTGATATAAAAAAATCCAACCACCTCTCTCATCACACCAAAATCTAAGAGAAGAAAATTATTCTATTCTTTCTTGCAATTTAGTCAGAGTTTTGAATATCTTCAACCCAGAAATATTCCTGTTGTTCCTTGAAATCTTCCCTCAGCTGAACTCAGATTTGTGCATGAGAAATCAATCCCACAGATGCAAGACAAAAGGTCCCAAAACGTAAGTGCATTAAAAATCCTCATTTCTCTGGAATTATTGGACACCATGATTCATACTCTTCATGTGACAATTACACTAGAAAGCACTTTCATCCGGCCTTGGTCTCTACATCAGAAGGTCAGTGTTGATCCTCTGGAGGCCAAAGTAGATGAGGAAGAGAAGAACAGGACGAAGACCTAACCAATGGAGTCCATGCAAAGATGCGCCATAGAACTTAGGATCCACTGCTAACACCCTGTCTTCATACCCATCCATGCTATGGTGGAGACACTGAGACAGAAGGTAAGCCATTTACTGAAGGCCACACAGAAAGACCAGTTCTGACAGAATCAGGATTTGATCTCCTTTTCCCCAGAGAGGACACTTTTACCACGCAGGGTCTCACCAGTTTGCAGCATCTTAAAAATCCATAGCAGTCTTGCATACATTAGTTTGTACCTGACCTAGACTGAGTTCATTTCATTAGCAGTGATGGAAACATGGCCGAATGCTGAAGAGAACCCACTTGGTCAAGGCCATGTTCGCCATTTTCAATTTATACTGCAATTCCTCTTCAAATCTCAAATTTCAGAACAGGAGCTCACTTGGTAGGAGAAAGAAGGAGGTTGGGAAGGACTTCTAAGCACTGATTAATCTTCAAACATATGACTGTGAAAGGCAAATTGCTTCCTTATTAAGCCAGTTAGTGCTTCTCATTTCATACACATGTCAAACACTAATTGATGAAACTTTGGAAAAAGGATGGGATTAAAACAGCACCTGACTTTGGAATATCTTTGAGAACTGAAAATTAAAATGCACATAAAGGAATAGGGGGTAGAAGGAGCTCACACCCTCTCATTTCAAACCAACGCTCATAAAGACTCCTGTTCAAACTCCCACCTGCTTGCAAACTTAGAAGGCCGACATCCTGACTCAGCTTCAGATCATTCCTCACAAATCGGTCATCAGCCAGCCTTTGTTTGCTGGTTCTTATTCAGTGGTCTTGTGTTTGCACCACGTTCCACATAACAAATCCACCACTCAAAACCGGTTTGATGTGTATTTTTAATAAAGTTAATTAGGCAGCAGGCAGTTGGGGAAGCTTCTCTGCATAGCGTATTAGCAGTTAGGTAATTCCCCCAGGAGGAGTGGGAAGCACCCTGGGTCTTTAAAATCGCAGCTAGATCTTTATTGTCGGTGTCTTGTTCCTTAGCAATGTTAGCTTCAAGTGCACTGAGGAAAAGCTGGATTCTCTTGGAAGCAAGTGCTCATTCCTCGGCAAGGAGAGTCTGGGACCAGGTGTCTATGGGCGGCGACCCCACCCCATCCCGTCCTTGATGGGCCAGTTTCTTCACCACTGCAGCTCTCAGTCTTAATTAAGGTTCTGGGCTTTGCAGAAACCATTCAAAGTCACAGGGCTTTGTTACCAGCCCTTTGTTTCCATCTTCCTTTTTAAAGGTGGCTGAAATGTCGCAGTGGAATAACAGGGACTCCAGTTGCCTGTAGTAATTATCAGGCCTCTCCGACAGGACCTGCTAGAGTCCTTAGGGAGACAAAGGCTCCTACTGGTGCCTTCCATTGGGAACTAAAGACCCCGAGAATGCCAGAGGTCCCCGAAGCTGAAGGCTGCATCCTTGACGCTCTCCATTGAATACCTGCTTGTGATTTCTCTTAGTATCATTGTGATTGCTCTTTTTTTTTTAATTGTTTTAGTTGTGGATGGACACACTACCTTTATTTTGTTTATTTATTTTTATGTGGTGCCGAGGATCGAACCCAGGGTCTCACATGTGCTAGGCAAGCGCTCTGCCACTGAGCCACACCCCCAGCCCAGCGATTGCTCTTTAATGCAGAGAAGACCAGTCCCCAATCAGTTCAAGTCTGAAGAATGTACCAATTTAAAGGAAATGCAATTGTATGACATAAAATTAAACTAACAAATAACTGTCGATATCTTCAACAGGAATTTTTATCCACAAATCCACCTCTCATTTATTGTCTGAATACAAATTCAATAAAAATTGCCAGAAAATATGGTTCTTAAAGAGGTTTGTCTTTTTAAAAAGGCACTGCAACTTTTCTGTGGCTAAAAGGAACCACAATTTTTAAATAGAAAACATAAAGGTAAGTTTTAAATGAATCCAGGAGGAACTATTGCAAATTCTGAAATAGTAAAAAGTAAGGTTTTACTATAGTGATATCAAGATTCGGTCATTCCTTTCTCAAATACTTATTGCCCATTTAATACTCGCAAGGCCTGGAGTGGCAGTTAGAAGGGTACTCTGGGACCTGGTCCTCACTTAGCAAAATGAGGAGCCACTGGCAGGCAGGGTTTGAGCACAGGAGGGGGTGCTCTGCCACACTTTGATTTCTTTGGTGCTGGGGATTAAGCCCAGGACACAGCACCCCTGAGCTGCATCCCCAGCCTTTTATTTTTATTTTGAGAAGGGTCTTGCTAAGTAGCTGAGGCTGGTCTCTCACTTATGATCCTCCTGCCTCAGCCTCCTGAGGAGCTGGGATGAAAGGCGGGCACCGAGTTCTAAGAGTCTTTCTGGATGCTCTGTTGATAATGGACCATGGACACGCGGGGGCAGAAGCGGAGAGACCAGTTAAAGGCTAGGAGACCAGGGAGGCTCGAACAGGAGCAGGGGAAGGAAGCAGGCCTCCAGGACACCCTCTTCTGTCTCTAGAGCCTTAGACCTTGTTTCTCTCTGCAGAAGGCTCATTTGGCGGTGTTATGTGGCTTTTTATATTTCTCCCCGAGAGACCAGGAGCGCATGAAGGCAGACCCCCGCTTCCCCTCTAGGGCACACACCCTGCCCAGCTCAGACTCGGGCTGAATAAACAGGAAAAGCTTCCTCAGTGAAGATGCTGTGCGTGTCCCCTCAGGACAGCTCCCAGCAGGAGAAGGTGGGCAGCTCTCACACCCTCGCCCTCCCGTCGGGTGGAGCTCCTCACTCCTGGGTTGCTGGATGAGTCTTTGTTGAGGGGCAGACACTCCATGCACCGCGGGGCTGCAGCAGATCTCCCCGACACCCCACCCTGAATCGTGACAACAGAAATCATCTTTAAATATTGCCAAGTCTCCCCAGGGGACAAGATCACTCCTGACTGAGAACCACTGCGTGGCACCATCTCCCATAACCCTCAGGACCAGAAAACGGGTTTGGCAATTCAGTCCAGGAGAAGAGTCAGGGACCAGTACCCACGCCGATTGGCTACGAGAGTCCAGACCCGGATTCTAAGTACTGAAGTCAGCTTGCAGGGCTGACAGCAGCGGGGAGCCTGGGAGAACTCCATCTCAGGCTCCAGCGGAGGCCACTGACTCGAGGACACATTCTAACAAGATGCCTGGCCATCTGGGGGCACGAGACTGAAAAAGATTGGGCAGGTGACCCTTCTCTCCCAAGACTCCCTCTAATCTACTAAAATGCAGTTAGCTTTCTCTGCACAGGGAGGAATATCTCACATTGTCATGCTCGTGATCCTTTTATTTTCAACTTTCGCCTGTTTATTTGAAGCTAAGCCCACAGAGCGCTCTGGCCCAAGGGTTGGAGCAGTGCCTGAACTCGCCTCTCAGTGACAGATCCATGGCGGGAGCTGGTGGGTGACCCTTACTCCAACCACGGTGGCCCGTGTGCACGACCGTATCAGGCAATTCTGAGCTCGGCTCTCCAGTGCTTATGGCTTTGCAGTCTAATCACATTCCGCTGCCCCGCATAACCATCTTGCAATAATTTTGTATAGTTGTGATTTTCTAAAATATATAAGACCTCAGAAAATGTAGGTAGGCCTGTGGTTTCAATTGCTAAAGCAATCTTATTTTATGCTTGGTCTCAGATTTAAAAGAAATTTTAAAATACAAACATTTTAAACAAAAGTAACTTACTTAATCTCTCCCCATCCCCCTGACATCTTACTCTTGCTTTAGTTACGACGATGACAGTACACATGGTAAATATTGAAGAAAAAGGAGAAATAATAAGATATTTTCCTGATTTCGTATCCTGTTCAGCACCCATATTTAAAAATACACAGTGACTTTCTACAGCACACGAAAACCAGTGACAGCTAATTAGAGTCTAAAAGTTCCAATCATATCTTGACACAAAATATCCTCAATAAAATAAAATACAGCCTTGCCATGGATTCCCGTTCACCGAGGTTAGAGATGCACGGGGGTGATGCATACATTTGAAAGACAACTTTTACTGGGAGCCATTTTCAATTTAACTTCTTAGTATGAAACGTCCAGATGATGGGACAATGGAGGACTGGACGGCCCAACTCTGTCCAATGGAGGAACCCAATGACATGGGTGGCCTGTGTGTCCTACACTGCAGTGAGAAAGGAAGCCAAATCAAAGCAGAGGAGGTGGTGGAATGCAGTCCAAGGCAGCTTCCAGGGCCAAGGGCAATCTCTGGGGTCTCAGCTGGTCCTCAATCCACCAGAGAAAACCCTAACCAACCACCCTTCAGTTACCCAGGACTCCTTCTGCAAATTCTGGATAAGCTGAATTCCTGTTCTAAACAAGAGGGAAGGGGAGGGAACTAAAGGATGTTGAGAGAACTTTGTTTTTCATTTTCTTCTCAGTGTCTGTATGCAGAGTGAAAAACACAGGGGAGATTCAACTGAACTAAATGCAAACGAGCTTAGCATTTGCAATGATGTCAGCATCTGTACCTCTTTTGAAATATGCATGCAGAAAACATCACCTCCCCCACTGGGCAGCAGAGCTGTCCCTGCAAATTTATACAGGCTCAATAGCCCATGGAGACGTCATCTCACAATCTGATCTGACCTGTGAGCCTGGCTTCCTCCATTATCTCTGATTCTCTGGGGTCTGGCTGCCTTTATTTTATAGTTCTACATTCCACCAAGCTGAGTTCTTCTTGCACATTGTTAATTCTTTCTGCAATTACATAACCTTGAAACTATGAATATTCTCAAAGAACATTAAAGAAATTGATCCTTGGCTGACTTATTAAAAGAACGTGTGTGCTGCTTAGACATTTGTACATGCCTCTGAAGTCTTTCATTAATACACTTTTTCATGGAAATGGGAACATTCTAAAAAAATATTTAACAAAGAAAACAGAAGGAAAGACTTGGGACCACGAAAGAGAATAGAAGAGTCAGTCCAAACTAATCATGCTGTAGATGTGCCCACCAAAATGCCCTTAGCTATAGAAAATGCCTGTATTCTTCATTGTTTTTCCTTTGGTCTTTATTTCTGATGACTTTACTCTCAATTTGTGATGATAATGTCCAAAAAACTAACTAGAGGGATTCTTTAGTTTTTGCCCTCATGTTTGCCTCCCTAGATGATTTCTTCGACTCTTCTTAATAAATCTCTCTATTTATTTGTGCTTTCTTCCTACGGACTCAGGATGCAAATGTAGATGCCTATAAAGACACGATGAGTCCTGCCAACTCTTGGGAAATTCATTTTGGTTCCATATTATTGGCCCCTGGAGTGGCGTGTGTGGTAAGATACTTGTAGCCTTCATGCGTTCTGAGATTGAGGGGATCTGGCAACTCCCGTGGCAGTTAGGAAGGGGGCATCTCTTCCAATGGTCATCTGTAGGATCGCAGTGGCCTCTGGGTCTCCATTCCACATTTGTACATCGAGGGACTGAACCAGGGGTCTGTGTGTTCCATCCTGTTTTACGATTCTCAGATCCAATCTTAATGTCTTTTAGATTGCCATTTAAATTGAGCAAACATAAAATGTAAGGAAAAGGAAAGGTAAAATTTATAATGATGTGAGGTATCTCATTGTGGTTTCGATTTGAAGTTCTTTAATGATAAATGAAATTGAAAAGATTATGTACTTATTTGCCATTCCTTTATCTTTTTTTTTAAAGAAATGTCAAGTCTATTGCTCATTTTTAAATTGGGTCATTTGTCTTTCTATTGTTAACTTGAAGAAGTCCTTTATATATCCTGAATACTAAATAGTTATTAGATATATGATTTGCAAATATTTTCTCCATCCTGTAGTTTATTTTAAAACTTTTTTTATATAGTACTGGGCCTCAAACCCAGGGTGCTGCACCCATGAGGCATGCTCTCTACCCCTGAGCTACTTCCCAGCCCCTGAGCTACTTCCCAGCCCCATCTTTAATTTTCTTGATTGCATTTTTTGAAGAACAAAAGCAAAATTTATGAAGTCTAATTAACAACGTTTTTTTTTGGTTGCCTGTGAGTTTGGTTTCAAACAATCTGTCACCTTTCTGAGTCACGAATATGTTCCTAATGTTTTCTTCTAGCGTCTTCCTAGGTTGAGGCTCTTACCCTTGGGTTGCTGACTGTTGGGAAGTACCATTTGTATGTGAAGTAACAACCTATCTTTATTCTTTTCCTTAAGATTATTTGCTTCTGCCATTTATAGAAGGAACTTAGTTTTTTCCCCCACATAGAACAGTCTTGGCATCCTGTTTGAGAATCAGTTGGTTGGATGTTTAGATTTACTCCTGGACTCTTGATTCTCTTCCACTGACCCACATGTCTGCCCTGTGCCAGCGTCCATCTGCTTTGATTTTGTAGCTTTTCAGTAAGTTTTGAAAGAGAGATAGATGCTTCCTCTACCTTTGCTTTCCTTTTTCAATACCATAATGGCTATTCTGGGCCCCTGGCAATTCAGTATGAATCTAAAGATTAGCTTTTACATTTCTTCCAGGAAGGTTATTGATTTTGGTGGGGTTACCTGGAGGGTCGCCATCTTAACAATAGTGTCTTCCCATACGTCAGCCTGAGGAATTTTCATTTAATTTGGTCTTCCCTAATTTCTTTCAGCCAAATTTTATGGTTTTCAGTGTATAAGTTTCCACCTTTGAGAAGATCTGAATACATCCCTTCAGAATTTGTACCTTGCACTCTGATCCCTAGTGTCCTGGTATTAGGAGGCGAGGCTGTTGGGATGTGATTAGATCAGGAGGACAGAGCCCCTGGAGAGCTGCCTCCCGCTTCATCCTAAGGTCTGTGCATGCTGGATGAAGAAATGGCCGGCCATGGACCAGGAAACAGGCTGTGGCAGACTCTGAAATCCACGGGATCTGACCTGATTCCTGCCACAGAGCATGGGAGGAGTACCTTACAATTCATATTGAGTCTCTTTGATAACTCCTGGGTTTATGCTAATGCACTTTTTTGGGCCAGGGGCTTAGATAGACTCAGGATGGGGTTAGGGGGTTGGAGGGTTGGAACTTCCAACTCCATCCACTAACCTCTTGCGGGCAGGAGGGAAGCTGAAAATCCTGCTCTACAAATACTCTTAAGCAGCAAGATTTTGAGCTTCCAGGTTGCTGGACACGTGGAGGTGTTGCAGGGTGACTCTCCCAGAGAAGGCCCTGGTTCCACAGCCCACTTCCCCACCAGACCACGCTGTGGCCGTCTCTTTATCCGGCTGTTGGTGTTTCATTTGTTACAGGCTTTATAACAAATCCACAAAAGTAAGACAATGTTCCTGAGTTCTGTGAGCCCCTCTAGCAGATTAACTGAACCAAGGAGGGATCACAGGACACTGGGTTTGTAGCGGGTTGTCAGGAGTGTAGGTGACAACCAGCTACTGTGGTTAGCATGTGAGTGGCAGTCCTGTGGGACTGAGCCCTCAACCTAAGGGGTCCAGCACTCTCTCTTAGTTGATGGTATCTAAAACATATTGAATTACAGGACACCCCTTGATGTCCACTGGAGATTGCTTGCTGTGGGGAATACCCCTTCCTACCCACCACCCACACACATTTACCTGGTCACATAAGTGATCTGTGTTGAGTGTGGGAGTAGAAATGAAAAATGATTTGTTTTTCTTTTGTATAGAACCCCTAATCTTAGACATCCCAACCTCCAGAAAAGGGATACATAAATTCCTGTTGTCTGTTGGATACCCAATATGTGGTGTTTCGTTATACTAGTGTGAATGCACTAAAACAACATACTTGGTTAAATTTATTCTCAGGTATTTTATTCTTTTGGATGCTAGTAGAAATCAAATGTCTTCTTTAATTCCATTTGAATTGTTTCTTGCTGGTATATAGAAACACAGCTGAGTGCTCCGTGCTGATCACGTGCCTTACAATTTTGTGGAATTTATTAGCTCTGATACTTTGTTGTTGTTGTTGTTTATTTGTTAACTTGTTTTGTGGATTCTTTGGGATGCACCACATTTAGAATCATGCTACCTATGAACAGAGATAAGTTTACTTCTTCCTTTCCAACTTAGAGGTCTTTTATTTCTTTTTCTTGCCCAATTGCTCTAGCAAGGACATTTAGGACAGGGTCACCAGCAGCGGCAAGTGCTGAGTCTTCTTGTTTTACTCCTGATCTAAGTGGGAGAGCTTTCAGTATTTCATGGATGCTAGCTGGAAATTTTTTTAAAAGCCCTTTTTGGTTCTAAGGAAGTTCCTTCCTATTCAGAATTTTTGTGTGGTATATTTTATCATGAAAGTGTGTTGTAATATCCTTTCTATTCAGATTTTTTGTGTATGTGTTTTGTCATAAAAGGATATTGTCTATCGATAGGATGATCTTTTTGTTTGAGCTGGTTTGAGACAATTTCTGTCACTGCCAGTTGTCAACACCTTTTATTTTTCTCGTTCTTTTTTCATACAAATTGGTTCAACAGTTGGTGGATGCATTTCAGTGACTACAAACAGGCAATTTAAACTAAACCACAAAAAAGCCCTGAGAAAGGACCTTCCTAAAGTACTGACTCTATTAGCTTCACTCACACAATTATGTAAATCTTGATTTTCATCAAGCTACAGAAGGTTGTGTGGCCTGAAACAACAGGAACTGTAGCTTATTTGTGGTTTTGTTCTAGCATGTAGGAATGATGCTGATGCAAACGGAGCTGAGAAAACGCATCATTTTTTTTTCTTGGTGTGATTCACTCTTTTTTGTTCTGAAGCTATGAGACAACCTTTGTTTTAGATGAATTCCCTTGGGGACCTCACTGGCTTTTGGCAGATCTTGTCTAAAGTCTGAGGCCTCGGTAATTAATTTTTCTGGAGAAACATTTATTGAGTGAGAAGAAGAAAAGTTTGATGCAACATTAAATACTAATAGCAGCATATGAAGATGGAAGCCAGAGAAGTTTTCGCATTCCTCTCGTCTGAAACTTCTAATACATCTTCCTTCTCTGGTAATATTGAGGGAAGATTGAGAACTTGTGGAATGCAAGTGTAGAAACTGAGAAGATCAGGAATGGGCCCAGTTCCATCCAGCAGTGTCCTCGGGAGCTCCTCAGTTCCCTCTGCCTTCTCATTTACTCACTAATTCTTCCGACATCCCCCCCCCAAAATAGAAATGATTCCCAACCCAACACCTTGCCTTTTCATGTGACAGATAAGTATCAGAAAAGCAATGTAGTCATTCCCTTAAATTTTCTTTTCATCTTTCACATTGAAAAACATTTGTTTTATTCTTAATTTTCTTTATTCTTTAAATGAGAACAAGGGCTGGGGATGTAGCTCAGGGGCAGAGGACCTAACTAGCATGCGTAGGGCCCTGGGCTCAAGCCCAAGCATTGTCAAAGACAAAAACATAGCATCTCTGATTATCCCCAGTGCCACTAAAAAGGACAGCAACTTTGGAAATGATGGTAACGAGTACAGGTCAGAGTGAAGAGGAGGAAGAGCCAGAATGGAGAAGGAAGCTGCTTCCTGACATGCTCACATGGATGGATCAGGTCAATGCTCAGGGATATCTTGGAGAGAAAATGAAGCACTCCTCCCACCCTCCACTTTCCAAAATATCTCTATAATTATGTGCCCATCATTTTGTTAGTTCTGACTAGTGGATTTGTAAGATTCTTGTAAGAAAAAGAAACATGATGATTATAAGAGATGCCATTTGTTCTGTTTATAACAAAGTCCATTACCATCACTACCAGAGCCTGAGAAATAATAAGAACATTAGAGTACTTTCTACCATTTGCCAGGAGCGGATCATGAGGATCTTTTCCCACAGAGAGATAAAGGGCCATTATACTTATTGTTCACCACCCTCCAAAAGGAAAAAAGAAAAAAAAAATCCCAAGTAATTTCCTGTAACAGACTTAAAACCTATTCCCCTCCCTAGCCATTTAATATGATAAATTCAAAGACTTTTAGAACGAGAATGTACTAGAAGCCCTAATTGTTAAAATTGGATTTTTAGCAAAGCTTTTACATTTTCTCTCAGTGCTCAGTAGGATTAAATATTCATCAGATGAAACCAAGACATATCTGCAAAAACCAGTGCCCTGAATGTTTATTCCACAGCTCTTGGGGCATTTACACTGCTAACAAGGTCCTCCCCGGTGTCAGTGGGATGTGAAGCATCTGATGTTCAGTGGCCATGCTGGCTAGCCGCTGCAGAGGCTGGCCACTCCACTTGCATTGTGCATTGTGGAAGGTCATAAAAAGAGACCGGTGCCACTGACCTCTTGTGCTGTCCTTGACCCAACCCATGCCACTGCTCACCTCTCACTTCTAGCAGGATCAGAAAAATCAGCAGAGCTTGGACTTGTACACCAGAACTTGTACACCAGAACAAGCTGACAATCACTAATAAATAAACAGATGCAACATGTAGTAGAATCCACGAGACTGGCTTTAAATATTAATGCAGTACCCTGACAGCATGCATAAAATTTAATAGGATACGTTGCTGCCCCACTGAGGGTTTTATTGCTATCATCCATGAAATCTCTTTATAAAATGCTCATTTTTTATATTCACTTTATTTTAGTTTTAGAATATTTATGCATACAAATACTGACATGTCCATTCAAACCAATGGCTCATATTCTAAAAAATGATTAATAAGCAGTATTATAAACCAATTCTGATACTCCAAGTCACATCACAAGAAAAGGTGACTTATCCTAGAAATTTGGTAGGAGTTTTCCAAAATAAATGCCAAATTTTCCCCGGCACTATTACCAAACCCTTTATTAATTTATATCACAACTGGTTCATATTTTGGTGACCTTTCTTGAACAAAGTCTTTTCAAAAGTCAGAAGCATTCTTCACCCTCCTGCTGTGGTTCATGCTTTTGTGACTGAGCTGTTACTAGGAGTGTTCCCTTTGTGGCATGCTGATGCCTTTGCGGGTGGCCGTGGGGTGTGGGACTTCCCAACTTTGAGCTTGGCTCATTTGCCAACTCACTGGAAGTTGGAGTCAACAAAGCCCCGTAAGCTCACAGCAGAACCCAGGAACCAGAACTTCTTTGCCCTAAAAATGTGCCTTCTTTCTGTTGTTCTCAGTGACCGTCCCCTTCATAGCATGCCCTTCCAATGTGACTGGACTTCAGGGTTATAAAAAGGATCTGAAGGTTGGAAATCCATGGAAGGGTTCAGTGTTGCCGCTTGGGTACAGTAAAGGGCTTGACTTCTCGTGACTGAACCATTTCAGTTCTGAAGAAGAGGCCGCCTGGAGTTCACAGCTGAAGAGATGTGGGGCGGGCAGTGCCACGACCACCTCGGCCACGGCCACAGCTCAATCGCCGCTGCACGCTGTGCATGCATCGCCTCACACAGTAGAGGGGCCCATTGAATCTCAGGACCCACGACATCATATTGTGATCTTCTGGGTTTCACATAATGTTAACATAGACAAAATCCAGGTATTGAAATATCAATTAGCACATTTCATATTTTAATATAAACCTAAAGCCTCTGTAGAATGTATTTCAAGCGCTCCAAATTTTACTTTTGGAGCGAGCACTTTATATTCACATTTTATATTCATATTCATGCTAGTATTCAGGACTCCAAGGGGCGTGGGAGCCAGGTTGGGCTTGGAGGAGCATTGAAGCCAGAGAAACAGTGGTCACACAATTCTACCGACGAATAGATGATCTGTGAACTACTTGACATTGGCATGGTGCATTCAGACTGGAAAGCCAGTTGCAGGTGTCCTTCTGCATTCGCATCTTTTCCTGCAGTCTCCTAGGTCAAGGGTACATTTACAACGACCTTGATTATTACAGTTGTAAAGCGAGAAAATTTAAATGATGCCCAAGGTCATTTTCAGCTCTAAATCTCCACACATCATTTTTAGTGAATGCCAACAACAAAAAAGTAGAGAGTTGAATGTTTTCCTTTGTTGATTTCAACAACCATTTCTGTAGTGTGAATGAGGTGCCAGCCACTGTTCTGGGGTCAGGATACATGGCAGTAGGTAGCGGTCTACATCACAGAGCTTAAATACTAGCAGAGTAGGAAGACAAAAAGCAAATCCACAAATTAATGTAACTGTCATATCAGATTGTCTGGTTGCTACCAAAAAAAAATTTTTTGCAGAATAAAAGGGAATAATCCACTTAAAAATAGGATCTCTTTTTTTAGAATTAATTGTTCTTTACCTTGTTTCTGATGTCTTTCATATTTTTCACTTGATATATTCTGAGGTTTTTATTTTTCTTACAATTATATCCATTCTTTGGTTTCTTGAACCTACTTTAAAATGGGGAATCTACCTTAGATTGTTCTGAAATATAACCAAATTTACTCCCTCAGAGGGATTAAGTACAATAATGCTACGTGCTAAAAGGCTTTAACACAAGAAAAAAAACTATCATTTTTGATGCTCTTGGCAATGCAGATGAAGAGGCAAAGACAATAGAAGGGTAAATGAGATTTAAAGCATGGATTTGGCCACATAAACGGGATGTTTGTGTGGACTTCCCTGTGGCTCTTGTTGTTTGGGGAGAACACTGTTGACGCCAGGGTTCTTGCTTCCCTGAGGACGGTCCTGGTGTATCTGCCTGGCCCCAGAACTGGGTTCCTAGGACATCGCCCCGCCCTGCCTGAGCGGGGTGCTGCAGCAGGAGGCTCCCAGGGGCCAGGCCAATCAGAGCCTTCTTTTCAATATTTAAAATAAAGGGACCTGGAAACAAGGCATTGCTCTTCTGAGTCTTGAAATGACAATTGTTTCAAAGAGGTGTCTGGGCACGCTCACAGGAAGTCCCCGTGTGGAGGAATGAACTTCCTGACGCTTTATTATCCATCTCCATATTTCTGTTTTTGTTCTGTTTTGATTTGGTTCCAGAAGATAGCCTGATATTATTCAAAAAGTTTCAGCTCTGGCTGAAGCTCGTGGGGACTCTTTAAGCTTCTTTCTGCACCAGGCAGACTTTTGTATGTAAGTGCCATTGGAAATCTGGGCATATCTGTATTTGACACCCATGAATGGTGTCGACATGCAAAACGTAGACTTTTGATTAATAAGATTGTTGCAGTTCTGTTCTTCCCAGGCCTGAGTTGCTTCTGGCTTCCCTCAGACAAACACAGGAGGGACACAGGCGGGCCCCTCTCTTCCTCCTGCCTGATCCCAGGACTGTATCTGCCCAGAGGACTGCTTGGAAAAATGCAAAAGATCTCTGAGACTTAGAGCAGGTTCAAAAAACAAGAAGATCAAAAATGAAGTTAATTCAAAACATGAAGTACCTTCAAGATCCAAATGTCCAATGTGGTTGCCATTAGCCACACGGGGCTGCTGAGCACTTGAACTGCAACTGATTTCAGTGCACTTGAAAGATGCACTTCTCACGAAAGAAACATCTGATAGCAAAAACTTATTCTAGAAGAAAAGCTGATCATTTTTATGCTGCTTTCATGTTGAAGTGATAATATTTTGGACATTATAAGTAAATAAAATGTTACTAAAATTAATTTTACCCATTTCTCTTTAATTTTTAATGGGACTACTAGAACATGTCAGATTGCATAGAGGGCTCGCATGAGCTTTCTATTAAGCGGTACCGTCTCTAGCCCCTGTGGAAGGACAGGACCCTGCTCTTTAAAGGGGAAATGGGCAGCTGAAAAGCCTCCCTTGAACAGCTACCAAATGATGACACAATAAAGTGCAGCAAAACCTGACACGCAGACCGAGCGTAGGCTTCTGCTCTTCACCTCCCATCCTGCAGGAGCCCACGTGGAGACGGCCTCTCCCGTCTCAGGCCCTTGGTCCCCTGGGGCACGTCAACATTTTAATCCTAGTGATTCCCACATCTTTCCTCTGCTGGGAATAGAAGTGAATGAGGTAATCCTTATTAGTAATTTTTATCCGTGTCATGAACTCTTTATGAGGGTTTTTCTAAGTCACAAAACGTAAGTGTGTAGATCTTGATGCAATTTTAGGTCAAGTACTCTAACTGCAAGGTCTGGAAAAAGTCAGTCACCAGCAGTCACGCAGTGAACATTAGAGGGTGTCCCCTTTGACACAGTGTAACATAGTGTCACAGGCTAAAGGCTCTCCCCTCTGCAATGGAAATAAACTCTGAGGGACTTTAAATGGCTTTAGATGACCCATTGGGAATTGTATCTACTCTTTTCCAAAATAACTCCTCTTTTACTCCTTATTTCCAAACCTAGCTCGATTTTTCCCATGATACCTCTTACTACCTGACAGTATCGTGTGTTTGTTCCCATATCTAGTTCTACAATGTCAGATTCTGTGGACGGGGCACTCTTGAGTTCCCTGCTGTCCCTCTCCATCGATGCGTCTCTATTTTCAAATAAATGCCAATCAGTGAATGAACAAGGGCCACCTTCACGGACACCCTGTTTCTCTCCTCTACAGTCGCTGCTCACCACGCTGGTGGCAGCACCTCAAGCCCACTGCACTTAGGAGCCAAGTTGCCACTGAGTCTCCTGCTGCTGTTCACGCTCCCTGTCTGATCCTGTGGAAGCCAACTTTCATCTGAGCATTTCCAGTAGGAAAGGAGAATTTGAAGTAGTAGAAAAAAATCAAGATCTACTCAATTGGATGTTATTTTTTATTCAAAATTAACTGTGTTAGATGAAAATTAGCTTAGATATTATTCTTGCCCTTGCTTCTTATCACCTTTCAACAAACTCAAAAAGAATAGGATACCATTTAGGAGTTTACCTTCTCTTCTTTGGTTTTCTCTGCACGTGAGGCTGAGTATTTAAAATTTCTCTATCTAAGGCTTCATCCATTCTCTAAGACATCTGCCATTCTAGCCTCTGTCTAAAGACTGTCTGGGCCTTCACGGTGCTGGCAAGCAGTAAGCCAGTATGCACAGAAGTCCCAGGCCTTGCGGGGGCCACCAACTACAAAGGACACAATCTGGCTTCTGGCCATTGCAAGTTTGTGGCTTAGAACCTCTCCACTCATGTCAACGATTTGGGATGAAGCCCTCAGTCACTAAGTCCTCTCTGACTTTCTTCCCCTCACTTCAGAGCAACAGCTCTTTCCTCTCTCTTATCCAGATCACCTTCCTCCTGACACTCTCAGATAATAATTTATTTTTCCAAGATCACTGTGAGAGGTCGTTTCCCTCTACCCCTGAGAGATGACATTAAATACAGAGGTAAATATTAATATTTTTCATTGGGCTCATCCATAAATTACAAAACAGAGAATTTTCCATTTGATCTCAGTGATGATTTATTAAATTTATATTTCTTTAGCACTTTGTACTTTTCAAAAATACCTAATCGATTAATCAGTTTTTAGTATGAATGGTGCAAAGATTCTGGGGGTACAATATGCATGAGAGATGAACTGTCTAAAGCCCAGAAAGAACAATGATAATAAAAACCCGTCTAGGGAACACACAATTTAAATAGCAGGGCTCAAGCAGGCAAGGGATCAGCATGAGTGGGGTGGGAGAGGAGAGGGTGGAGTTGGGCATGGTGGCAGGTTTCCATCCAGGTGGGTGAGTAGGGTCCTGCTCACTGAGGTGGAAGGGGTAGGGAAGGGGTGCGGTTCACACCACAGGTGTTCTGGGATATCTTACCACCAGTGTGGGTTCACTTACCACCAACACAGTTCAAAATCTGCATCTCCTGACCACTGCTTCCAAAGTTAGACACAGAGGAGGCTGCCAACAGGAAGCTCCATTGGGATGCCCCAACAGCTCTTCTAAAAAGAAACTCACTTTCTTCTCTCCAAGCCACTCCTCTTCCTACATGCCCAACCTCAGGGAATTTCTTCATCTCTTAATCAGAAACTGAGCATCTATTATTTCTTCCTCTCACTCATCCCCTACTTTCAGCTCATCACCCAATCTCGTGGATTCTCTTTAAGGAACACGTCCACTTCTCTCCATGCCTCTGCTCTCCGAATTTCTATAGACCATAATCTCACTCGAGGGTTGTGGAGCCACCTCAGTTCCCTTCCTTCAGTCTTGCTCTATTTCATTTTAATTTGCCCTTCAGTCTTGTCAAGTTCATTCACGTTTCTAAATCGCATTGCTGAAACTCAGCTTTGCCATTGCAAACTCGTACACAGCTCTCCATTGCTTTCAGCAGATTAGAGCTCCTTAACATGGCCGGCTGGTTTTTGCAAGAGATGCCCTTGTCCCTCTCCATCCTTGTCTCCCAACATGGCTCTTCTCTCAACTAAGCCACACCACTCATCCATCACCAACATGCCCCTCATCATTGTGTCCACACTGAATCACCTCTAATAGCAGGTAGGTAAAGTCATACAGGGATGAAAAGTTGTTTATGGATTTGGAAATTACAACCTTAACAAGAGTAATTAAGGAATGGAGTCAGAAAACAAATTACAATGCTTCAGATATTAAGCATCAGAAACAATGGGATAGTGGTCACAAAAAGAATAGATAACTTGTCAAGCTCATCAAGTGTTGACTAAATTAACCAGGTACTAAGTACCGAGCACTTAACAAGGTAGGTGAATGCAAAACTCCAAACCGCTCCTGGCTTCTAGCAAGACTTAGCTTGAAGAAACCGTCAGGAGTTCCCCAATCTGAATCTGGTCAATTGGTATCAGGAAAGGACATTGCCAAGAGAGCAGAGATGACCAAGCAATCTTGTAATATTAAAGTATAAAAAGAGGGGATGGAAAACAACAATCAGTTAGACTCATGGAGGAGGAAGAATTGGATCATGGAGACTGTGTTTGCCATGTCAAGTACTTCGATCTGATATTTTTAGGAGATAAAAGGCCATTGAAAGGCTTAGGGAGGAAGAGAAATGGCCCTCAGTTTTCGTTCCTGATGGATGGCTCTGGTGCAGGGTGGAGGAGAACTTTAGGGGAAAAAGACTGACAGGCAGAGAAGACAGGGTAGGTAGGAAAGCAGAGAAACTCAGAGAGGAGACAGAATCCAGATCTACCTGAATCTGTCCAACCCCCTGGTTAACTGCAGTGCTAGACATTGTTAGTCCATGCCTATAGTCTAGGTTGCAGAAAAAGAGAGAGGAAAGCAATGCATGCTTGTTGGAACTAATTTAATGGCCAATTTGTGAGCAGAGCACAGATTCTTCACTTGGAGCTTAGAGTGCTTGGAATTGGCAGCCCTGAAATTTTCATTTTTAAAGGATTTCAATAGAAGCAGATTACGTGACCAATTAAGCCGTGGACTGTGGGCTGAGGCAATAGTATAAACTGGTATTTTTTGTTTAATAGATAAAGAAATAAGCACATGTAGTCTGTGTGTATACACGAGGTAGTATGTACATGTGCATTTCCAAGATTTAGACACTGGGACACAAGACTGACACTCAGATTTTGGATTCTAAATATCTTTAAAGCATGAATGAGGCCTCTAAAGAAAAGTGGCCAGTTCCAAGACCAAATCAGGGAAAATACACGACAAGCCTGAACTATCCATGCTTCCAAGAGGTAAGAAAGTGCTTAAAAGGAAGAGGCCACATCAAAGGTCACAGATGCCAAAAACAGCTCCCAAAGAACAAGCCAGAATCATTTGAACAATAAAATAAAGAGCAGTGATACTGGATTACAACCACAGAATAAGTGACACCCATGAGCCCATACTTATAAACATGAATACTGACTAAATCAATTCCATACACAATTATGATTAATAGATGTAGAAGGAATGAGAACACAGAATCATCATGAAACCAACACCAGAGTAGTGATTGCTTCTAGCCAGACCTCCCAGTGGATGCTAAAAATTACTAAATGAAAGTTTCAAGAGAAACAAGCTATCTGTACAAGCTCAAGGTGTGTTCCCCCCAAATATTTATTCATTGGTTATAAAGAGAAAATAGTAACATTACAATGGAGAAACCCAGCAGACATCACTGTAAGTAAGTAATCAAGGCAGCCTCACCAGGAGTGAGGCCTGGCATTGCACATTCCTTAATGTGACTCCCTGTTTATGGTTTGTTGTGAGATGTCCCCAAAAGCTCATGTGTGAGACAAGGCCAGAGTGTTTAGAGATGAATTGATCAGGTTACCAGAGCCTAAACGAAATCCGTGAATTAATCCCCCGATAGAGGTTCACAGAGTGGTAACTGAAGGCAAGCAGGGAGTGGCTGGAGGAGGTGGGTCATTGATGGAGTGCCTCTGGGGTCTACAGTTTGTGAACTGAGCTTAGTCTCTCCCTCTCTCTGCTTCTTGAAGCAATGCCCTGAGCCACTCTCTTCTGCCACACTCTTCTGCCAAGATGTTCTGCCTCCCCTGGATCCCTGAGGAATGGAGCCAGCTGTCCATGACTGAGATCTCTGAAACTATGATCCCCAAAGAAACTTTGATCCCCAAAGAAACTATGATCCCCAAAGAAACTATGATCCCCAAAGAAATTTTTCCTCCTCTAATTGTTCAGGTCTGTTGGTCACAGAATGAAAAAGCTGACTAAAACACCCTGAGAAGATCACAGTGTCACTCCTGTGGGGCTCTTGCCAAAAACAGGTGTGGCCAATCTGACCATGAGAAGGCAGCAGGAGAGCCCCAGCTGGGGAACATTCTGCCAAACCACTGCCCAGTGCTCTTCAGTCCATCAGGTGGAGGGAAGGCTAGGGAATGGCCACAGACTAGAAGGCACTGATGCTGACTACACTGTAGGACGCTGGTTGGGTCACAGAACAGAGAAGGACATTAGTGGAAAAGAACAGACAAATTTGTAATTCACTCCAAAATAATTCAGCAGTGTTAATTGCCTGGTGTTGGTGAGTATAAACCAGATAGTGCTCTTGAGCTTGGTACATAAGATGTCAGCTTTAGGGGATGTGGGGATCTATTTTTGCAACTTTTTTTCTAGTCTAAAATTATTTTAAATTATAAGCTTAAAAGGAGTGGTGGCTGATGCTGGGGATGCAGTTCAGTGGTAGAGCACTTGCCCAGCACACATAAGACCCTGGGTTGAAGCCCCAGCACTGAAAAAAAGTGATTTATCAAGCCAGGCACAGTGGCACATACCTATAATCCCAGTTCTGCAGGAGGATCAAAAGTTCATGGCCAACCTGGGCAACTTGGTGAGACCCTATGTCAAGTGAAAAAATAAAAGGGTGGATTGAATGAAGAAATTAAGGAAGACTTAGAAGATAGAAAGACCTATCATGTTCTTGGATAGGCAGAATTGATGTTGTCATAATGGTAATACCACCAAAAATATTCTACAGATTCAATGCAATCCTCATGAAAACATCAATGACATTCTTCATAGAACTAGAAAAAAAGTCCTAAAATTCATTTGGAAGAATTAAAGATTCAGAATAGCCAAAGCAAATCTGAACAAGAAGAACAATGCTGGAGGCATCACAATACCTGATCTCAAATTATACTACAGAGCTTTAGTGCAAAACAACGTGGTATTGACATCAAAACAGACATGAAGACAATGTAATAGAATAGACACAGAGACAAACCCACATACTTACAGTCATTTGATCCTTGACAAAGGTGCCAAAAAACAGAGACAAACCCACATACTTACAGGCATCTGGTCCTTGAAAAAGGTGCCAAAAACATACATTGGAGAAAAGATGGGATTTTAACAAATGGCGGTGGGAAACTGGTTATCCATAAGTAGAGGAATGAGACTAGATCCTTATCTCTCACCTTGCATGAAAGTCAACTTGAAGTTGATCAAAGATTTAGGGATTAGACCAGAAACACTACAACTACTAGAAGAAGACATAGAGTCAACTCTCCAATGAATAGGTGCAGGCACTGACTAGCTTCATAAGATTCCTAAAACTCAAGAAATAAAATCAAGAATAAATTAGTGGGGTAACATTAAATTAACAACACTGGAGATTTCACATCACTGCAGTTAGAATGGCAGTCAAGAATACAAATAATGGTAATTGCTGGCAAGGCTGTAGGGGAGCAGATACACTTATGCATTGTTGGTGGGACTGCAAATTAATGCAATCACTTTATAAAGTAGTATGGAGGTTCCTCAAAAGACTAGGAATGGAACAACCATAGGACCCAATATCCCACTATTTGGTATTGATTCAAAAGAACTAAAATCAGCATGCTATCGTGATATAGGCACATCAATGTTTACAGCAGCCCCATTCACAATAGCCAAGTTATGGAACCAGCTGACATGCCCATCAACAATGGAACAAGAAAATGTGGTCTATATACATGGTGGAGCTCTACTTAGCCATAAAGAATTTCATTCTTCTAGTAAATTTGCTGGTAAATGAATGGAGCTGTAGAACATCATGCTAAGTGAAATAAGCCAGCTTCAGAAAGTCCAGAGTTGAATGTTTTCTCTCATATGCAGAAGCTAGTGAGGGAGAAACATAGAAATTAAAAAGGGGATCTCAGGAAAATAGAAGAGAGACCAACAGAATGGAAGAAGGGGACAGAGAGGAAAGGAGAATGAGATGGTATAGGGAAGTACTGGGGATTGAAATCTACCAAATTTTGTGAGACCCATGTACAAATATACCACAATGAATCCTTCCTATAATCATAATGCAACAGTTAAAATAATAATATTATTATTATAATAGAAGGGAGATCAGTAGAGTAAGAAAATCAGGTGGGTGGAGGAGGGAAGGATATAGGGAAGGAACTGGGTAATGAAGTTGATCAAGTCATGTTATATAAATGTATGAATTCTACATAATGAGGCTTACTATTACATACAATTGTAATGCACCAACAAAAACTATGTAAAAGACCTGGGGATGTGGATTAATGGTGGAATGACCCTGGGTACAATCTCTGGTGCGCACAAAAAAGTCATCCCCATATCAAGTTAAGTGTTTTCTTCCCTCCATCTTCTGTACTGAGCCCCAACTCACCTCAACAGGAGGGAGCCCAGTGGTCTGCTCATGGTTTAAAATGAGCTCCTTGGAACTATAAACATTGTGAGCAGGGACGCAAGAGACTCTAAAGGGGCTGGGGCTCTTCCAGATCAGGTTCTTTAATAGACGGAACTCCAGACTCAAAGGACAAGCAGAGGTAAGCTCCTGGAAAAGCCAAGTGACCAAGGACTAGCGCAGTCCAAGGCCCCCATTTGAGAACCAGTTCTGCCTTTACATCTTACTGGTTAACAGAGCCACTACAAAATCTGACGTCACAGGGTCTTTGTGAGAATTTCTTGAAACGGTGAGTTTGTGGATGGCATGTTTGTGCTCCCCACAATTAATACACTAAAACCCTGAACCCTAGTGGAAGGGGAGGCCTTTCGTTGGGAGGTAATTAGGTTCAGGTGAGGTCAAGATGGAGGGCCTCACCTGATGGTCTCAGCACCCTTGTAAGAGAAGAAAGAAGTCAGAGCTTTCTCTCCAGCATGTGAGGACACAGCTCAAGGTCACCTGCAAACCAGGAGGGCCTCCACCATGAACCAACCATGCTGGCATCCTGATCCCAGAGGGCAGCCCCGGAACTGTGGGGGATAGGGTTGTGTAGACCACCCAGTCCACAGTATTCTGCTTCAGCAGCCCTCACAACTGGATGCTGTCAACCCCAAATTCAAGATGGCAGTGAGGACGTTCTTTGAAATACAGGTCTGCGTGAAAGGCAGTCCCCTGACACTCTGCCGCAGTTGTTTTAAGTGGGCTGTGGGGAGAACAGAAGTTCTGCGACCCTTCTGACTGGCACAGAGCACCACCCTTTATCTGGCAGCTGTTGAAAACAGCCACTGGGATTCAGGAGCCTCCTACTGCAACAGATTGACAGGCTGTGAACCCCGAGTCTGACAGTTGTTAATAATGTCTGAAGAGAGCTGCGAGCCAGGAATCCTTCACGGAGAGTTCCGGCACTGTCCTGCTTGGCGTCTAGCAGGGTGACGCTGATAGGTGAGCTTCAGTCCCCACACGATGAGCCACCAGCCCCAAGAAGTCTCTGCCAGAGCCTCACATCAATGGGGCTCCCCGCAATTCCCTTTCCCAAAACCAATGGCTATTTCTGTTGACAGTCGGTGAAAGCGTGACGTTTTTTCTGGGGCTCCCCAGACAGTGTCCTGGCGTCCCTCCCACCCCTTTGGCCACCCCTTGGAGTCTTCCATCCACCTCCTCAATGTTACTTCCTTAAGAATGTTAGAAGCCCTTCCCTCCACCCCTGCATATGTTTTCTGTGCCGGCGGGGGAAGGCCTGTGTGTACGCCCATGCTCCCTGCTCTGGACACCGACATCTTTGCTCTGTTCATTACAATGAGCCTGTCTTTGCACTTCCAGCTGCTTTGCAATCCATTTTCTGCAAGGTAGCCACAAGTCATCTTTCTAAAGGACCAATTGCACGGCGCCAACCTCTGGCGCCAGTGCTGGGAAGAGCTCCTCACTGACCTGGGGATGAAGCAGTGACGGCTACTTTATCATCTCCGTGATCTGACCCCACTCAGTTCTGCCCAGACCTTGCCCACTCCTTCCGCTGCCCATGCACTCCACAATCTTGCATATTTCTTTCTGTTCTATTATCTCTAACTGGAATTTTCCATTATGGAAAACACTGTTTCCATTATGGTTTAAACACTGTTCTATGCTTGTAGGTGCTCGGTAAGTAGTTGTTAAATGAATTAATGAATGAATAAAAATGGTTACCTTTCAAAAGGCAAGTCACTGTAGAAATTAACAATTTAAACTCAAAAGATATCAGCAATTGGCCACTGTAATTTGAGTACAATAAAAAAGGGAAATCAGTATTAAAATGATCCTCCTACTGTCATATTTTAAATAGGTTTAAAAACATTTTGAAAGCATGACCACGAATTTAGTACTAAAAGAATGTGCAATCTTATTTCCTGCAAAGCAAACTGAAATCATTTTGATCCCAGAAATATAAAATGTGTAGCGTGGACATTTTTATAACCACACAGTGGAACAAAACGCCTCTTGCCCATTCAGTTTTGTAGAGGGAAAAATACTTACTTGGTTCGTAAGAAATTAAAAGAAATTATTGACTCAAGAGTTGAAACACAGCCTCTTGGTGGAGAACAAAGCGTGTTTCCTCTATTATAAAGCATATCCATGGAGATAGGAGCAGGTCCCCCAGCATGTCATGAACCCATGTGTCCCAGGGACATTTCTTATCACCAAAGGCTGCTGCTGGCCTCAGTGAACTGCCCCCATCACCTTCCCCTCCAAAGGCAGATGGCAGGCATCCAAATTCTTACCCAACGGCGCTCTCATTTTAACTCATTTTAATCTAATAACTTTCCAATTTTGCTTTCAGTACTGTAAGTAGAGAAAAAAAATTTAAGAAAACCTGTGCGGTTCAATAAGTAATTGCCACCCTAGCAGGAGTATCGAGTAGGACATTCATCCTACTATGACCACTCCACTATTAACCCATCAATAGCATTCATACCTATCACTGAAAGTATAAATCACATTTCATAATCTCACAATCATTGCTCCATCAGCTTATTCACCGCGGTGAGCAGAATACCTGACCAGAGCAATTAGAGGAGGAAAGTTTATTTGAGGGTTAGGGTGTCAGAGGTCTCACCATAGACAGCTGATTCCATTGCTCTGGAACCAGAGGGGGCAAGCGTCATGGAAGAAGGGTGCAGAGAAGGAAGGCAGAGCAGGACGTGGCCACCCGGAAGCAGAGAGAGCTCTGCTCACCAGGGATAAAACATAAACCCCAAGGGCACCCCCCCACCCATGACCTACTGCCTCTGGCCACACCCTCCCTGCCTACAGTTACCACCTCATTAATCCACGTCACTGGGTAGGTTCGGGCTCTCATAACCCAGTCATTTCACCTCTAAACTTTCCTGCATTGCCTCTCACGTGAGCTCTTGGGGGACATCTTGTATCTAAACCATAACGATTCTTGTCACTTTAATTTTTACAGAGTGGAGCACGGCTTCCTTTCTGCCTATGTGAATCACTCTAATGCACAGGCTGCAGCTCCAAACAATTTAGAGCTCCACAAATGGAGAACAAAGACAAGAAACAGGTCAGCTATAACCTCGTAGGCAGGTCCCTGCAGAAACAGCATGAACCTCTACTTATGTTCTTAAGGATCTGGAGGCCACTTCTGTTACCAACAGTCTTGCTGAAAAGCTTTCCCAATTTCCTCAGTCTGATGGCCCCTCTGGTGTATGACTTAGAGTCTCAAATTTTTTTCCTAAGTAAATATCTGATACGATATGAAATATCATCAGGCTGTGTATTCTGCCCATTGCTGCTGGAAAGTTAAGCCCATTTTTCTGCTGTATCTGAAGTTAAGTTGCTGCTGGGAAGCAAGTGCTTTCCTTGGAAAATATTTCCAAGAGAACAAAGAACACATGAGTCACAGCCACAGCATCACCAGCTAGATCCTGCTCTACCGTGTTGTGCCCACAGGAAGCAGAAACGTGTGGAAAGGAAAATAACCAAAGTATAAGTCTCAATCAGGTGATAAGAAGCATAAAACCATCAAGATGAGGAACTCTTAACTCCCACACGTAAGCTCCCTGAGGGGCAGGTCTGTGTGTTCCACTGCAATATAACTAACATGCAGAACATATGAGGTGCTTGCTAGATATCTGTGTATAAATTACCAGATGAATAGGAATGAAGATATGGAGAAGATGTAACCTAAGACAACAAAAACTGACTTCAAAGATTTAATAGCTATATCAAAATATTTAGAAGAGAAAATATGTGATATCTCTTGTACAGCTTCAGAGAGCAAGACTAAAGTCAGCCAGACTGGAAGCACAGAAGTGTTGTCAAGTGGAACAGGAGTGACCTGTGGGGGTAAGGAGGATGAATGCGACCGCGCTAACACCACGCTGGGAGCTCAAGTTCTGAAGACCAGGCTTGGTTTAATGCAGAACAAACAAACATATATAACAGACATTCACTAATTACAAATTGCCAATAGCTGTTAACACTCCCATGCCAAGCTCCCGATCATGCATGTGCTAGGCTCGTGATCAGACCAGTTAAGGGAAGAGAAAATGCCTGAGCTCTGTATCCTCAGGTATTCCTACACAGAAGAATTTCTTATAAAGCTAAAATGAAGCATCAAATGATGGAGTTCAGGACATGAAATCCAAAAATGCAGAGTCTTGGTGTTTGAGAAAGAGCAGGAGCACCTCACCCCTCCCCCATGTAACCATGGGAGGGAGAATCCCCTGCCTCCTCCAGCACAGGGTGCCCTCCCTCCGGCCCAGGAGAGCAGCGCCCCACTATCACGGAGGAGATCTGGACCAGCGGCCCTGCTCCCTCATGCCTGCTTCATCGCCATTAGATCCTACATGTCATGTGTCGCCAACCTCTTCATATCTACCCACTCTCCATCACACTTAGCACAAAAACACACACCTTCCTCTGCTTGAGTCTTTATTTCTGAAGGTTCCTTTGTCACATGAAATATATATTAAATAATTCACGCTTTTATTTTGTTAATATGGCTTTTATCATAGGTTTCTTGGCTATGAACCTTGGATATAAATTTTCTTTTTTGATTAATAATTGATTATATGTTCTTTAATATCCTTTCCAAAACTGAATCCCTCCAACAGAGAGGACGAATTTGTTTTCCAAGTTATTTTGTTCTTTGTTTTTGTTAATTACAAAACCTGCTAATCCATCTTTGTAAAGCCAGCAGTATTTATGCAGCTTTTATCTGTCACATATAGAACAGTGTACGTTTATTAGGAGAGAATTCCACCTAGTAATGCATGTAGTGATCAAAATATTTAATCATGTTCTCCAAGGAATAGCAGTGTCTATATAAGTCACATTTCAAAGACTTAGAGATGCATTTTCTTCAAATCAAAAAACACAAAAATTTTTTTCTATTCCTTGGACACAAGTTCAAGCCTAGAACTTACATAGTAAGATAACCTGACAGATTTGATTACCAAGAATTCAAACTCTGTATGGCAAAAGTATTTTAAAAATTAAAAGGAAAACAACATATGTTACAACATTCTGAGATCCTTAATTCATGATGTACAAAGCAACATAAAAAGAACAATGCAATAAAAGATTAGACAAGATGAATAAGCAAATTATAGATGATATGCAAGTGGTCAATGAATAGTGTGAAAGAGTTTCTAGTAGCAGAGAAGCACAAATTAAAGCAAAACGAGTCTTGGTTCTGGGACATTTACTCACACAGTAGCAAAATCACACAGACGAGCCATTGCATTTGGTCAGGGAGGCAGAACCTCGGTGGGAGTTGTGAGGAGTTTATCAGGGGTCTGGACCCCATGTGGTTATGCACACTGGTTCTGCAGCCTGGGGGAGCTGCCCTGGTCCCTGCAGTCCTCAGGACAGGGGATGTGGGAATAAAAACTAGAACCGGAGGACAGGAGGACAAGCAGAAGCTCCTGGCTCTCTCCTGAGATCCAGAACCCGCCCCCCTCCAAGGGTCTCTCACTGCGTCCAAAGCTCCAGGTGGGAGCTTGGGTGAGTTGGCCGGGGAAGCGTTACTGCATTCCTCCTGGGGCCAAATGTGCACCTGGCCTAGGAGTTAGAGAAGCAGGAGCTGGAGAGGCCAGGCTGCTGCCTGCTCCAAGGTAAGCCAGCAGAGCCAGACAGCCCTGGTGAGCTGCACCAGCGTCTGACCCGAACAAGGTTGCCCTGCACCATCCCTCCCAGCCGGCACACAGATTTCTCCCTGGTCAGCTCCAATCCACATCACACCAGGAAGGGGCTCTGGGAGCTTTATCTCCAGCATGGCAGGCACACCACAGTCGCCTGTGAATAACAAAAACAAGAATGATCGTGCATCTCCTGATGGCGACCCTTTGACATAGTTCTATAATTATCCTTATAACTTTCAGAAATAGAAAGTGAGACAGAAAGACTGAGCACTGTCCGAGCCTGAGCCAGTCTGATTTCAGAGCTGTTTTTTTAAACACTACTCCATTGTCATCAAGCAAATTTGGTGAGGATGTGATAAGAGATTTCATGTTGTAGAAGGAGGTTCTGAGTCAGGTTTGCATTTAAATTTGTAAGAAACACTATACACTCTGAGCCAGGGCCACCAGGACTAAATCCCCACAAAACATAGTTTACAATGTAACAGCTCAAAGTTTACCAGTTTTTTTACAGGCAGAATAATGCAGTTATTTCTCAAAAAAAAAAATAATATTCTAAAGATTTAAAAAGAGCATGATTATATTTTATAAGCTTTGTGATTTCTGTTCTTTGTGGTGTGTAAACTGCACTTCTAGATAGTCACAAAAATGTTTGTAGTTAAGCATTGAAAATCCCAGGATGTGATATCCAGAATGAATCTACTCTGAGCATAGCAAGAGGGAGACGATCCTGTGTCTAAGGTTACTAAGGCGTCTGTCCCTTCCTCCAGTCCAGAACAACTTCTTGCTTCGCTGGCTTCCTGTGGGGCATTTGGAAATGTATGGAGGTGTTTCTTTTGTCACCATGACACTAGAGAGAACTTAAAATATTTGGGATGCTAAATCCTGAAGGGCACAGGCTGGTGTCCTGCCAACAGTGCCACAGTAAGGAACATCTGTCTCCCACTCATCTAACCCAGGAGTACCATTCCAACTCCATATTTAAACCCACAGACCCTATGCTAATATAATCTATTGTAGTTTACAGTTTTTTAACCTGGCCTGGGAAGTTATATCTACTTCTATAAATATCTTGCTAAGCAAACAAAATTTTATGTGACCTTTCTTGAGAACAATTTTTCTATACTCCAAAATACAAAATGAGCCAACCTACCTGTTGGTCTATCCATTTTCTGTATGGAAACCCTATGGAAAAATTAAACAAGTATGTGACAAAATGAATCTGCAAGAATAGTTCAAGTAGTTGGATGCCATTGTATCCATCAATAAAGGGTTAGTTGAATAAATGGTGGCCTAGCCATGCAACCAAGCAGTCATTAAAGCAGTTTTGAAAAGGGGCAAAGAGTTCTACACCTGTCAACACGGTACAACCTTCTAGACAGCTTATGGTTGTAGTATATTCTTTCAAAATGTGATAGCAATAAACGTAGCCTAGAGTTCAAGAAAACTATAGGAGAAATTGAAGATCTTTGTATGCACTCCTTCCAGTTGGCACCGCCCCCAACTGTGCAGATAAAGAGCAGAAGAGATGATGGTCTCTGGGCAATTTCCATGCAGTAGATTCCGTTTTATGTCTTCTTCCTCACCAGTTTTTACCATCTCTCTTCACTGCAATCTCCCAGAATATTTCCATTGTTTTGCAATCTTAAATCACACTTGCTTTTCGTGCAATCTCTTCAACTCTCACACATACCACATTTCATTAAATAGGAGATACTGCTGTTTGTAAGATCCCAGCATTTCACGTGGCACCAAGAAAGAAACAAAGAGCCACCAATTAAACTGACACGGTGATTTATCACTGCAATTGTTATTCAAAAGACTCCTTTAGACTTACTTGGGCATAAATGTTATCTCATAAACTACTCCTGTGCATGTTTTTAAAGAAAATAAAAGTGAGGTAGATGGGTTAATGTGCTTTTTCGATTATCTTCATAACTGGAGTGATGCTTCTGGGTCACTTTGTGAGAGCACAGGATGCCCCTGCTTTCCCACCCAGCACATCCTTTGGCCCCAGGACCTCAGAGGTGTGGCATTCCTTCCTATAGCAGTGTTCACTTCTGTCTCAAGAGCCATTCCAGACTCCTGGCTCCCATGTGGCAAGTGTTGATACTGGGGCTTTGTGACCATACAAGAAGATGTGAACGAAGAGTTCCAGGCAACCAAGATGGACATTCCCTTCCTAAGTGGTCCCCCAGTGGTTGGTGGACTGAATCGTTGATGGGTTGCAGTTGTCCAACCTTGACAGCAGGAACCAAGTCTGTGCTTAGATGGGTAAAAACTGCGGTGTCACGGAAACTGCTTCTTTGCAACATCAGCAATGGTAGGACATACTGCTATTAAATGTTAATGTGAAATTGACATCTTAAGTGTTAAATTAGAGGACGCACTTCTATTAGACATTAAAATGCAGACAAATGTGCTCCTTAGAATCAATTAAATGCAACATTAGTATTATCATTTTGTAGAAAGGAAATCAGGGTACATAATCTCTTGTCCATAAAATCACAATGCCAGTAAGTGATTAAGCCATGGGTCAAAGTTTGGTCTCATAAGAGACTGTGTTTCAGATCCACGGGGGGTGCTCAGTGTTAGGTCTAATTGTGCGGCTGCAGGGGGAGGGAGCATGGTCACCTAGCAACACACTGTGCCAGAAGTGACCAATGAGGCAGACCTGCTGACCCTGACGTCCACCTTGGGTCCACCTTTTCCTGGGCAGAACCCCTTGACCCCCTTCCTCTGTATAAAAACCCTGAGCAGCCAAAGCCACGTGCGATTTCTCCTGGCTCTCCCACCCCGACTTTCACCCCCGGGGGACTAGAGATTTCGCCCGGGACACACATTCCAATAAAATCAAGCTACCACTATTGTCTGACTCTGGCGAGCGCACTCTTTTCGCCCGCCTCCGCCTTTGGGACCTCTACCCGCCAAGGCCCCGCGCTCACCCTTTCTTGAGTTTTACATTTGGTGCCCGAAACCCGGGACCGAGTGTCCGGGGACCTTCCCCCCACTCGGGGTCGGGTCCATCCCCTTCTCCAGAAGGACCAGAGATTCCGGTAGAGATTGCTGTGCTGCTTCATTCCTCTTAATCCAGCCCAAGAGAAGTAGGGTAAGTCCCTTTCCTTTTTTTTCCTTTTCCCGTGGCCATTTCAGCATTCCCCGCACCTCAGGGTCTCTGTCCGTAGCGCGCGCCACAGACACCCTGCCCGTTCCGTTCCGTTTTGGGCTTCGGTAGGTCGTGAGAGACGTCTCACCCCTCCGAGCCCCCCGTTTATTCCGTTTTTAGACCCCCAGGGGATAAAAGACGTTTTATCTCCTGGCCCGTCTAACCGTACCTTGGTGTTCACGAGCGGAAAAGAGGGACGCCTTTCTTCCACTCCGGTTCACCCCCGGGAACAGTCTGAAAGGCCATGGGAAATACTGGGACTACCCTGAATCCTAACTTTTTGGTCCCGCTACTGTAATTTCACTAAGCAGACACGTGGAGCCTTGATTTTATTGAAATCTGTGTTCCGCCCCCGCCTCTCCTTTTTCTGTCCGCTTCCCTACTTAAATTGCCCGCTTTCTTTTCCTCCATGTTTTTTTCGGACACACCGGAAATGCCCTCTGATCCCGCCTCTCGGCTTCCGTGCCGGCATTGGCCGAGACTGTGTGTCTATCAACTGTGCACCCGCCTCTTCCCTCTGTCGCTTCCTCCTGCCGCTGCCTCTGTGTTCCATGCCTCCTCCTGCACGGCTCCATCTCTCCACCCACTCTGCGACCTGCACGGGACTCCGCCAAACACGGAGTTGGCTATTTCACCCCTCCGCCAGCATAGCCCGCGAAACCAGCGCTGCGGAAAAGCACTTTCCCTCCGTTTCGCTCGCCGCCTCCGCAAAGGTGCCACGATAGAGCCTCCACTTCTCTGTTACCCCCGCCAAACCCCGCCCGCGGGGCCTGACTTCCAGACACTCTCCTGCGAACTGCTACTCTTCCCCTGTCTCTTTGGCCTTTGCCCATTCGTGTCCACAGGTGCTAGAAGTCCTATGTTCACCTTGTGGAAGCCGCTTTGTGCTGAAACCTGATGGGTGCTGCAAAGCCGCTTATGCAGTGCAAGTACAAAATCACCACTGCCTAATTCCAAATGTGCTTTCTTAATTCCTCACTCACTTTCATCTTTCTCTAACTGACTCCTTTACTTATATTAAGTGAGGGAAATTACCCAAAATCCAGAACTGCCTTACAGAAGTCCACCAACCCCTATCCGAAATCTGGTAAAAATGGCCTTTAAAGTACAATGCCCGAGAGACAAGCTTATTTACAGAAAAAGGTAACACTCCAGTCCAGTCCCTGGTGGTTAATCTGTGGCCCGCAGTTCCAGCAAGAACTCCAAAGGAGGACCAGCTGTCCTCTCTGCCAGGGTCAAGCTATGACCCCAACCAAGTCGTCTCCACAAGCAAACAAGCAGGACACACTGGAAAACTGACTACCCTATGGCTGGCCCCTCCCTAGCGCCTCTACGCAGGGGTGTGACCAGGCAGATGGTGCCTTTACCTCAACTGCTGGGATTCAAAGAAGATTGAAGAAGCCTGAACTCGAGGATCGCTGAGCCCAGGGCAACCACAGGGACACAGGAGGTACCTATTCTGTTTTGCCTGCCCACTCTGGGCCTTTATTTCCTTCCCAGGTTTCGGTTATGGGAATTGATGGAAACCCTCCTTCCCAAACAGAACAGCTAAGTTACCCTGTACCCTGGAGGGACATTCTTTCACACACTCTTTCCTGTTTATTCCTTCCTGTCCAGTCTCCCTCCTAGGCAGAGATGTTCTCCAACTTCTGGGAGCCACCCTATAACTTTTTCCCAAGCGTATTACTACTCACCTTCTTCTAACTCTATTTTCTTACATTCTCTCGCTCTCCCACACTACCTTTCATACTGTTACCCCCAGACCCGGTTAACCCCCAAGTCTGGGACACTTCCAAGCCAGTCCTTATCTAACTGAAACCTCATGCTAAGTTTCCTTCATGTCCTCAGTTTCCAGGAAGGACTTAAACCCATCATAGGTCAGTTACTTACTCAAGGACTCCTCATCCCTACTGACTCTCTCTGTAACACCCCCATATTGCCAGTATGTAAACCCTCAGGAGCTTATCGTTTAGTCCAGGACCTTCGCCTAATTAATGAGGCAGCTCTTCTCATCCACCCAGTGGTTCCTAAACCCTTATACTCTTTTCTCTCACATCCCCCCTTCAACCACTCACTTCACAGTCCTAGGTCTTAAAGATGTATGTGTTCTTTACAGTTCCTCTTCACCCTGACTTGAATTACCTCTTTGCCTTTACATGGGAGGATCCTACGTCCTTTAGGTCTTGACAGCTGACAGTGAACAGTTTTCCAGGTGAAAACTGGCAGATTGATTTCACCCATATGCTCAGATGCAAGAAAGCTCCCTTACTTACTTACCTTGCTTGATACTTTTTCAGGCTGAATAGAAACCTTCCCCACCCCCAGGGAAACTGCTGACATCACCTGCTATCCTCTTTGAGCAGATTATTCCCAGATTCAGATTTCCTGCATCCATCCAGTCAGATGAGAGTCCAGCCTTCACCTCTCAGACTGTTCAACTAATCTCCAGAAGCCTTGACATCACCTGAAGACTCCATATCACCAACCCCAATCCTTGATGGTAAAGTTTACACAGGGACAACAGCCAACTGTCCCAAGGCTTCACTTAGAATCTAAAAGTTTATATTCAGGTGGTTCCTCAGCTACACCTAACCATCCAGGAGCAGGAAAAGGAAATCCAATGCCAGATCAACGCAGCTACTCACCCTAATGCTAATCCTTTCTCAGGTCTTACTCTGATACATCAAGGTCTTTGACTTCTCAATCTCGCCAGAGTTAATAACATCTCAGATTGTTTTCTTTGTGCAGGTTTGGACCGGACCCTGCTAACAGCCATTCCTATGAGTACCCCCCCCTTAATACTTCCTCACAGGCTCACAGGACCCATATTCACCTTTAGAGAGAGTTCCCCTTATTACAACTCCTCAGAGAACTTTGCGTACTGTTACACTTTCTCTAACTCAATACCTTGCAACTAAGCCATGCAGGTCTCTTCTCCCACATTTGCTCCTCCAGGATTCTTCTTCTGATGTAATGGTACTCTGACAAAAATTAGATCCCAATATGCCCTTTGCTTTCTGCGTGCCCTCCTCTTTAGTTCCTCAATTCATTCTATATAGTGAAGTTGAAATAATCTGGCTTGTTCAAACCCTGGTATCCCTACAGAGACAAATAACATCTGTTGCCCAAGTTTCCTTTCAGAACCGCTGAGCACTAGATCTTCTGACAGTGAACAAAGGAGAAACATGCCTGTTCCTAGAGGAGGAATACTACTAGTACATCAACGAAACCAGACTGAAAAACAGGACTCATTGAGAAAACTCTCCTGCATCTGAATTTGCCCAGAGCTGCTTGAGTGAGGTTGCCAGAATGCCATACAACCAAATGCTCCTGCACCCTGACAGCCGCCTCCCCACCGACCCAGACCCCAAAATCTTTTTTCCCACGATGCCCCCAACCATGCAGGAAGTAGCCAGACAGACTCCGGCGCCCTATATCACCAAAAAGGTCGGAATGTTAGGTCTAATTGTGCGGCTGCAGGGGGAGGGAGCATGGTCACCTAGCAACACACTGTGCCAGAAGTGACCAATGAGGCAGACCTGCTGACCCTGACGTCCACCTTGGGTCCACCTTTTCCTGGGCAGAACCCCTTGACCCCCTTCCTCTGTATAAAAACCCTGAGCAGCCAAAGCCACGTGCGATTTCTCCTGGCTCTCCCACCCCGACTTTCACCCCCGGGGGGCTAGAGATTTCGCCCGGGACACACATTCCAATAAAATCAAGCTACCACTATTGTCTGACTCTGGCGAGCGCACTCTTTTCGCCCGCCTCCGCCTTTGGGACCTCTACCCGCCAAGGCCCCGCGCTCACCCTTTCTTGAGTTTTACACTCAGGAGGCATAATTTGGGTCTTAACTCCCTTTAAATTCAAGAATTCTCATTAACCAGGGTTGTGCAAATCATTCCTCAACACCCCTTCCCAGCCATGCCCCAGTCTCCGTTTTCTCCTAGAACATCAGGCCTCCTCCATACACATTTTTATTTCATTTTACTCCCTCTAATTTTTCTGCTGACTGGGGAAAGTTACCCAATCAGGAGTAAGAAAGAGCAGCTCTTTGAATGGGAATCTGCCTGAGCTGAGCTTCTCCTGAATTTCCTATGAAGCTCCTGGCGATGTTTCCTTCCGGTCCTTCTTCCTCTCTGGCTACTTTCTCGGTGGCTGCAGATGCCATGTGTGCCCCCGTGCATGGCCAAGGCAGGCCAGCTCTGCTGCCGTCCCCAGTGTCCGAGTTCCATGCACTTCATGGTCCTGTCGCTGTTTGCTAATTTAGGTTGTGTTGATGGGGATTTCATCTCTGAACCATTCCAGATTTACATGATTTACCTATATTGTCATTTTGCCATATTGACTTTTGCCTTAATTTTAACCAACAGAGATGCATAGATAAATTATGAATGATTTCAAACCTTAAAATGTCAGAATCATAAGTATCAGGTTATGTTCATGATTGTCTATGTAAGCAAATATGACTATAATATATCATAGTTATAAGTTTTTAATCACTTGCCCTCAATTTCCCATGCATTTTTCTCTCCAATTTGTGATTTACATATTTGTGATTTTATATATATATACACATATGATACCGCCGCATACCGGTGACGAGTCCTGCTTCCTCCGGTGTTGAAGTATAACCCCAGAGAAGCACGTTAGGCAGGCTTTATTTAAAAGTAGTGATACAAACTTCTCCCAAGTGGGAGAAGGGGGCCATGGCTGGTGTTCTGGAATCCCCCAGAAGTGAGCGCACCCTCCATCTTTTATAGGTTAGGGTCTTCTTTTGTTCTGCCCCTTCCTCTGACCCTTATCTCTCCTTCCTGCCCATATGGTGGTGGTGACACAGCAAAAAGGTGAGGTGCGAATGGCAGGGGGAAGGGCCACATGGAGATTCAGGTGGGGGACCTGGAGGCATTAATTAGCAACTCCCTGCCTGCAGCTTTTGGGGAGGGGCAGTTAAGCAGGTAACCTTGGTGATCAAAGGCCTCTGGGGACACTGACATTCCAACCTCCCAGGGGCGTCTCCAACTTCCAGACTCCATTCCTCAATTTGACCAGATTCCCTGATTTCTACACTAACTGCCTGTTAATTCTGTCTTCACATATATATGTACATATATATATGTGCAATTTTTAAGCAACTAATGAATGTTTCCTTTGCTCTGACAACAGAGTATCATGTTGCAAAAGCTATGGTGGCGGGGCGTTATTCATACTGGGACAGACTATTCCAAAAAGAAAAGATGAAGAGGACGTTTACCCTAAGCTCAGATTCAGCCAAATCTCTGGATTCTTTCTGCCCTGTGGGCTGAGTCCTGCTGAGATGGCCACCTTCAGCTTCCCAGAGCCCGGTTCTTGCATTATCTATTGTGTGCCAGCTTGTCCTGCAGGTCATTCCATTGTGTCCATGCACAGCTGGATTATGAGTGTGTTTCACTTCGGTGTCGCTCCTCGTTTCTCAGTGAAATGCTCACAGGTTAAGAACTGCTTCTGCTCTAAATCCGCGTCATGTTTGACAGATCCCAGGGCACTGTGATTTGCAGGCAGCGGCCCTCTTTGTGCACACAGCACATCTTCGACTCGCTTGCCTGGACCTGGATGTTTTTAACACGTGGGGCGTCCTGCCAAACACTAAGGTGGAAAGCCCTAAGTCACATTTCCAGTGGTCCTGCGTCTCTGGATAAATGTGACACGGCACGAGTGAAGAAAGAGAACATGTTGTAATCATTGAGCCAGTTCGGCCGGCTCGCAGTGCTGTCAACATGCTGGTGTCCTTGACACCCCGGAGCACCTCCTCATTGCCTTCTGGGATGCTGTGCACTCACCACGGCTGCATATGGAATTAAACAGCTTCTCTCTCTAAGCAATGGAGAGGCATGGGTGCATTGTGATTTCAACCTGTCCTTGTAACTCGGAGGGACATTTCTTCCAATAACAAATTGTCATTTTGTTTCATTTCATTTCTAAACCATCAATGGTTTACTTTACTTCCTGCAGTCATTTTTTGTGGGGTGTTTATGGCAAAAACCCTCCCCGGACAGCCCAGTCGATTACATATTGCTACTCCGAAAATTGGATAATAAAGATTACTTTTTAAAAGTGTTTTATTAGTGCATGATGGCTGTTCCTAATAGTGGGGTTCATTTCGACATAATCAAACAGGAATAGAATACAATTTGCTCCACTGCTCCCCAATCCTTCCTCTCCCCACCCCTTCTTCTAGCCACTAGTCTCCCTTATATTTTTCAAATTGGTGCTTCAAAGATGTGCACAGTCACTTTTAAGTTCATACGTGCAGAGTGGAATTTGGTGAATTTCTTTGCCCGGTTCCTCCCTTTCCCTACCTCCATCCTCCTCTCCATCCCTCTTCTCTCCCCTGTTCTCCTATCTATTTTCATAGGATCCCTCCCCACATTGTTTCAGTTCCTATTCAGTTCCTATTCATTATTTCAATTCCTATTTCTCCTTAGCCTCAGAGAGAACATTCGACCTCTGACTCCTGAGTCCGGCTCGCTTCTCTAACCTGACGTTCTCCGGGTCCATCGTTTCCCAGCATGATGCTGTCTAAAACCCATTCTGCTTGCAGTCTGGTAACCACACAATCATGATCGCGGGCCCCGGGGAGCCTTCCAAACTGCACAGGTGTCTTGGATGCATAGTCCACTGCTGGGCATTTCTTCTACTCGGCGTCCACCCCCCACGGATCCCCTGACATTGTTCTCACCTCGCTGGTCGTCACCTCCAAACTACACAGTTCTCTGAATGCATTTACGTGCTTGGCTTTTAATTCTATGAAATCAATTCACGTACTTCTCTTCAGTGATGTGTGGGTGGCCACCCGGCAGGGCTCTCCTTTGCCCAACTGCCAAAGGCTGGCATCCTTCCCTGCGCTCTGCTCTTCTTACTCCCTCCCTCGGCCACTCCATTCCCATTACAACTTCACCTACCACCAAGATGTCAGCTCCATCTCCAGATTGTGATGTTTACAATTCCAGCTGTAAATTGACATATATCTGAACCTATTCTTCTGGTTCTGACTGCCAAGTTCACGTTCACGGTGGAGTTCTACAAACGCTTCCCCTGACCACCACTGTGTCTCAAACTTGGGGTCCTTGGTCATCCCTGGTGAACTGCTGTTTCTGTGCTCACCATCTGTCCAGAGGCCCCAGGATGAATCTGGGTGTCCTGCCTGTCTGCTCTCTCGCCCTCACCTCCCACAACAAATCAGTCCCCAAGTCTCAGCTTCACTCCCCCTTAACACCTCTTCTGCCTCTGGACTTTGCATTTGTGTTGCCAGCGTGGGGTCAGCCCTGCCTGCCCTTGAGAATTGCTGCCCGGTTCCTTCTTTCCTCTGCAGGGATCCCTGAGGTTTATGCCATCGTGCCGTCCAGGTGCACAAGTCGGATCGCATCACTCCACTGCCCAATACCTTTCATGGCTGCCCTTGAGCTTTAGGAGGAAACGCACCACACAGGAAGCTTCAGAAATGCTCTTACCTGGGCAGCACTCCACGCCCACCCTGCCCTTGGCATCTCCTCCCCATGGCTGGTTCTCCTTCATCTTTCACTGCAACGATCAAATCTCCCTGGGCCCTGGTACTAAATTGTCACCCCCTTTCTCTGGACTGTGGCCACAATTTGGGCACATGTGCAAGAGAGGGGCCATAACTACCTGCCTCTGCTCCTCAGCAGAGAGACACCCACTTGGTCTGTGGACCCCCCACACCCAGCACATACGAGGAACTCAGCACATCTGACCACAGCCGTGACATTACAGGGATTTAGCCTCTTAGTATTTCATCACCTTTTCTTCATTGACAAATGTGGCTGAAGGGACTCTGACTTGGGTTGCCAATTCAAATGAATTCAGAAGTTGAACAACTCCCGAATAATGAAAAGGTCAGAGTGAAAACAAAACAGAGAACCATAAACCAAAATCGTGACTTTCCTTTGACAATAATTTTGTTTATTCTCTTTCAAGATCATTTAAGTATATTTGATTGATCTATGCCTGGAGGTGATATTCGGCTTGATATTTTAATTTAAAATGTTAAGAATATAAAATTTGGCAAACTCAGGCAAGAATAGAGATGAATGTAATTGTAACCTTTTCTAGGAACAACCACTTACAGCCTTCTGGACTGCAAAGATCAATGTGGATTTTCAAATAAACATGTAACAAAATCCAGCTACAATAGCTTGGTGGTCCCCCCCATCTGATGAAGAGAGAGCGGGGAGTGCACAGTATCTGAATTTCAACAGCATTTGTGATTCACGTTTCACCTTCCACAGCATCAATAAGCACAAAGGTCTGAAGCGGTGACTCGGTACCTCATACATCCATCATCTCAGCTGCGCTTAGAGCAACTTCGAGAAATTCCAGGAAAATTTTTAAAGCTCTAAGCTAGAAATTCACTTTTATGTTAAAAGTGCAGGTTACATTGGGGATTTTGTCTTAAGGACTGCAAAATCTAACAGTGACTTGATAAAATAATAAACAGGAACCCTAGAAACTCAATTGAAACTGCCATATGAAATAAAAAGATATTCTCTCTCTCTTTTTTCTTTTTCTTTTTTTTTTTTTTTTTTTTTTTTGTGTTGCTGGGGATTGAACCCAGGGCCTTGTGCTTGAGAGGCAGGGACTCTACCACCTGAGCTCTATCCAGATGGTGTAGAGGAAAATAGGATGTGAGGAGTGGAGGAAGGAAAGACAGTAGACTGAGACAGACAGTATTACTCCATGTACGTGTAAGATCACATGAACAGTGTGAATCTACATTGTGCACAACCTTAGAAATGGAAAGTTGTACCCCCTTTGTGTACAAAATAAATAAATAAATAAATAAAATTTTAAAAAAGGAAAGAAAAAGAAAAAGAAATAAAAAGATATACCAGGAAACAGGAAAGATTTCATGGTTTCATTTGCTTATAAATTACTGTGTACTGATTTTAATGTTTCAGATGAAATCTGAATCTGAAAACTGGAACAACATTTACAATCATGCTTATAGTTCCGTGATAAGTAGTGATAACATGTTTTGCTACACAGAAGAGCTCCAAGTATTTCCATAAAGAGATTATTACATCACCTGAGGGAAAATTATGAATTTCTTCCTTATTAAATGTTATAGATGAATAATAATAATCATAATTAAATTACTCCTTATAGAGTAGGAAATAAAAAGCAATGTGTTAAAGATTTCAATATATTAAAAGAAATTAAAGATGCCCTGAAGTAATTATCCAAGAAGAGTCATATGTTTAAAAATATAATGGAAAGTAACAGAAATGGTTGAAGTCTCTTGAAATAGCTTAACATATCCCAGATTTGAAAAGAAGATGGCAAATATGTTTACTCTAAAAATAAAGTGCCAGGTAAATAGCAAAAAACCCCCCTACTTTTAGTCACTATAAAATAAGAGATAGAATAAGAAAAATATCTTACTAGAAATCATAAAAGTTTTCTAGAGTAACTGAACTATATATTTTTTTCATAGTAGTACATGACCTTGAACACAGAAATTCCTACCTAGGACTTGTTCCTAGTTAATTTAGGGGTAAATTGTTCAAATATGTTTTAAGAAAGATATTTACCATGTAGAGTGATAGAAACTGAAGCCAGTCTAAGTTCCAATAACAGGAAATTTCTGAACACAGGGTAGTGTACACATGAGATGGAATGTTAGTCTATCCTGGGAAGTTACTCCCCAGTGTGTATTTATTGATTTAAAGTTTATTTCTTGGGTATTTATTAAGTGCTAAGTACTTGGGCACAGTTCTTGGGCTAAGGCCAACAGAATGGATGTTGCTTATTTGCAAGGGAAGTAAAACATGCTTTGAGAGAAAAGTAGGTTAAAAAGCAGAACTGTAGTCTCAAGCTTTCACCACTTTATTTGTAGTAGATACACATAGGTGTTTATACACATTCTGTTTGTGCATACATGTCATAACACATCTGGAAAGAAATGTACTGACTTGCTGAATTAGTCTATTTTCTGTTACTATAAGAAACACCTGAGGCTGGGTAACTTTAAAAAGCAAAGAGGTTTATTTAGCCCACAGTTCTGGAGGCTCAAGGGCATGGCTCCAGCCATCAGCCCAGCTCTGGTAAGAACCTCACCCAATGGCAGGAGCTGCTATGAGAGGAAGTCATTGTACAGCCAGAGAAAGGTGGATGGGGCCCGGCTCACTTATTTACAACAGCCTTCCTACAGGAGCTGCTGGGGTCCCTCGAGAGCCTCCTGATCCCTTCAAGGCAGCGTCCCCAGTGACCTCCCAACTCTGCCTCCTCCAACATCACCATGCTGAGCACCCGGCCCCACACATGCCTCTGGAGGACAAGAGTCAACCCTTCCACTTGCCAATGAGCCTTTCCCTAAGGAGGGGCTTATTTATCTGCATGTATAAAGTTTAGTTTTCTACAACCAACATGATGGACTTCTTATGAAGAAATAATCAACTTAAAAAATGTTATCATGAAAATAACAGTCCAAGCATCATCTGGATTAACTGGGCAGGTAGAATCACATGAGATAACAGATGCAGAGCTCAACGATGTCTCCTAGGTAGCTAATGGGCACACACCCTGCTGTGGAAATCCTGGCAGCAATGATCGCAATAAATGCAGACTTGGTATCAGCTCAGCGTTGGCCACCGTCCCAGCCTCTAACAGGCCTCCAACCCCTGACTCGCACACCTCCTGGCCAGGCACCACTGCAGCTCTGCTCTCCAGAGGCAAGCCCTGGGGCACAGAGGTTAGGTCGGCTGGCCCTCTTTCCAAGCTGGTGAGGACCAAGCAGGTCTTGAACTCAGGCAGCCTGGTGCTAGGAGACTCCACACCGAGCTACTCTGCACCCTGCTTCTCGGTAAGAAAATATCCAACCAAACTATTTGGTAAAAAACTCAACCACATGCCTGAAAACATGCAACTAATGAAGAATGGAGAGTCAAACTATCAAGAAAATAAGAAAAGCCGCTGCATGAGTGCCCAGGAAGTGGACTTGGAAACCAAAATAATACCAGATATAGGAAGTTAAAAGCGAACTCTAGGATTTAGAGAAGAGGAGAATCTAAGGGCGATGAGACCATAGCAGATCCGAGGCCGACTCCACACACACCTCGCACGCCAGGCAGGGAGCTCCTCCCTGGGAATGGTGGGCATGGCCTGCCTGTCCCCTGGGCGTGTTCACAAATGCAGGGATCCCTGTTTCACACACTCCTGCAAGTCCAGCTGGAGAGATCCAATATTTGGATCTTAAGTTGAACGAAACCACTTCAAACCGCTTGTATGAAACAGAGCTTCAGAGAGACAGGCCAATGCTGGGCTGGAGAGCTATCACCGGAAAACAGGTGAATTCTTTCCTGAAATCAGAATCCATTCTCCCTATGGCCTCCTCCGAATCTACCTGCTAAATGGTAACACAAACAAGAGAAAAATGCTGCGAAGTTTCACAAGCGCTGGGCGCATGCAACACACTCCACCAACATTCTTTGCCCTTCGGGTCACTCCACTGCCCTGTCTGGTCTGTGCCCTGGGAGGGGATGGCTGAGGTGGCTTCTGCCAAGCTCCCTTCCATGGGATTCCTCCCCGAGCCCCCTCCTGGTACACACCATGGAGACCTTCCCCCTCAGCTCCACAGCGGCGAGGCTGCGGTGCTCTCTAAATTCCAGTGATGGCCACCTTCCTTGTCCTGGCCTGACGATGGCTTCCCTTCACCGTTCCCAGCTGGTTCCCTCAGCCCTCCACGCACTTTGTATGCCATCCCATTATTGATGAAGACTGTTGGTGTGTTTCTAGTTGCCCTTTGGAACAAGCTACCTATCCCACTGGGACTCTGCCTGGGATGACCCTTCAAAGGGATTTCTTGAAAGACCACGGACCACGTTTTTCTTGGAGCTTATGCTTCACGATCATTGTCAATGGCCATTCTTTCCCAGAATAGGGCAGGGCAGTGCAGAATGAGAGGACGGGATGGGGAGGAGGGAGTGAGGGAGCCACATGTCTCTTTCCTAACCACTGGGATTGTTCAGTCTTCAACTGAGACAGCTGTCCCAGGCTCCCCTCCACTCCTGTTAGCACCAAAGCCACCCTTCAGGATGCAATCTCCCAGAGCAGCACTCCATCTCCTCTCCTGCCATCCCAGAGCCCTTCACTTCAAATAGCCTTAGAAATGAAGTGTGTTGTCTTCAGATAGCACGTTAGGAAAGACGGCAACTCTTTGGGCCTCCAGGGGGACAACAGGCTATCTCAGCCCCTCATGCCAGGTGGACCATGTCTGTATTTGATTCTGACATGGAGAGAACTTCTAAAGATGTCTCCCTGCCCTACACTCTCTCCCATGGCCACCAGGGTTGGGGGGAAACATCTTTCCACCAAGTTGGTGACTTACACAAAGGATGCATGAGCCCTTGTGGGCATTTCCTGAAGTGAACAGGGAGTGAGACGCTCTTATCAGTCCGAAACTGTGCTTGGTGGGTGAGAAGCACATCATTTTCCCAAGAAAAGGAAGAGAAGCTGTCTTTTTCTTCTTTGCATCTTATTCACCTGTTGTGTTGATCTATGCAGCTTAATCTAAGTTTCTAGGGGGAAAAAATCAACTCTGAAAAATCCCAAAACACCTAAAAGTCCGTCTTTGAGCTTGCCACCTCCCCAGGCACATCGAGCGTCCTCTTTCAAGTTAACCTCTGCTTCCCTTCCCTGGGTTCTGAGTCTGACCAGATTTCATTCATAGCAGAGACGCCCGGTGAGGGGTGGATGCACGGTTCTACGGGGTACCAGCCTGGCCACCCGGCACTTCAGCAGTGGCCCTGTGGAGCAGCAGATGCCCAGACCCTGCCAGAAGGAGAGCAGCTCATCAGGAGGCACCAAGCAGGATTCGGTGCTTTAGAAATTGATGGGCACATCTGCCAGCACAGTGGGTTTCCAAATAACTTCTGAGGAAGGTTTCAGGCCTGGCACTGGGAACTGGGCACTGCCTTCTAGGCAGACTGGGGGCGTCGAGAGAGCAGCAGCAGTGGGGGCCGTGCATGGGAGGATCTGGACGGGCCCTCTGGTTCCAGTCAGTGCACAACTGGCTGACCATGGCTGGAGCCACCAGAGACGCCCCAGGGACAACGCTAAAGGGGAGCTGGTTTCGCTGGTGGGGGGGAGGTGGTTCCCCTCTGGAGTTCCAGAAATAAAAGACCATGTGGAAATAGATCTAATCTTTCCCTGAGAAGCAGTTTCAGAAACGCCTTAAATTTCTGTTTTTTAGTAAAAGCAAAACTCTAGATGAATATCATTTTCCATCACCCTTTCCACCAGTTGCTTCTAGAATTAATTGTAGGTCATTCCACAACAGTGGATTAGACAGAAATGGGGGACACCCAGGAAAAGGGGTGAGAGACTAGGAAGAAAAATCTTCCACTCTCAGTTTACAACTAAAAGTGAATAAATTGTGAATGAACCATGAGTATCATAAATATGCATATGTGTATATAAATTATATTGTTATATTATATAGGTGTATATATAAAAATTTTAAATATATACACAAACACATATATATATATACATATATATATAGAATTGCTTTTCAACAACTTCTCCTTCAACTGGTTGCCATGTAAACTGTGGGATGTAGAAGTCTGAGCCCTTGAGATGCACAACACTTATTGGGTTAAGACTGTGATAAATTCATTCAGACTGCAGCTGGCAACTGTCCTTGGAGTCACTGTCCTTGAAGTCACTGGTTACAGAAGCCAGCAAAAGCAAGCCCTGAAAACTTAATGGAAAAAGACGATTTCTCTGTGATTTTGCTACGATAATTACCACACTATTTTTTGAGTATTTAAAAGAATCACAATAAGTCAAGGATAGAACATGAATCTTACCCAGAATTATCAAAATGTGTCTGTATGTGTGGGCATACATACATGAAAACAGGGGAAACCATTCTGAAGTTTGGAATAAAGAAAAAGTCACAGTGGAACATTAGTGATAATTCAAATAAATTCTATGATTTAATGCCTTGTTGAATGGGACTTTTGCACTATTTTGCTCATTAAATGAAACTTAAAGTATGAATTTTCTTAAATATACTATTTAATTTACCAAGAGAAACATTTCTGAATTACGTTCCACTCCTCTTCCTCCTTTACCTTGTACCCCAACACCTGCCCAAGTTCTCCTGCTTCTGCAGACTGAACATTGTCCCACCCAGAAATCTTTTCTGCATACCCCACAGGTTCTGCCTGCATTGAAACTTACCAGAATCAAGGATTTTTAGAATTTTAAGGACATGGAACAACATTGAAATCAACGCAGGGTAGAAATTCCCTCTAGACCCCAACATCCCTGACTGACAGCGACCTGTTCTCAGCAGGAACAATTCCAATGGAAGAGCAAGGAGCAAGATCCGAACCCCCTGTGGTCTACATTGCCTGCTAACTGAGTGACCATGTCACCTACCAAGCAGATGACTCGATCATTTATTTGCAAAGAAAATAAAAACTAACTCAATTACCAGGACACATGAAAATTCTTAAGCGCCTAGAATTTGTGGAAGATGTGCTGTAATGACTTGAATCATTACCATTTCACCCATCTGCCCTGCTTCTATCTCCGGCTATAATAACTGCCTTGCCCCCCTTAAAATGAGCCAAAGGTGTTTCCCTAAAGCTTCACCTTGAACAGCACAGACTAGGTGCTGGTATTTTTGCCCCTGAACACCATAAAGAAGAGGTTCATGGTGTTGTGCACGGGATCCAGTCCAGCCACAGAATCAGCAAGATTGATGTCGACCAGATCATAATGAGCTGCTAAGTGATTTCAAAATCTTCATGAAGCATGACAGATCATGCCAGTACATAGGCACCTCTTAGCTCCTGATGCCTTCCAACCAAGGCTTACACCTCTTCAGATGAAAGACACAGCTTGAGAGACGGCAGACTAGCACTGCTGCAGAAATTTCCAGGCTGCCCGTCTCTGAGGGTTCGGTCCAAATGTCGCGACATCAGAGCCACACGTGATCGACACTTGTTTCTGACTTCATGGTTTGGTTTGCAGTAGTAAGAAGTTTGGTAGACCTCCACTGGCAGGTTGGTGCTGGTTCTCACCCAGAGCTTCAAGTCCCAGGACCGCGATTGCCTGCACGCAGATGTCCCTTCCTCCACAGCGCGGCTCCCACTTCTCTGCGAAGGCCCTGCTCTGCTCGCTCTGTGCCAATCCATTTTACTGCCTGGCCTCCCGGGTGAGTCATGAGCTCCTTGGATGCTGATGTAGAGCTCGACTGGGTAAAAAACAGACGAATCACATAGTAAACTGCAGTGAGAAGCAGTTTGCGCTCTGCATGTCAGGTTCTGAATGCCTCCGTGTCTTCCAGGTAGGACGGTACTTCTGACCTGCACTGATCAGCCAATGAATCTGAGTTTATTTGTTAATACTCATTTAATTTTAGGGTGATGTTTCAGAATAAATTCAAACTCAGAAAAAAACTAAGGTTCTGGGTTTCTTATGTAGGGAAAGAGTTGAGACACTGTTGAAAAACAGCCTTCATTTCTGGAAATGGTCAATTGTGGAAGAAATACATCTCAGTGCTGTGTTTTTCAGAGTGAGAGAGTCTAAAAATTCACAGGATAAATACAACAAAGGTGCCTGGATTATCTGCTTTAATTAATGATTCAGAAAAAATCACGTTTATAATTAAATATGAAGAGATTACATGTGTATGTTTGTGGCATATACATTGTTTATAATAACACAAATATGGATAATAGAAGGGAATCTATTATTCAAAAAATACAAAACTTAAAAATATTGCAATTGTGACAGTCCCTTCAGACTGAGCTTCCAGGGTCCAGGAAACTTGCTCATTCTTCTCTATTTTTAGAAGAACTTTGACAGAGAACTGCAGGACTTAAAGGAAATAGTTATACAAGAGGAAGGAAATAGTTATATTTCCTTTAAGAGCAAATGGGTGACGAGTATCAGCCCCTCTAAGGAAGCCAACACTGCGTGAATCTTCCTCCGAAGATAATCTTGGCCTCCTGCTCATCACTTTGAGGTCCTTCTGAACATGAACTTGGGGCCAACAGCCCTCGCTTGATTGAGCCAAAATGCAAAGAGGGGTAAGACAGGGCTGCTGGCCTAGGACTAAGTCAGGGATGGACAGACTGAGTAGCAGAGGGGCTCAGGACGCGGGTACCCAAGAAAGAGCTGTCAGCCAAGTCTTCCTGGAGCAAATAGATATACATTGTTCTTTGGATCTTAAAAATGAGAATATTAAAAAAAAAAATGTGAATTCTGAAGACAGCCACAGAGAAATTGTTTCCAAGTTTCCAGCACTTTCTCTGTGAACATATTCAACAGCTCCTCTGCTGCAGGTAAATAAATTTAGACACGGCCTTCGCTTCCTTCCTGCTCTGGCAGTAAGAGCGAAGCTCTGATTGACACCTGGAGCCCTGTCCGTTACAGCAGCTAGGCCGGATTTTGAGAAAGCCATGGACCCTGAGGAAGAGGGTTTCGAATACTTCAGTGCTTCTTTTGTAGCCATGGCAACCACGAAACAATTGGAGAAAGAATAGTTTGAATTCTTGATATTTAAAAAAAAATCCAGTGTTCTGGATTGCACACAAAGAACTCATAAAATCCATCGTGCTAAGGACGAAACCATGTTATATTTAAAGTTGTACTTAAGATTTAAGAATCTGAAGTAGTCCCTTTGCCAGGAGTCACTGAAAAATTACAGGTTGAACAGGGTTTTTCCGTGCTTGTTGTTTTTAAAGTATTTATAATAATTTGCCAAAACATGCTATTGAGAGATTGGAAAGTTTCAGGCATTTAGATTTTATCCAGACCATGATATGAAGCACAAATACATCATGACACTAATGAGCGGGTCTTTCTCTCGTTTGGAAAAAACCTCTGGATCTTTCACCCCTGATTTTCAGCCTATGTTCAAAGCCTCCCCAAGCTGCTAAAAGCATCATTCCAGATTTACTGTTCTGTTCAGAAGCTGCGTGTTATGTTCTTACCACGGGAACTAAAAAATGAAATTGATTCCCTTTCGGTGTAACTCTTCTCTAGGACTTAAAACCAAACTGCTTCATAGTTCAGTGATCTTTTTGTCATATTTCTTTATATCTGAAGGAGGATCAGAGTGAATTCTTAAACTGATGAAAACAGGGAGAATTTTTTTCATCTTTAAAGAAAAGACAACATATTTGTCTTCATGAATTTTCTATCAACAGCCAAAATGCATGCTTGTCATTCAGCTTATAATGGAATTATAGATTACTCGGAGCAATACATACAAAGATTTCATTATTATTCATGGTCTCCATATCACAAAGATTAATGTGTTATTACTAGAAGATCAATGGCTTAAAATAACTTTAGAAAATGATTCAGTTGAGAGATGGTTGAGGCTGCATCCAGATGGAACCTCTAGGTGCCAGAGAAACGTGCTTCGTAACTTCCAAGTCCAGGTGTGTGTTTTACACCCCTCCCCAGCGCACTCCAGCAGCAAGACCCACTTTGGAGATTAAGAGTAGAAGGCAGTTTTGGTGCCAGGCCATGAGAGGCCCCCAGGCTCAGCCGCTTAGCCAGGCCCTGTCTCAAAGTGAAAAAGGAAAGGGCTGGGGATGTGGCTCAGAGGTAGTGAGACCTGGGTTCAATCTCCAGTACCAAAAAAAAAAGGAAAAAAAATGAATAATCAGAAATTCTGTCTCTACACTTAGTACTGTCAAAACCCAAAAGCCAAGAAACATGCTTGTCAACATCCACATGTTCTTAGCAACTTTCCAGGTACGACTGCAGGAATCCCTGTCAGATCTGGATGTTTGCATTGGCGGACTTCTTTGGAAGCTCTGACCATTAGGGAAGCTGAGAGTTGTTCCAAATGGATTGATCACAGAAGAGTTTTCCTTTTCTTTCCTCCTTACCACCTAGTCACCAGTGTGTTGGTCCGTGTACTCTGTTTCCTGATCTGTTAGAGACAAAACTTGTACTCACTCATTTCTTTTCCTGTTTTTTTTTTTTTTTTTTTTTTTGATACTGGGAGCTGAATCTACCGCTGAGCCACATCCCCAGGCCTTTTTATTTTTCCTTTGGAGGTGAGGTCTCACTACCATTCTTCAGCCCGACGAATATTATTCTTATGCACACTGCTAGTCATGGGCCAAGCAATGACAAAGCTGAAAAATTATCAACACTAAACAGATGCACCCTAAACCAGTCTCCTAAGTCGTGAATTCCTGGGGGTGAGCAACCATGCTGCCTTTGCCCGACACACCTGCCCCTGCACAGAAGTGTCACCAGCCACGTGTGCACCTACGAAGAGCATCCTCAGGACTGAGGCTGGGACCTCAATGCCGCCCTCCCTCTGAGTGTCTGCAGAACTTGACTCAAAGCACACGTGAAACTGTGCCGCTGAGTAGGACAGCTATTTAGCCTTTCTTCTCTTTCTTTTCTTTTAAAACTATCTGTCCCATATTATAATGGGCTGTAAACCTGAGAACAACCCTGATGGGTGTTTCTTTATATTTCCAGACTACAAATCTCAGTAAATAAATCCATATTGATATATAATGTTCTACCTTCTTCCCAACATATAGTTATTCTTTTATAATCTTCATAGTTTTATCGATGAATTTGAAAATTTCACATGATGACAATCCATTAACTAAACCTATGGGAGCTACATATATATCAAGACTAGTCAGGTTCCATGATTTTGAAACTATTCAAGACAAGAGATTGTTGAGGGGAAATTCTTGGAGCCAAGTGACATAAATAGAGTTTCTGCCTCTCCATTCCCAGCTTCAAACTATGTGTCTTTTCTGGCCAAAAGCTTCCTGGCAGGTGCACTGAGATTTTGGGCTCACCCTGCAATAAAGACCTAGTGTTGAGCTTTATCCAACCCTCAGTTCCAAGGTCAGGAACGGAATGCCGCGGGAGCGGAGAAGATTTTGCTACCTTAGAGTTCCCCAAGCTGAGTCACTGCTCGCTCCATAGGAAGTGGCAGGGGTTCCTGATACCCAGAAGGCCAGGAGTGACTGTGAGGTTTGGGCACAATAACCAAAGAGGCTCTGCCAGGCACCTGACCTTGCAGCTGAGTCTACACCACAGAAGCCCTTCTGCCCCCCAGCTCTGGAGCTCCCCCATTTGAAAGATCTCACAGCCAGTCCTGAGCTGTGATAGCCAATAAGACAACCTGTCAGGAGAGACCATAAGGCAAAAAACCACAGGACAAATTCCCCATGAGACAGAGGTACTGGAGGGAGAGCGGGATCCTGCAGAAGACACTAGTAATGAAGTGCTGAGACCCCATTTCCACCACCCTGCCCCACTCCCCGCCGCCCCCCTCTCCTGCCAGTCAGTCTCCAATGGGTCCCTGGGTCACTCCTTTGTGTGGTGGGGGCCTCAAATGAACAGTACTCTTTTTAAATGTTTTAAATGATTCATATCCATTTAGACTTATCCACATTCTTTTCTGCTTCACCAGGGATCATGGTTAGGCAGCTTGAAGAATATCCTTTAACATTTCCTTTTATGTATGTCTGCTAATGATGAATTTTCTTTGTTCAGTTTTTGTTTGGAAGATCTATCCAGTGGTGAGAGAGGTGTGTTAAAGTCACCCAGTATTTTTGTGTTGTGGTCTATTTGGTTCCTGGAATTGAGAAGGATTGTTTGACATACATGGATGGGCCATTGTTTGGAAGATAAATATTTGTGATTGTTATGTCTTGCTGATTTATGGTTCCCTTAAGCAGTATGAAATGTCCTTCCTTATTCCTTCTAACTAACTTTGGATTGAAGTCCAAACTTTATTTGCTATGAGGATGGAAACCCCTGCTTTTCTACTGAGTCCTTGTGAGTGGTATGTTTTTTCCCATCCTTTCACCTTTAGTCTGTGGATGACGTTTTCTATGAGATGTGTCTCTCAATGGCAGCATATTGTTGGATCTTTTTAAAAAATCCAATCTGCCAGTCTATGTCTTCTGATTAATGAGTTTATACCATTAACGTTCAGGGTTATTATCGAGATATGATTTGTATTTCCGGTTATTTGGGCTTATTTTTGTTTTTTAACTTGACTTGGTTTCTCCTTTGATTGGCTTTTCCTTTAGGGTAGTTCCTCCCTTTGCTGACCTACGTTGATGTTTGTCACTTCCTTGTCATGGAACATTTTGCTGAGAATGTTCTGTAGTGCAGGCTTCCTATTTGTAAATTCTTTTAACTTTGGTTTATCATGCACAGATTTTATTTCATCATCAAATCTGAAGGTTAGTTTTGCTGGGTATAAGATTCTTGGTTGGCATCCATGTTATTTCAGAGCTTGAAATATATTGTTCCAGCCCTCCTAGCTTATAGGGTCTGAATTGAGAAATCTGCTGATATGTGTATTGGTTTCCCCCCATGTGTAATCTGAGGCTTTTCTCTTGCAGCCTTTAAAATTCTATCTTTATTTTGTATGTTAGGCATTTTCATTATAATGTGCCTTGGTGTGGATCTGTTATAAATTTTTACATTTGGTGTTCTGTAAGCCTTTTGTATTTGGTTTTCCATTTCATTCTCCAGGTTTGGGAAATTTTCTGATATTATTTAATTGAATAGACTATTCATTCCTTTGGTTTGTATCTCTGTGCCTTCCTTCCTCAATCCCAACAATTATTAAATTTGGTCTTTTCATGACATCCCATAATTCTTGGAGGTTCTGTTCATGATTTCTTACTATCTTTTCTGTTTGATCAACTTTATTTTCAAGATTCAATATTTTGTCCTCATTGTCTGAGGTTCTGTCTTCCAAGTGATCTAGTCTGTTGGTGATGCTTTCCATTGAATTTTTAATTTGGTTTATTGTTTCCTTCATTTCCAGGATTACTATTTTTTTTTCAGAATCTGTATCTCTTTATTGAAATGATCTTTCGCTTCCTGCAGTTGCTCTTTCAACTGTTTATTGGAGTGATCATTCATTGCCTGCATTTGCTTTCTTATCTCATCCTTTAGTTCATGGATCATTTTAACTTAATTAGGTTCATTCTGAACTCCTTTTCTGACATTTCTTCTACTGTGCTGTCAGTGCATTCGAAAGGATTCAGAAACAAGTCCAGGAGTCTCCCTCTGGCTACGTGTCCAATATGGACATGGTTTGGGGAGATGCAGACATGACTAAGAAATGTGAAGAGGATGTAAATATATAGTTTCAAGAAAAAGACATAAATCTACATTGAAGAAGAGAGAGGATATGGGAGGTATCTTTCTCTTTGAGAAATATAACTAGCATTGTAAAAAAAAAAAGATCAATTTTCACCAAATAAGTCAATTCATAAATTTGATGCACTTCCAATCAAAACCCTGAGTTTCTTTTCTCACCTTTATGGTGAAATTGAGTTACTAAATAAGGAACTAGACAAGAATAATGCCCTTATTTGAAGATAAAATAAGTGTCTACATGGGAAATCTAAGAAAATTTATCATCATACTAATAGAAGCAAAGAGAGAACTTAGCACAGCTGTTAGCTGTAAGTTCACCTACCACGTCACTGGCCTCCCACCATCCATGCCAGTTACAAAAGGGCCGTGGAGGAAGGTTCCAAAACTACGGGTTATCTAGGGACAGATTAATGTAACCATAAGAAACAGTTTTACTTTAAATTTGTAAACATTACTAAAGGTAAATTTGATAAAATTAGGATAAATAAGCATGGATGGAGGAGTTCCTTGGGGGAGAAAAATTTCTATAAATCAATTTGCAAAGTCAATGTAATTCAAATAAGAATCTCATCAGTAGTACTCTTGAAACCTGACACACTGATTCTAAACTTTGTAGCCCTAAAGGCTGAAACAGCAAAGAGTTTGAGGAAAAGGCAGAGCCCACATGTTGGTACAGATTTCATTGATCAAAAACTAATGCATGCATGATAATCCATCCATGGAGAGGGAAATTGAGCCAGAAAGCTGAAAAGAAGGTCTAACCCAGAGCCCAGCATATCCAAAACTTTGACTGTGACAGAAGAAACAAGCCTCACCTAGGAGGAACTCACATGCCACTAACCCAGGTTCAGGGTCCTTTGAAACACTTGCACAAATCCAGCAGGGAAATAGCCAAACAGAAAAGACTGCAGACGACATGAACAATTATCATGGCTCCCAACTTGTGACGTTTCCACGTGGGATCGTCCTCCTCTACAATGGTGCACGTTCAGTGGAAACCACACTTCAAATGTCGGGCTCTGAGCTTCTGCCAGGCAGGCAGTATGTGCAGAACTGTACTCTGTCATCACCCGGCAGCAGGGAGCTGTGCCCCAAGCTGGCCACAGGCTCACGAGGCAAGCCACCTGCACTCTGCAGTGTCCTGGGACCACACTGGGACGTGTGGCAGGCTGGGTCACTAAATGCATTTTCAACTCACGATATTTTCAACGGATGTGCGTTTGTCAGCATGTGGCTCCATCATAAGACCAGGCCCATCTGTGTTTCCAAAGAAACTGAATGGGAAAATAAGAATGAAAAGGTGCTTGAACTTGAACTCAAGTTACCAAGGAAACTAATGAAACACTCATTAGATTGATGGATGCAGATGTAGGGAAACAGGAGACTTGGGTGGATTGTAGGGAATATGTTCGGAACAATTGCTAAGCAGAACATCAAGAATGTCCCTGTTCCTAGAAAAATGACCAGCGTGGAAGCTGAAGAGCCCTTCCAGCACGTGCTAACCAAGCGGCCACCACAGGAATGCCCCACCCTCCTTCACAGAAGGCTGGGGAGTGGAGAGGGAGACATGGGAGACATGGAGATTTGTGTTCTCCAAGGAAGACCTTCTGTAAATTTCCTTCAAGTAAATTTCCTTCTGGTTATAAAGGACAGAAAGGCTGGTTCCCTGCTCCAAAGAAAATGAAGGAGGTGAGGTTCCAGAAAATCACTTAAAAGATCAGGGTGTTTGTTAGGGAGAGGGGAGTACCAGCATCTCACCCTAGCTGGTGGCAGCATCCTGATCCAGTGTGAGGATCATCGCAGGAGCAGAGGAGGTGGAGCACAGGGAGTTCATGGGATGGATAGATAGAAAGATGGTAGACGGGTGGATAGATACATAGGGTTTCCTATGTAATAAATGGAGCTGCTTCTCACCTGAAGATTTCTGAAGGAGACAGGCTTGATAGAACAGTCACAGCCCAGGGCAGGTGGGCACCATCGTGTTGTACCCTGGAAAGTGGGTCCCACAGGATGGCCCTCTGAGGCTGCAGGAAGCCACTCAGTGGTTCCCATGGTGACGGGTGAGGGAGAACAGAGCAAGGCCAACTAAGCAAGGAAGAGTCTTTAGGAGGGATTTGGGAACATAGACCCTGGCAGGGAGCCAAGGCCGTCACTCAGAAGGGCTCCTGGATGACTGTGGGGCTGGGGTAAGCTGAACACCAATCCCCAAAAAGCCGTGCATACCTTTACACACATTAATAAAGGCAGAAATACAGTGACCCAGTGAGACAAGAGACCCCTCCACCACCTACAGAAGATCAGCCACGTGAGAAGCTCTCTGTCCTTCCTACCCCAAAAGATGGAATAAACTAAGTTGCAATCATTGGAAGTTAGAGAACATCATGCTAAGTGAAATAAGCCAAACCCAAAAAAAACAAAGGCCAGATGTTTTCTCTGATATGGGGAAGCTAATTCACAATGAGGGGATAGGAAAGAATGGAGTTACTTTATATTAGGTAAAGGGAAGCGAAGGGAGGGGAGGGGGTATGGGGTAGGAAGGACAGTGGAGTGAAACAGACATTATTACCTCATGGACACGCATGACCAATGTGATCCTACAACATGTCAATCAGAAAAATGAGAGATCACACTCCATTTGTGTATGATCTATCAAAATGCATAAGTGCATTCTACTGTCATGTACAACTAATTAGAACAAATAAAATAAAATAAAAAAAAAAAAGAAAGTCATGGAATCTGCTCAGGATGCCATTCGGGAGTATACCACCCAGCCAGGATGCAGCTCGGCAGTAGAGCATTCACCTAGTGTGCCCAAGGCCAAAGCAGCAAAGTGCATTCTACCCAGCAGAGAAGGGAGTTCCAAAAAGCAAAGTTGTAAACGTTTATTTGAAAAAAAACTATCTTCGTATCTATTTAGACTAGCACCCTGGGACGAAGCAGTTAGGATTGGCACAACAAGATGCCGGCATCCAGCAAAGCAGCCTGCCGCAAACCTGGCTCCCCCGCAGCCCTTAAACCGGGCTGTGCCACAAGAGCCCAGGAGACCTGAATAGCTATCGCAGCAATATTTGCAAAATAGTGAAAATCTGAAAATGATCTATGTGTTCTTGGGAGGAGAGTAGATAAATATATTGTGATACATTCAACAAAGGAATATAATAGTTAAAATGGATACAACTTAAAAATAGGGCCAGTGATAAAAGCAAGATGCAGAATATGTCGGTAATAAACCAGTCTTGTGATTTTCAATGAATAAGCAGGAGCTTAACTACACGGTCGTTGTGGGCATGTATGTATGCAATGGGAGTCTGAAACTGGGTTGGAGCCACAGCAACCTCACTGTCTGCCTTCAGAGAGGAAGGGCCACACAGGGAGAGGCCAGGAGGGACTTTGACTTTAGTTCTCATCATTAAAAAAATCTAAAACATATACGGCCAAGCGCCAACATGTTTTTGATCTCTGGAAATGTGCCGATTTTTGTGGTCATGGTGATCTTCCTCTCCACAGCCCCTCTGCCACCTTCTGCCCTGCACAGCTGCGTCTTCCTGAGAAGTGCCAGCACTGGCTCCCTCCTTAGCAATTGTCCAAAAGCAGTCTGGATTTTACTGCAAATTAGAGCAGTTTATGACCCCAGAGATCTCTAATTATCTAACTGTTGGATCCATGTCCATGTGCACTTTCAAAACATTGCAGATGCTCCAGAGCCAGCAGCTGCGTCTCTAACCATCCGTCTGTCCTTGGGAGAGAGCTTTTCCCCAGGCTCCTGGAATCGCATCTGCTAAGCACCCTTTCCTAGGCCTATTGTGATTCAAGGCCAGCTCTGCAGAATGCAATGTTTTATGATTAAATGAACACAAGGAACTTGCAGAGGGAGACCTGGTATTCTTAATACTGCATATAATTGCAGGAAGGCATGTCTCGCTTCCCTGGATGCAGATGGTGAGGGACACAAGACAAATCTGTTTTACTTTGGAGAGAACCTTTGCCTGAAGGATCTGCAGTTAAGGAAGTTTAGGTGGAGGGGTGGCTGATTTTGAGTTAGGCGCTTGACACTCTCAGGGCTGCTTCTGGCTTGCTCCCCTGCCCACAGGCTGCAGAGCAGGGCCTCACCCTGTGGCTGCCCACACACAGGCCGACTGGCGCTTGCTCAACTGCTTCTCTGTTTGGGCTCGATTTAGGTTTTGACTTCATTTTTATAAAGTAACTTTTAACATAATTCAAGATTCTTTTAAGGAGTATAAGCAACATCGTTGTAATAAAATAAGCAGCCTCCATAGGCAAATTCACTGGGAATGTCCCACAGTGCAATTTCTTATGGATATTGAGTTTTCCCACTACCAGGACAACTTGAAAACCCCCAAACTAGACTTGATAACCCCAAAGAAAGCAACAGAAACCTCCATGCTGTGCTTCTTAAGCCATAGCAGATATGCCAACTTGAAGCCTCTCACTAGACGTGCCCAAGCTGCAAGAAGCAGCCAATGGAACGATGAGTTGGAGATGAGGGAAATATTCTAAACTAGCAGAATATTAAAGACAGGAACATGTCCATTTATCACGTTGATTTTTGAAATAAATCTGTAATATATATTATTGAATTCACTAGCATAAATACATTAAAATTCAATTTTTGCAAATGTTCTGAGAGAAGACATTATAAAAAGGAGTTCTGTAGCATAACCTCGATTTTGGAGTCTTTACAAGTATCACACGAGATTAGCAAATGTGAAATGTCTTTTGCAACCACAGTAAGAAAATTGGGCACAAAATTGTAGTTGGACATTGTAATTTATGAAGTGGTAGAACAGCGAAACACCCTTCTGAACACAGTCATGCATGGTTTATCAAATTTTGCAGCTAGAAAATGGGGGATAATGACACATAACTTTGGGGGTTATTTATATAATTAGATTTAAGATGTAGAGAATACCTGGTACACAGGTATGCTAATGTGTCCGGTTCCTACCCTGGGGAAGATTGGCTAGGGAAGTTGAAAATTGAAGGTGGAATCCAGAGAAATAAAACCTTTGGCAATAGCCATTGCAATGAGAATGTGGTAAACAATGAATATTGTTTACTAAGCTAATGTTTCTCTTTGGAAACTGGAAATAGTTCTTTTTGACCAAGACCCGTCTCGTTTCCTTCATGCAGAACATTTCTATTTAATGACTAAATTGCATTTTGTTTCATTATAATGTTTTGCTTTTTGTTTGAGACTCGACTGCACCACAGCCTGATGTGTTTAGGAGGAAACAAAATGAAATTGTGTAAATGTGTCTTTTCCTCAGTTATCCCAAACCCATGAGGGCAGTCACTGCAGATGTGCCAGAAGTTGGGGATATAGCAGGATCACTTCCCTGAGTGTGACCAGGATTCAATAAAGAAAAGGTGGAGACACCATCTAATATTATTTCAGGAACCTGAACTATTTTGTGTTGCAGCTTCATCTAACTTGTGAAAGAAATTTAAAAATGCCTTTCAGTTTCTGCTTGTAATAATGTCAGACTTCCTGTATTTTCACTCTATGATTTTCTCTACAGAGATTATCTTGCATCACATTTCAGCATTTATTGAATGGTATGATAATATTTTTTCAATCCTCAGTCTCCCTGTCTGTGAGAGGAGCTAACAGAACCCAGCTGGTGGTCTTGGGAGGGTAAATGAGATCTCCCTTGCCTGCTTCTCCTTGGTTTAGATCTCAGAGGAAAATTATTTCCTGGTTTCACTCTCCTTATCCAGAAAGGATTCACAGGCCCACAGTTAAAACAACCACCAACAGGAGGAATAAGATTATGCAGGCTTTAACTATCGAGACATGGAAAGAAACAGAGAAACACAAAACTGTGCTTTCCTGGCAAGGAGGCAGGAGGATTGGCAGTGGTGGGTCGCCATTTGTGTACTGGAGCAGGGGAGCTGCAATGGGTGTCCAGAGAGGGTTCAGTGAGTCAGGCCTGAAAAGGACACTGAGACCCAGGACCCCTGGAACATGTGCCAGGTAAGTAGGTAGATACCACTGAAGCCAAGCAACATGGAGACCCTAATGCAAGTCTTAGATTCGGAAACCAAAGTACAAGTCCTGGGAGGAAGGGGGAAAAGAAGCCCAGCTCTGTTCTAGGACCTGAGATGACTATTAGGTTGCAAATTCTGACACAAATTAAAGTGATTGAAATTATAGTAGATAAAAGAAATGTCATCATGGAAAGAGGGGCCAGTCTGTCTCTTTGGGATAACACCCTGGGAGGACTGGGTCAGCCACTGGACTCTAGCCCTCTCCTCCAGCCATGGTTACACTTGAGCAACAGTTGGCCCGGGATCACACTTCTCCCAACATCAGCTAGAAGAATGTTCAGGTGGAAGCAAAGGTCCCTGGATAGCCTGTACTTTGTTGTCAGGACTGTTGACTGTAGTGTAACCTAATGTGGTTTATATGAGGTGTCCCCCCAAAACTCATGTGTGAGATAGTGCAAGAATGTTAGAGGTGAAATGATTAGACTGTGAGAGGTGTGACCTCATCCTTGGATTAATCCACTGATATGGATTAACTGGGTAGTATCCACAGGCAGGTAGGACAGGGTTGCAGGCAGTAGGTGACTGGGGACATGCCTTTAGGGTTGATATTTTGTCCATGGTGAGGAGTGCTCTCTCTCAGCCTCCTGGTGGCCATGTCCTGAGCTGCTTCCCCAGCACACCTTCCGCCATGATGCTCTGCCCTACTGGGCCCAGAGCTATGGAGTCGGTGGACCATGGACTGAACCTCTGAAACCATGAGCCAAGACATACTTTTCCTCTTCTATGTTGTTCTTGTCAGGTCTTTTGGTTCCAGCAGTGAACGCGCTGATAAACTATGGACCTTAGCTTAATCAAAGAGTGGGAGCTAGGCCACATTTTTCAGTGCTGGAGGATTAGTGAGATGTTTAAGATGAAGTCCTGGCCCCGAGGCTGTTCTGTGCTGATGAGACCAGCGCTTGCCAATTCTCGTCCCTCATGACTGAGACTCATCCCACATGGTAACTGGGGCAGCAGAATTGCATCTGGGATCTGCAGTCTCCATGATGCTGTTCTATGCTTGAGTCTGCCATCCTTGGGCTCTGTTCCTTCTTTTTTGCTTTCTTTTATAGATTGTGTAATAACTTAAAATTACAAAACATAGGAAATAACAATTTGTCTTCAGAAATTTTAATACACAGAAGAACATTAAGATTAGAAATGCAAGAAATTAAGGTGCAGTATTAAAGTAAATATCTTTTTTTCCCAAACTAACTCCTTTTAAATTTTATATGAAAAATAAACACATCCATAGTCCTGGGAACATTTTCTGTTACATCAACGAGATAGAGTCTCTACTCCATGTGTCTTGTTGGGGGAACTTTCTAGGTCATTGCATTAATGTTCATAAGGCTCCTTTGGGAAATACAAAAACATCAACCTGAGTATATGATATATTTGATTAACTTTTTTTAAATTTTGATTCATTGTGGACAAATGGGGTACCACTTTCTTTTCTTTGGTTGTACACAAAGTAGAGTCACACCATTTGTATAATCATAAATATGCATAGGATATTGATGTTTGTCTCATCCCATTATCTTTCCTTCCCCCTACTCCCTCCCCACCCCACATTTTCCTCTATATGATCCTTCTTCTATTCTTGCCTCCACAGCCCTATGCCCATCATCCACTTATCAGAGAAATGATTTGGTCTTTGGTTTTTTGGGATTGGCTTATTTTACTTATCATGATATTTTCCAACTCCATCCATTTACCTGCAAATACCATAATTTTATTCCTCTTCATGGCTAAAAAATATTCCACTGCATATGTATACCATAGTTTCTTTATCCACTCATCTATTGAAGGGCATCTAGGTTAGATCCACAATCTAGCTATTGTGAATTAAGTTGCTATAAACATCAATGTAGCTGTGTCACTGTAGTATGCTGATTTTAAGTCCTTTGGGTATAGGCCAAGGAGTGGGATAGCTAGGTCAAATGGTGGTTCCATTCCAAGGTTTCTGAGGAATCTCCATACTGCTTTCCAGAGTGGCTGCACCAATTTGCAACCCCCACCAGCAATGTATGAGTGTACCTTTTTCCCCACATCCTTGCCAACACCTGTTGTTGCTTTATTTTTGAAAATAAACATTCTAATTGGGCTGAGATGGTATCTTAGAGTAGTTTTGATTTGCATTTCTCTTATTACTAGAGATGTTGAACATTTTTTCATATATCTGTTGATTGCTTGTAGATCCTCTTCTGTGATGTGTCTGCTTATTTCCTTAGCCCATTTATTGATTGGGTTATTTGTATTCTTGGTGTAAAATTTTTTGTGTTCATTATAAATTCTGGAGATTGGTGCTCTCTCTGAAGTGTGTGTGACAAAGATTTTCTCCCACTCTGTAGGTTCTCTCTTCACATTGCAGATTGTTTCCTTTGCTGAGAAAAAGCTTTTTAGTTTCAATCTATCCCATTCATTGATTCCTGCTTTTATTTCTTCTGCTTTGAGAGTCATGTTAAGGAAGTCTGGTCCTAGGCCAACATGATGAAGATTTGGACCTACTTTTTCTTCTATTAGGTGCAGGGTCTCTGGTCTAATCCCTAGGTCGTTGATCCATTTTGAGTTGAGTTTTGTGCAGGGTGAGAGATAGGGGTTTAATTTCATTTTGCTGCATATGGATCCCTGCCTTGTTCCAGTTTTTAGGGGAATGCTTTCAGTTTTTCTCCATTAGAATGATGCTAGCCATGGGCTTAGCATAGATAGCCTTTACAATGTTGAGGTATGGTCCTACTATACCTATTTTTTTGTAGAATTTTGAGCAAGAAGGGGTGCTGTATGTTATCAAATGCTTTTTCTGCATGTATTGAAATAATCATATGATTCTTAACTTTAAGTCTGTTGATGTGGTGAATTACATTTATTGATTTCTGGATGTTAATCAACCTTGCATCCCTGGGATGAAACCCACTTGATCATTGCGCACTGTCTTTTTAATATGTTTTTGAATGTGATTTGCTAAAATTTTGTGGAGAATTTTTGCATCTATGTTCATTAGTGATATTGGTCTGCAATTTTCTTTCCTTGATGTGTCTTTGTCTGATTTTGGTATCAGGGTGATACTGGTTTCATAGAATGAGTTTGAAAGGGTTCCCTCCTTTTCTATTTCATGAAATAATTTGAAGAGTATTGGAATGAGTTCTTCTTTGAAGGTCTTGTAGAACTCAGCTGAGAATCCATCTGGTCCTGGGCTTTTTGTGATTGGTAGGTTTTTGATGGCTTCTTCTATTTCAGTGCTTGAAATCGATCTGTTTAAATTGTGTATGTCCTCCTGATTCAGTTTGGGTGGATCATATGTCTCTAGAAATCTGTCAGTGTCCTTGAGATTTTCTATTTTGTTGGAGTATAGAGTAAATAGCTTCTAATTATGTTTTGTATTTCAATAGTGTCTGTCATGATATTTCCTTTTTCATCATGAATTTTAGTAATTTGAGTTTTCTCTCTCCTCTTCATTAGTGTAGCGAAGGGTTTATCAATTTTGTGTATTTTTTTCAAAATTCGACTTTTTGTTTTTTCAATTTTTTGAATTGTTTCTTTTTTTTCAATTTCATTGATTTCAGCTCTGATTTTAATTATTTCCTGTCTTCTACTACTTTTGGTGTTGTTTTGTTGTTCTTTTTCTAGGGCTTTGAACTATAATGTTAGGTCATTTATGTGTTGACTTTTTCTTCTTTTATTGAGTGCACTCTGAGCAATGAGTTTTCCTCTTAGTACTGCTTTCATAGCATCCCAGAGATTTTGATATGTTGTGTCCTTGTTCTTGTTTACCTCTCAGAATTTTTTTTATGTCCTCCCTGATGTCTTCTGCTATCCATGCATCATTCAATAGTGTATTATTTGGTCTCCAGGTGTTGGAATCATTTCTGGTTTTTATTTTATCATTGATTTCTAATTTCATTCCATTATGATCTGATAGAATACAAGGTAGTATCTCTATTTTTTTGTATTTGCTAAGAGTAGCTTTGTGGCACAACATATGTTCTATTTTAGAGAAGGATTCATGTGCTGCTGAGAAGAAAGTGTATTCGTTTGCTGATGGATGGAATATTCTATATATGTCTGTTAAGTCTAAATTATTGATTGTGTTATTGAGTTTTATGGTTTCTTTTTTCAATTTTTGTTTGGAAGTCCTGTCCAATGATAAGAGAGGTATGTGAAAGTCACCTAGTATTATTGTGTTTTGGTCTATTCGATTCCTGGAATTGAGCAGGATTTATTTGATGTATGTGGATGCACCATTGTTTGGGGCATAAATATTTATGATTGTTATATCTTGTTGATTTATGCTTCCCTTCAGCCGTATGAAATGTCCTTCTTTATCCCTTCAGACTAACTTTGGCTTGAAGTCTGCTTTATCTGAAATGAGAATGGAAACCCCAGCTTTTTTACTCAGTCCATGTGCATGGTATGTTTTTTCCCAACCTTTCACCTTTAGTCTGTGGGCATGTTTTTCTATGAAATGAGTCTCTTGGAGGCAGCATATTGTTGACTCTCTCTTTTTAATCCAATATGCCAGTCTATGTCTTTTGATTAATGAGTTTAGACCATTAACATTCAGGGTTAGTATTGAGATATGACTTGTATTCCCAGTCATTTTGGCTTATTTTTGGTTTTTAACTTGGTTTTTCCTTTAATTGGCTTTTCCTTTAGGGTAATTCCTCCCTTTGCTGACCTACATTGTTGTTTTTCACTTCTTCCTTGTGGAATATTTTGCTGAGAATGTTGTATACGGCAGACTTTCCATTTGTTAATTCTTTTAAATTTGGTTTATCATGGAAGGATTTTATTTCATCATCAAATCTGAAGATTAGTTTTGCTGGGTATAAGATTCTTGGTTGGCATCCATTTTCTTTCAGAGCTTGAAATATGTTGTTCCAGGCCCTTCTAACTTTTAGGGTCTAGGCTGAGAAATCTGCTGATATCTGTATTGGTTTCCCCTTATATGTAATCTGATGCTTTTCTCTCTCAGCCTTTAAAATTCTATCTTCATTTTATATATTATTTATTTTCATTTCAAAGTTCCTTTGTGTGAATCTATTATAATTTTGTACATTTGGTGTCCTGTAAGCCTCTTGTATTTGATTTTCTATTTCATTCTTCAGATTTGGGAAATTTTCTGATATTATTTCATTGTTCATTCCTTTGGTTTGTATCTCTGTGCCTTCCTCAATCCCAATGATTCTTAAGTATGGTCTTTTCATGCTATCCCATAATTTTCTTGGAGGTTCTGTTCATGATTTCTTACCATCTTTTCTTTTTGTCAACTTGGTTTTGAAGATTATATATTTTGTCTTCATTGTCTGAGGTTTTGTCTTCCAAATGATCTAGCCTGTTGGTTACGCTTTCTGTTGAGTTTTTAATTTGGCTTATTTTTTCCTTCATTTCAAGGATTTCTGTTGTTTTTTTTTTTTTTCAGAATCTTTATCTCTTTATTGAAATGATTTTTTTGTTTCCTGCAATTGTTCTTTTAACTGTTTATTGGAGTGATGATTCATTGCCTGCATTTGATCCCTTACTTCTTGGATCATTTTACTTGTATACATTTTGAACTCCTTTTCTGACATTTCTTCTGATTCTGTCATTGAATCCTTTTTTTTTTTTTAGCAGAAAATAAAAGTTTTATTAAAGAAAAGTAAAATCAGACTTCTCCCAAGTAGAAAAAGGGGACCCAAAGGCCTGAATCCATGTGGCAAGTAAATCCTGTCCTTTTCATAAGTTTTACTCTCCTGTTCCCTTCCCCCCTCATTTTCTTCCTCCCTGTCTAGGCCCAGTTTTTGCAGGTGAGATGCAAAAGCAGAGAAGCAGGTGGGCAGGGGGAGGGCCTAAGCAATAACAGGTAATGTCCCAGGGGGTGTTAATTAGCAACTCTTTGCTTATAGTCCTCGATAAGGGCAGGTAAATCTGGTAATCAGTGGGCTCTCAAGATCTCTGACATTCCATTCTCAAGAGCAGCCTCCATCTTCCAGATGCAGGTGGTTTTCATGTCCTACATTTTCTCGATTTGACCCGATTTTTTATTTCTACACTAACTGCCTATCCATTTCTGGCTTCATTCCCCCTTTTGTTTAGGAACTCAACTGCTTGCTGTAAGGAAAGTGGGCGATGACTGCTTCGAAGCTGGAAGGGGGCAGAGTTGGAGGCAAGCCGTTTGTAGTTCCTTTCTTTTTGAAATCGGGTCGATTGAGGGGTTCACGGTAAAAGTCTGGTTGAGAAGAAGTAGGCTGGAGGACCATTTGAGAAATGGGCGGTCTCAGTGTAGGTCTCGGTGGGACCTCCAAATCTGTTACCCTTTGCTACGGGTGCCGAGTCCTGCTTCCTCAGGTGCTGAAGAATAACGCCAGAGAAGCAGACCGAGGCAAGTGCAGAGTGGAAAATAAAGTTTTATTAAAGAAAAGTAAAAGCAGACTTCTCCCGGGTGGAAGAAGGGGACCCAAAGGTGGAATCCGTGTCATTAAATTCTATTGATATAGCATCTAGGTTTGTTTGGGGCACTTTCTTCCCTTGTTTTTTTATGTTGTTCATGTATCTTCCCCTCTAGCAGTGTGCACCCAAGGTATTGCAGTTTCCCCACTATAGACTTACAGAGTCCCTGCAGGTTTCCAATACCTCACCTTAAAGTGGAAGATCAATATTAGCAGCACACAATACAAACAAT